>JAWNGG020000012.1:1040000-1640000 GCA_036937485.2 Tetragonisca angustula | reverse complement strand
TTATCGTGGAGAAAGTTTGTCGTTTGTCAGGAAAAACGTTTTTATGGTGGTTGATCGGTGCGGATTTTTACGCATTTCTGAGTTTTTATAAATGTACATCGAAAGAAATGAAATCTAAGTGGGAGTTTGTTTCATCGACTAAGTATCATAGTAAATATTGCACTTTGCGTATTTTACGCATTTTCTCATATTACATGCCTTTTAAATTTACCAGAAATGCATAAAAATCCGCAGTCCATTGATTAGTTTCGCAGGGAGGGACTTCTGGTATTTAAAGTGTGCTCTAAGATTTAGATATGAAACGAGCTTCTTCAAAAGACCACTCTAATTTCTTAATTTCATTACAACTGTTCCCGACTTTTAATAAATGGCAATTTGGAGAAGCCAATGATGTTCATTTTATTGTAATTGGAATTCTTGTTGAACTTTCTCTTCTTGCTTTCTGTTTCGTGGATGTTGCTCGAACTAGCGAGATTCGTTGTCACAGTAATGGAGTGACGTGATTTATTTGCTCTCGTATTTGGTTTTTAGGAACATTTTGAACTGAAAGTAGAGATTCGACTTGATTAAAAGGCAATCGTAAGATCTTGACGATTTTGTTTGATCTAGAAATCATTCGACACTATGATGTCAATACGAAATGAGAGTTGCTGGTTGACTGCGCGTACAGAAGCCACGTCGCATCTCCGGAGGCAGCTGCCTTGACTTCTTTGCCTTGCCTACACGGACTGTATCTATCCTACTGAATATAGCGATGGATCAGAACAATCCTCGAACCTGTCCAAAAAATTCACTCACGCTGGTTGTAAAGTGCAACGTACACGACGTGTATTTTGAACTAACTGACACTTGTCTTCAACCCTTTCGAGTCAATCGTCTACTGAGAGTGCTAACTGCATCTAAAATTGACGAAGAGTTCAAACGAGCTCCGAGTAAATTAGTTGTCAGTCTTTGGATTCTATTAAAATGTTCCCAATTTTAATCGAGACTCCCGGGTACCTCGTCAATAAGTAAAAATTGACAAAAGACACAAATTAATCGACAATTGTTACGACCAAAAAATTGTTACGACTCTCAGACGGCACGGTGTAACAACGTCCGCGCTCCGAATCAAATTGTCGTTGCTGATCGGCGCAAACGGCCGCTCTAAAAACTGAAACCCGAAGTCGTCCGCGTGTTGCTTCCATAAATCGTCGATTCGAAGCGTGAGCTGTAGACGCGGCGCGTAACAGCCAGCGAACGTCCACGGGGGGTGTGGAGGGATGAGAGGGAGGGAGGAGGGTGAGAGGGTGGAAAAAAAAAGAAGTTCAATCGGAAAAATCCACATACCGGCGGTCCTTCTCTCGCTCGGTAAAGATTATCTCAATTATGAACGCGTAAAAGAAGCAGACTCATGCCGGCCTGCTCGGTCATCATCGTCGTGAGAGCGCAATCGCAATGGTCTCCCTATATCCCGTGCGTGCGCGGGTATAAACCGCTTCTCCACCTTTTCCTTTTCCTTCCTCCTCCTCCTCCTCCTCCTCCTCTTCCACCTTACCTTTTTTCTTCCCATTGGTACGCGCGAACACGTACATATACGCCTCCACCTGCCACTCGACGATGAACCGCTTATAAAACCCCGGCGAAGGGAACAACTTTTAGCTCGTACCACCGTAGACAACGTCCACGCTCCTTCTTTTCCACGATAGGGAAGCTTCCACTTCGTGATGGGCTATCAAGCGTTTCGAATCGCATTCGAACCTACACGCAGCGAAGAATTCGAATCGTCTCGAATAGGATTTGACACCTGAAAAGTACCGAAAGTCTTGGGATCTCGTCTCGGAGTCGTTGAATCATCGATCTGAGAAAAAATTAGATCCAAATGCCATTTAATCGTAGTAAACGCTTATAAAACAAGTACATCTTATGTCTTAGTTTCTATGGTACAATGAGGGATGATTTCACGTGCAGGGAAGAGAATATTTTTTCACTTCACAATAATATTGATGACACTGTCATTTTTATAACCATTTCTTTTTCTTGCTTTTTCATTTAATATCGTATACAATAACAATTGAACACTTAATTGAACAGGCAAAATTATACTGGGATGGAATCTCAACTACGACACCATTCGCGTAAATATTTCTTGATACATACGATCGTACGAACATATATCAAGCAAAGAAATCATAAAGCAAGGAATTAATCTCGCCTAAAACTCATCTTCAATAAAATTCAAATTTCGCACACCAACGATTTATCCTCCCTCCCCCCTCCTCCCTCCCCCCCTATCAGCCACGAGTAATCACCTCTTGCCCATTGCCGATTCATCTTGCGTAATTCATCCAACATTTAAACCACGAAGTCATTAAATCATTACGCGAGTCCTGCGGATTTCCCTTGAAATCGGCTTCAATCCCTGAGAACCTCCTGTCTTCATCTTTTTCCATAGATTCAACGCGCTCGTAAACGTAATGCACCTCCTATTGAATGAAATTTTTTCAAACGTAAGAGCCAGAATGAGCGGAAGAAGAAAAAGAAGGTTGTCTACGAGGTTGTTCCCTCCACCATTAGTCACCGATTTTTCTTTTCGCGTGCTTCTGTGAATTTGAAACGACCAAAGAATTTCTTGGAAATCTATCGTGCTTCGCGCACAAGCTTAAAGAAAGAAGGTCTCTCGTTCTGATCTATTAATATTTTGTTCGTTTTATGTGTTCTTTGCATTTGTTGTTGTAAAAATTCCCTCTGTTGGATGAAATTTTTCATCCAGAACTCAGTAATGGAGTGAGAGTAGAGACGGGGTCGTTCGAAACTCAGTTTTGAGACGATTCGACATTCTTCCAAATAGGATTCAATATTCTCAAAATCTTGACAGTCTTGGAAATATTGGAAACGTTCGAAACACTCGAAGACCTTTGATAAATCATTTGAAAGGTCAATGTAGGTGTTAGAATCTCGACGAGCAAAAATAGGAATTAATAAACTCCTATCTAAGATCTACGGAAAATATGCTGCGAAAATATAAACTCTGCTCGATCGAAAACCGAGGGAAGAAAAACACAGTCGAATCGGGTTGGTCGAGGTGGCGAGAACAAGGGATACGATTACATTTGCCGCGTGAGGCGCGCGCGAATGCTTTCGATTCTCGACGGGGCCCCTTTTGGTCCCGCGCTACCGGCTTGATATCAGCTGCCGTAATCGCTTGGCATTCTTCGCGTACGCCGCGAAAGAAACGAGCGAACGGGCCGCAACTTATGGCGGCGCCGTGCAATGACATCAGTAAGCTGGAACGGGTCCGTACGTCATCGTTGCGTACGCGAGATTCCATAGATGAACGCTCGATACGCGCTTATTAATGCAACGCCGAGGATCGCCCAGCTCCGCTCAATGGTGGGCGAAGGCAAAAGAAAAAAAAAAAGAAAAAAAAAGAAAAGGAGAGAAAATAACGAAAGGAGAGAAAGAAAAGGACCGAAGAAGAAGAAGAAGAAGAGGATGAAGAAAAAGAAGAAAGGAAAGGAACGAACGCAACGGTTCGTTGGACAACTTCTTCGAGCGGTGAGGCGCCGATAAAGTTTCACCTCGCGGTGCAATCGCTGGCAAGGATCGCCGGTTGTCGCTGTTACTTCTTATTCCGGCGCGGGGGCGAGCTTATCTGCGCGAACGACACCCTTTCTCCTTGTCTACCTGCCTCGCGCTTTTTATTCCCTTCCGGCTCCCGGCGTATCTCCGTTTCGCGATCTTGTCATGTGCGGCAGAAACTCGCCCGTTTCTCGAAAACGATTAGCGAGGCCATCGAGCCTGCCTGCACGACGAAAGTGTTCACTTTGTCCCTCGTTTGGCTGTATTAAAAAATTGTTACGATACCAGGTGGTTTGCCTTAGTTAGTGATTGATTTGCGTGAAAAGTAATAGGGATCGTGTATAAACATTCTGGTTTCTTTATAATAATTTTTTTGTGAAAGCTGTCTCTCATCTGTTTAAAAATTGTCTCTTTATAACACTAGGTTCTTCGTATAAATATTTGCTTTGTCAACAATAAGATTGCGTTGAACACGGTATATTTTTTATTCGTATATCTGCTGCACAAAAGTTCTGGTTAAGTATATCTGTGAGTAGCGTTAGTGGTATAAGTAGTACTTGTCAATATACAGCGAGTCACAGAAATATTCTTATTCCTTTAATTGTCGGTTTTGTCGTTTTACGATGCAAATTCGAAAATTCTCGTCAATAATGATACACGTTGAAACGATTAAGTTTGACTAATTGACAATTCAGAATTGACAATTGAAGAATCTGAAGTTTCGATATTAAAAAATAGACTTGGACAAATAGTTACAAATTGATGAAAAAACAATCACGAATGATACAGAGACAGGCCAATATCCTTTGGCTCTTCATCGAATCGCTTTCAAGACAAGACATTTTTAATAATTTCGGTTAGGTAAATATTTCCATCCCGTCATGTGAACATTTATCAAGCGATTAATTCAAACGACAATTGCAGAAAACATATCGACCGATATATCCCCTGCCCTTAACGGGTCAATTCACCAACGCTTTGCCATTTTCCCATCCAAACCTGCGCGTCCGTTCTGTTCCTTTTTCAAACCGTGGCTGAAAGTCGTTTGGAACTCGGGTGTTTGACGAACGGTCGGCAAGGTCCGTCGGTGCATTCCCCGATAGTTTCGCAGACCGCGTTAAAAATACCGGTGTGACCGTGGCGCATGGAAGGGTCAAAGGCACGCGGTGGTTATAAAGCGTGCGCGGTGCCGCCACCCGCGTGCAACGTATAATAATAATTAAAGCCGCTTAATTACCGGCACGTTGGCGGGAAGGATTCGGACGGGCGATAATTCAACGGCGGCCGAAGAATCCCGGAGGGGTTCGCGCCAAGCGTCGTCGTAAGCGCGTGCACCGCGAATGCGACGCAGGGTGGACGGGTGAACGTTGTCGGTGTCGCACGGGGCAAGGATAGTCCGCAGAAGCACGAAGCAGTTAATATTGTCCCCGGAGGGTATATTTTACCGGAGATACGATCTTCGGGATGCCTCGCTAAAAGCTACACGTGTTTATCAGCGTAAGTCTCTTCTTTCTACCCTCGTTCGTACCTCGGACCCGCTCCTTCCTCCGTTGGTCCAGCCGCCTGTTTTGGGGTAACGTCCAGCGTTCGACGTTCGATTCACGGTTTTATCGAATCTGCATCTGCCGAAGTGTTCCTTCCCGAGGCTGCGACATCGAGTTTCCCGTCGATATAGACACATTGCCGTTCGGGCACACCTGTTGCTTTCGAGGTGAAGCGGGATAATTGACCTAGGTTGTCAGAATTTTCTCATCCCCCAACCTCCCTTTCGAGAAACAGGATGTAAAAATTGAGAAACGCGAGTGCAACTTTTTTAAAAGTTTGTTTTCAATTTGCTGTAATAAATATTTGTAATATTGTCAGGAGTTTCACGTAATTTCTTTTTCATTCAAACCAGCATATATTTAAAAAAAGATTCGGGTACTTCCGATCCTAAAAACTCGACTCTACAGGCACTGTACCAGGAATACTGGTTGGCATTTTCTTTCGTTTCAACGTGAGAATTATTTACGTTTCCAACTTTCTGTTGCATATCGTATTACATTAGGAAAAAAGCGATCTTCCACTTGGTGTAAGAAAAAAGTAAGAAATATAATAAATTCGCTAGTTCAAAAGCAAAGCTACTTATCTGTCTCAGCAGTCCCGCGAATTCTCAGAAATAGCATTTCTCGAAAGTAGATCTACACTTGTAAAAAAAAAAAAAAAAAAAAAAAACCTCCACTTGGGAAACTTCGTAATAGATCATCGACAGCCACAGTTAGAGGACACCTGAGAAACGGGCTCGATCGTGATCGATGCAACGGCGCCCCGTTTACAGCTGGAATGATAAAGCTCCTCGCGGGGGTTTTAGATGTCGTACGAACCGGGCGATAACGAGCCGTTTCGATTACCAGCGGTGCCCTCCGGTACCACGGCACCGCGCGCGCGAGATAAATGCGCCAGATAGGAAAGTACAAATGATCGAGGGCCGCGATCGAACGACCGGTACACGAGTGTGCCGCGAAACGGCCCGCGCGTCGTTTAACCGTATGACGGATTTCTCTGAAAGCGGTAATCGGTTAGTTAGAAGTGGGTACACGATACGGCAAGGTGTTGCCGCTTCGAGATCGCACAATCTCAACCAGAATTTCTTCTCTTTTGCTCCCGATGGTGATTAGCTCGTTTCGTGATAGCACGTTTTCGCAGAGATTTTTCTCCGCGAGAGCTTCAACTGGATAATCCAGTGGGAATTCCAAGCCGAGAACCTGATAATCAGCGCAACATTGTCGAATGTCTCTCGATTTTCTTCTGCTTGATTTACCGCGGTCGGCCGCGGCGAACGTGGAATTACACGAAACGACGAGGTATTAGGCGCCGGTATAGCGTTTAGTTACAGACGCTTTTCTTTCACAGCGCTACAAGATACTTCGGGTCGATGAACAGGTCCCGATGAAAAGTTTCGAAGCTGTTGGAAGCAGCATCGGTTGCACCGATACCATCGAATATCTGGAACGAATCCCTCCTAGACAACGTCAGCAAGTCCTACGTTACAAGCTACCGCGTGACGTTCTTATTTCCAGCGGACTGAGCGCGCTAACGTGTCATTACGGATTATACTGTTTAACTTTATTAACGAATTTCTTCTTTTCTTTTCTTTTTTTTTTTTTTTTTTCAAAGGCGACACCGGCTGTTTGCCGTGGCAGCGCGCGTGCGCGCCATTCGCCTCGACGCGAGTCGAGAGGGAACCGGCGGGAAACGAAAAGATTAAGGAATCAAACGGCCGAGAGACGGGAATTATAAACGAGGGGATTGATTGGCCAAGCTGGTCCTGAGCAAACGAACGTAAAATTACCGGGGAATCACTGTGATTAAGCAATATAATTCATTATTTCGAGCCGACGTTACGCCGAAATAATTTTGTTCAAATAATACCGGAGTTGGTAGAATACAAATTACGCGCGCGATCGTAAGCGCGTACGCGCCGTCGCGGTAATGATACCTCCAGCGAAACGATCGGCGTCTATTATTGATATCGGCGGCCGCGCTGGTCGATAGCCACCGGTTCGATGAAAATCGAACGGTACGGTAGCCAAATTTTACATACATTATCGTGGCTCGACACGATCGCTACGCCCCGTATCGCGATTCTCCGTCCTGCTTCGACCAGCTAATTGTTTATAATCTGCTTGCCTAATTTCAGCGGCGTGATTGCACGTTCCGGTCCGCGTTGCGCGCGGTGGCCGAACGTTATCATCGTGTATTTTTTAATACGCTGGCGAAATTATCCGTGAAACCTGAAATTTCCGAGAGTTTCGCCTGGTATCGGAGCCCGGCCGCACGTTTGCTCGCCTTCGTGCGCTCCATCGCGTTACTCCTTCTCCTGGGAACACCAGCTTGCGACTCTCTTTGATAATACGGTACGACGTGACTACTATTTGGTGGCCGTTGTGAATATTCACGTACGCGGAAACTCGTATTTCGTTCATCCTCCTCGATTTTGAGGGATTTTGTTCGGCGTGGAGAAACATCTTGGAAAGATTTTGATTGATTTATTTCAGAGGTTTTATTGATAATGTCATGCTGTGAGTAAAACATAGAATCGAATCTCATGCGTTTTATAGTAACATAAATTCGCCATGCGATAATCACTAAACTAAGACGATAGACGCTTATATGTATATTTTTTTTTTACTACAAATTTTATAGTAAAATTCTGTTACAATTTTGTTAACAAATTTTTAGACGGTAGTTAGATTATAAAATGTTCGTTTATAAAGAATATACGTATAATGTTGAAATACAAATGTGTAATCTATTGTCATTTATATTTTTTTCAGGTATGATACTTTTTGAAGCGAAAAAGGAACGAAAGGACGCCTAATCGTGAAGAAGAGATGGATTTTATGCATTTTTTCGTTATACCATGTATCTCTTTGTATCGAACCGTTCAAAGCATTTAGAGAAGGATTTTGAGGATCTGCAGAATTAATCATGCCAAAATAGTTAATGATTCAGTGAATATCTAGGATAAAAAGAAACACTAATTTATCGAATTAATTTAGCTTAATTAACATTCCGATGGCAAAAATTAAATTTGAGGGGTAATCACGAAATTAATTTAATCAATATATACAAAAAGATTTATTTTACGGTTTTCAATTATAATTGTTAAAAGTAAATAATATCAAAAGTTTAATATCAAAATTGCTCGGCAATTTTCTAAATCTCCATTTGGATACATGCCCTTCAGCAAATTTGAACACTTTTGTCTGCCAGTCAGAAGTTACATTAGAGGCTTCGTTGTAATATTTATGTATGTATATGGAACAAGGAAATCGCCACGAGGCGACGTGGCGAAATAAAACCGAAAATGTCGAGTGGTCGACAGGTAGAACCATGGAGGATCGTTGGCGCGCGTTGGTTCGCCGTTTCATTTGCATATTCAACGCTCGCCGTGTTACAACAATAAAATACCGGTAAACACGTGTTTCGTGGTACATTACGGTCTGACTTTCGACAGGCCGAGTCGCACTTTTGGCCTGTACCTCGCCGTTCCTGCCTTTTCGTGAACGATCAACACGCTACCGCGACCGTAATCGCAAATTATCCATGCATCCTGTGATCGCATTCAAATCTTTCTTCCTCTTCTCGTTTCTTCTGCTTTCGAAATTACTAGTGAGCGACACGTAAAATTGATATTGTTCAAACAATGTTTACGGATTGTAGTTGTTTAAAATAATTTTCTGAAAGACAATGTGAAAGGATGAAGATGTCTCTATTTGCAATCATGAAATCAGAGCCCCTTCCTGTCGACTAGACCATTTTCTCCATGAAGGTATAATAACAATTACACTCAATATATATCTCTCTTTACATATACCTAGGACAAAAGAAAATTTGCGTATCAAAACATTCGCTTTCTTTCTATCTCCACACCGTATGTATATAACATACAGTTCATACCTCTAATCCAATTTTACAAATGAACACATGTACAATTTAATCAAGATGTAACGTTTAGTAACTTTTAGTAACAACAATACATACCATATACGTTTAATTTAATTGCTACACCGTAATAACAAACTGATTAATCTTGCAATCTTACTAACCAAATCGACGCGTGACCCAAATAACTAAACGAAATAATGCGCCAAATCTCGCAGGAGTTTTGAAACTGTTGAAACCCTTTCTCCCGGACGCGTTTCAAAACCGCCATAAACCAATTTACAATGGCAACTATCTAAACAGTTGCCAGTAGCCTGGCCACGATGTACTTGAAACCTGCTTCCTAGACACTGTTCGCTAAATCAATATTACACCCTCGTAAGTCCCGCGCAACGACGTGATCCCGGATAAACGTCCAATTATCAAAATCGTGCCACCGAAGGGGATAAATATGTCGGCGAGACGAGGGAAGGGTCGCCACTCCGACAAGGATACGGCGTGGCAGCTCGACGCGTATATAGGTGTTCGAGTTGCCGCGTGGGCGAGCAGACAATCGCTCGGTCCGCGTTCCTTTTTTGCGCCTAGATAGCTCGCGGCAAAAATCCGAATAGCTCAAGTCGGTTGCGACTCGGCCGGTTCTCCGTTGTTCGGCGCGAGAGGGTAGGAAACGGGCTCGTTTTGCCCGCGTGCAACGCGAACACGTCGCCTTAATCCACCACGCTGATTCACGCGTTGATTTACGCACTCTCCACCGCGTGAAGCAGCGAATACCGATGCGAGCGGGTTAATACCCGCGACCCTTTTGTCGCTGACAGTTTGTACAAGGTGTAAACCGCTTGTCGTCCCCGGCAGGCTTGTTCTACGTCGTCGTCGAGAGGCGAAAAGCCGCGAGTTATGCGAGCTAGAGGAATACATACGTGCCACAGGAGGAAGTATATGTACGTTGGGACATTTAGAATAAAGATACTTTCGGTACGTTGACTTCAGACCATTTTTGGCAAATTCTGGCGGTAGCGCAAAAATATGTTAATAAATATCTTTCTAAATATATTTGAATATTCGTACAATTTTATAAAATTCAGTGAGTTATATTTATATTAACAGATGGAAAGGAATACTCGCACAGATATCTACAAAATCCAATAGAAGAGTTACTCGAACTTACTTGTTGTTGAAAGATGTTTTCCTCCACGGTGTCCAATATCCTAATTAACAAGCTAGAGTAACCGCTAGAAGACGATGCAACGCTGCTTCGACCATCCAGAAAACAAGCGATTCATAAAACAAGCAATCGCCGCTCGCGCGTGCCCGCAGCTAGGCGCGGCACGTTTCGTCACGAACTCCTTCACACGTATGCATTCGCGAATATAAATTTGCGCATACTGTCGCGCACCAGCGAGAATGTTTCGCGTCACGCGTCAACGGGACGCGTCACGACGCCGACAGCGTGGAAACGCGGCACCGATCGCCGACATTTTTATGAAACCGGTCTCTCTCTCTCTCGACTCTCGCCGCGAATTCACGCTTGATCCGAACGAATTCGTCGAATATGTACGCAATCGCGTAACGCAGACGTAGTTATCGATATTCGTTGCGAGTGCTATTCCTTTCTCGGCTCGAGAGGATATCGCGGCGATAACGAGAGGCCTGGCGTTCACCGGGAACGAGAGTGGGAGTTGCCGGGCAATTTCTCCTGGTTTTTGCTCTTTAGGGAAGCCGCACGGTTCGGGGGCTGCTTTTAAAGTACACACACGGTGCGCCTCGTGTTATTACGGTGGCGCTGCGATGATAATAATTACAGGGCATAAAGTACGCGAGTTCCCGTGATCTTTCGCGATTCCGGATAATATCAACACACGCCTCGACAGCCGATGGGAGGCAGTTTCGTTCGGCGACGATCGTTCTCTTAGCCGCTCTGGAACACGCACCGGAATGGTGAAATTTCCCAGTGTCGTGGTCGATAGAAGCCAAAAGCTTGCTATTGCGAAGTCGAACGATTGAACGGTATACTTTACGCAACAAGAAACTGGAAAATAAATTCAATAAATCTATTATGTAGAATACACGCGCAATTTAAAAATTTGATTATCAAATATCAAATATCCGGACATGCAGATTGTTTAATTCAGCTCGGAGTGAGTATTCGTATCTATGCCTAATTTAGATTCGGATCTCTGTAGTTAGATTACGATAATTGAGAATACGATAGAGTAAACATTCTCAATTATCCGAATGTTCTATTACGTGTACAATATATATTTCATAGTATGCGTCTTTCATAGTGTCTGTACATTTGCATTTCATAATTCTTCATCTCCCTTCCCCTTCTAATATTTTTCTTTCCTCCTTCCTTTCTTTCTCATCTTTTTCTCCGTTCTTTGTCCTCGTTCATCTTGCACGCCGAATCAGTTCGATGCATTTACCACCTTGACACGGGCGTCGTCGTCTTAATTCCCATCAAGCTTCTCGATTCTGATACTAATCTGGCAGTCGGCCGATTGCCGTACGATCGCGACGACTCGCGTGTCCTCTTCCCTCGTTTTCTCCCCCTCCTCCTCCCTCCCCCCGCTTTTACCGATCTACACCTCCTTCCTCCATTCGGTCATTCCCAGTGGAATATTCAAAAACATCTTAATCCGACGTATAAATGAACGGCCAGGGTGGTTTCAAACGTGCAACCATGGATTTCACGAGCGTTGCAAGTTCGATCCCAAGTGTTCGTGTCTGCAAATCCTCGGAGTCGATGTTCCCGCGGGCTGGACCACCCCTCACGTGTCCACCCTGCGATTCGTTCGTCACGCGCGACTTACTCCTCGACGGAATCTCGTTTCTTCGTTAAACGAGGACCGATCGAACCGACTCCATCCGCTTAGGGGCACGTTCGTTCGACTTTGTACGCCTTCTGAGGACTCTGTCTGCATGTGGGGCGACAACTTCTCTCGATCTTGAACGGGACGTGTGAAGCCGTCGCTCGGGAATTGAGCGTAACCTCGATGCTTCGCGGCCGGTCGAACGCCACGCATAATTGCAAAATGACGTTTCGTTCTGTGATACGTTACGAATTAAATTGTAGGAGGATATACAATAGAATTGCGGAAAGTATTTCGAATCAGTGGATTTTACAAGTGGTTCCTTTTCGAGGCTTTTCGTGGGTCCTTTTTCAACGTGAGATTTAGGCTCGTTTCCTTTTTCCTTTATATAGTTGACTGTATTTCTTAAACTTTCGATTATTGTTGTTGTAATATAAATTATCGTATCGTGTAGAATGTCGTTTGGAAAGATAACCATTGGATGGATGAATATTAGATTGTTAAAATAGTTGAGTTCACGAGTGTTTATCGGCCAAAATTTGGATATTAGGAGAGATTGAAGAAATCAAAATGCATCGAGTCTGTGATTGACTAATGTTATCTTCGAGAAGATAACTTCTTACAGTCATTTAGTATCTATTCAAATTAGTTTGGACTATGAGTAGCAATCTCAAACATATAACAAACATGATGCTGGATGTTCAAATATTACCGTGATATCTAAACTTATACTTGTATCAAACATCTTGTAGTTTCTATGTATTTTACATAATATATCAAAAAAAACGTAATATATGAAAAAATTGTATGATTATAATTGCCAACAACAGTTTTATCAACGTTAATTAGAATGATACAATTTGCTGCTTCGTTAAATAGAATTATACTTATATTTCTGAAACGCGCGAACACTGCAACGACGCAATTAAGAACATAAACGGACGTAAAAGAAATTGTCGCAATTACGCGAACGATCAACTCTCGAATGTAGAAGCGCCATATGTCACCGGACTTCTTCGACTTCCCACATCTCGCCCGTTTGCGTATGTACCTTGGAACGTTATCGCGGATGATACGCGTGGGAAGGTAAAGGTTGAAGATAAGCCCCGGAACTTTGCACGACTCAATCGAGCCCCAGTAGGTGCTGCTATACAGGGGCTATTGTGCCCGACTCGATAATCGACGATTGAATGAAAGAGTCGATAGACGGGTAATCCACGTGCAAGCAGAAAGGTGCAAACAGGAGGGATTTTTTTCGGCGGCATCGAATCGCCTGGTTCTCTCGGTTCTTCTTCCTGCTTTCTTCCGTGATTGCCTTCGACTGATCGCGCGAGTACACCCGATGCGACTTCGCTATTGTGTTACTGTACAAATATATGTATTTACTTAGCGATAAATTAATCGAAGCTTGGCATCGATACGAGATTATTGGGCGAGTGAGTGAAATACTTGGAAAGTTTCGCAATTTTTTGTGGAAATATTTCGCGATTTCTTTTTCTCTGAAAATTTGTCGGTGAATGTGTATATAATCATTGTCCTGATCAAATGAAATTTCTATATAATAATTTATAAGTAAATTTACATTTCAAGGATAACAGAATACTCTCTATTGATGGAATTGAAGATATAAAATAATAAAGAAGTTAAAAACTAAAACGATAAATGAAGAATAACAAGAAATAAATTATGTATTCTTGCTTTATGAATCCATCACTTTTCTGTCACTTCGTCCACTGTTTTATCGTTAAATTTGAAGTGAAGGTTACTGAGTTTTAAATTTGATAAAAATACTTAACAAAATCAAATCGTTTCGGAATAAATTGGAATACGTTGCGAATTTGCTATTTCGGGATAGCAGAATGTTAAATGGTAGAACCGAGAGAATTTTATTTCAATTTTACTCTACATTTCAATTGCCGTTCCGAATACTCTGAAATAGATTAGTCCGCTCCATCTGGGATCAATAATCTACAATCTATTTTCAGGGGGAATTCTCGTCGACCCAGTATATCTGCAAGCGTGCCGTGTTCGATCGGTGAAACGTCTACGTCGGCATTTTCACTGCAACACACTCGCAAGATTGATCGACCCGATACCTACCGGGTCTACCTTCGAGGATTCCTCTCGTTCGTCTTCGTCCGCGGGACGATGTTCACTCGATTAACGTCTTATGCGAGCGCAATGTCCATCGAGCACGAGGCCGAGAACCGTGATAACGAGCGGATAATGGACGCGAAGACTGTTTAAGGACTTAAGGCACAGGCAGCTCGAGAGAGCGAGAAATTCCCAAATCGAGAAATGCCAGCGGTGACCGTCTTCACGCGTTTATCTCGATGACCTTTCCGGGGGAAAAGTTCAGGCAGAGAAGAATACGCCGATTGTACTTCGGCCAGCGATAACTGCCGCGTGCGGCGCACGTAAAAATCAGCGCTGGCTGCGAATCGTCGAAAAGAGGTATCGTTTGAAAAATATCGGGCGAAAAGAATAGTTTAGGTAGATAAGAAGATGTTGCGTAACGATAATATTCCTGTTTGACGTCTCGAGATAATTCTTTTTCTTTTTTATTGATTCTGACGTGTTCTTTTTTTTTTTTCGAAGTTACGTCTTATGATTGTTTTCTAATTGGCAGGTGAATATTTCGTAATGTCTCTCTCGTGTGCAGTTTACAGATTATTCTAACAGTTTATTGCTCTTTTCTTTCTTAAATGATTATTACCAAACTATGAATGTTTATGTTTCTTATATCTCTTTCCGTTGGACGAAGAAGTATGTTCTTCCATGCACAATTGCCAAATGTTGGAAATTGTTTTAAAATTTGCAGAGAATGGAGAATGTGCTTCTCTATTAAAGAAACATTTAGGGATCCGAAAACGGGTAATAAGTAGTAGCTGGAAAGAAACAAATGTCGTCTGAATAATATTGCGATTATCTGGTCTTTATTTCTCATCTTTTTTTGCGAAAGGAGGAGGTGGATCAAAAATCTGTAGAATCTCACATCGAAATACTTACGACTATGTTTCATGTTTTCTCCAGAATTCAACGACAATTTGTATATTAATTGGTACATTAATTGGAACATTGTCACTTTCGAGTAATATTCAAAGTTGATCCTTATCCACGACGAAAGGAAGGAGAACGGCGCTGTAGAAAACTGGACACCGGGTGTCAATCACACTCGAGCGCCTCGGGATCGGCCGTTTCCTCGGAGGAATGAAACAAAACGGCGCGTTTCGGATCCGCTTTACGAGCGCAATTTCGCCAAGTGGAATTACGGCCCCGGCGAAACGAGCCACCATTGCACTTCCGTTACATTTTTCTCGGTATTACACGAGAGCGGCGCGAGAGGTGACTAAAGCTTTTCACCTCCGCCTTAAACGGGATAATTAACCGTCTCCGGGTTAACGGTAAAAGCGGTAATATTTCAGACGAGTCGGGGGCCCTCGGCGTCGCGTCGGTACGCCACGAATACCATACGCGTTGTTTCTCTCCTCTCTGAACCGCTCGTCTTTCCTGCGCCGTGCATTACGCACCTTGTAATTTCGTTCAATTAAAAAAAACGCCCGATAGACGCGGCCCGTAAACGCATCCTCGGGACCACGCTAGAGCAAGCGGACAAGCGTTAACTATTAGCACCGATAATTACCGGCGGAGCGGCGGGAAAAATTGATCGCGCCGCGTGTACAGATGGGAACGGTCTCACCGCCGCGATACACCTGTAATCACGCGCCGTTTAACCTTAATGCCGCGCGCTGGCAGTTCGAGGATGGACCGTGATGCGAATTAAACGTACGAGGTCACGAACTATGTGCCTTCCAGCTAGGTGACGGACATTCGAATCTCGGTTCAAATGCCATTCGATGCTTCCCGATGTCGCGAAAATTCGAATCGCTTTCGAGTTGCGACTCGATAGCTAAGAGTTTCGTCTCTTAATTGACCTTGAGTCTTGGGAATTCTTGAATTTGTATTTTCAAGATATATCGAAATGTATTTTCTGAGCGTAGAATACGAGTTTTACGTAGTCACTGTCTGACCACACGTATTCACTCTCCTTGTAAATGTTATTATTTTAGACATGACGTAGACAGAGTGGATGTATGTAATAGTGTTTGTGATTATAGAGAAATAATAATGACATTCTATTTCATCTGTTGGAGCGTGTCTGATTCTCGACGACTGAATCTACTTACGGAGAATCTACTTACGACTGAATCTACTTACAGAGAATCTACTTACGACTGAATCTACTTACAGGGAATCTACTTACGACCTAATCTACTTACGAAAGTATTCGAACACTCGCCACAAATTGCATCAAGTATCCTGTAACTCGCAGCTTTTAAACAGTTTTAAACTTGACTTGATATATTAATGAAATTCCAAAATGTTTTATACAACACGCGCAATATATTAACAGAGCTTCCTATAAATATTTGACAGTGTACAAACGTAAACTATTGACAATACTTGAGTTGACTATACCCCAGAAATATTGTGCGTGTTTTTATATAATGTATCTAATTTTTTTTCCGAATTGAATTATTCGCAGGTAACCAATTAAAGTCCACTAAAATTTCTATAAATGGAAACTTTCTCTCGATAAGTTCATATAACAAAGATATAAATGATTATCGCGAGGTGGAAGGTCTGACACATTCTACTGAAAAGTAATTTCAAGTAATTGCTTACCGGTGATATTGGACCGAAGGTGAAAGATTCGTCATAAAGAATGAACGCAATAACTCTTCTTGATTCTCTGCTATTACACAGAATTTATAATCTATCCGACATGCTCAGTACGGAACTCTGTAACATGTAAGATTTTACAGCGTTAACGTAAACCAGTAGCTTACGACTTACGAGTTATTAACCATTAATATTCATGAAAAATACATACACCCATTCATTTTGTACTATCAGCTAAGATATAATGCGAGATGATTTTCTTCGGTTAAAGTCGAACGAGCATAAAAATATGAATTATCACAAAGATGATCCCCTCTGATCTAACCAGCTTCCTAATATCAAACAAAGACTGATAAAACAGCGATTGGGAAATAAATAGGGATTATTATCGCTATATAGGGTGTCTCACGTGAGTTACATTACTATTACTCCAGGTTCAAATTAACTTTTACATGTATAAGAGTCATGTAAAAATTAAATTTTTCCCACCTCAAGAGAATTATACATTTTTTAATCGATACAGCATGGCATGTATTGTAACAAAATATTGACCCATGTATATCGGAAAATTATTAATTTAGGAGATATTTTAATTCCCTAAGTATCAAGAACAAGAATCAAGGAATATTATAACTCTATTATAAACAATATTATAATATTGCAAAATTTCGCAGAATGTAGATGCATGATATGAGAAAGCGTGTAAGATATTCGAAATATAATAGTCTCTATAATTCCTACATACATAAAAAGATTACATAAAACTATTTTACATTGTTACACAAAGATATTGGATAAAGAAAAATTGGCATTAATCGTCCACCTACATAAAACTAATGACACTGGAATATTCCTCTCTCGAGGCCATTCAACTTTTTAACTATCACATGATGATAATACCGGCATGAATCACATTCAAGAATGAGACGCCCTATATAACCCGCTAGAACATTTCAGAATGATTTATCGAGTATCGCAATCGATCGGACTCTTGCACATGAATCGGTCCACGAGAAATTGCCAATTCTTTAAAGGTACACCGCGACAGACCGGTCGTGTCGGCACGTATGCGTTTACGTACATACACGTTGTACTATATACCGTTAATAAAATTCAGTAGTCAAAGCAGCTGGTCAATTACGTCAGCCCCGGGACATAATTCTGACAGTACGATCAATTCCGGTGAGCGATTGGTGCTCCCGATGACTACGTAGCTGCGGCGAAAATTATCATGCTCTCGTCTATAGACTGGCGGCGGTGCACCTGCGGTTCATTACGCGGCACGAAACGCGAGCGCGATAAGAATATCCAATTTATACGATCGTTTCATAATTCCTGCATCGATGCATCGGCAACCGGAGAATTTAATTTCCACTTAACCTGGCTCGGTTTCGCCCGAGCGAAACGGGGAAACGCGTTGCATCCAACTTCGATCGTGAAATGGCCTGGCTGGTCTCGCAGATTTCACGGAGAGAACAGCGATCGAGCGTTCGATCATAACGCTTCGACGATCATTGGTCACGATCCAAATACCAGTTGCACGGATAGCAACTTTCTTGCGGATAGTTGCCGAGTTCGGGGATCTGTTGAGACGTGGGCCAATCAAATTAGATCCGACAGCGTTGGGTCAAACGACGAGCGATCAGGTTCGAATAGACCGGCACGCGTTTTGGGTCAACGGTGGAAGCATAGAATTTTAAATAATTAAATTCGCGACAGACGTGTATTCGAAAATTTTCATTATACCTGCTCTGAAATTAGTCTTTTAGGTAAGTAAGCGTAATAGAACGATATGTTTGCGAATATAACGATTACGCAAATCTTTGTTCTTATTTAATTCAGAAAGAGGAAGTTAACAATAAGTGAAAAATTGCATTTCTGTATGCACTTTGAAATTCGTAGATGCTATTAATAATATTATATTATGTCACGTCAGTCGTGATTATTGATACAATTGGGCACACGTCAAATCTCATTTAGAATAAGGGAATTGTTTAAACTCGAGCCATTTGATATTAAACGACAGAAACTCGAAAAGATATTTCAAGTCAAGTAAATAACAGATTCAGTCTTGATGACCAATCTGAACTGGGCTTTATCTCGTCGTACGTAATTTTCTCATTCAGTCATAATTTTTATTTATCAATCGATTAATTTACTTACTTAAACACTTATTTGCGTCACATTGACTAATTGCAGTCCATCTATTTACGTACAGTATATTCCACTACACAGATCTTGTTCGCGTTAATCAAATTTTAGATTCACGCACAAGCGCGACAACTCAGAATTCAGCTAACTCGAGTCGATCTAAATGAAACTTTATTTCATTATAGTTCTGACGCTAAATCATAGTCCGCAGCTCCGGGCGAGTCGCAAATCATTTTTCGCAAGCACGAGGGAAGAAATTGAGAACTCCAAGATGTTGGAGCGCGTTGGTATAGCAGTGAGCGCACGTAGTGCTCATTAATAACGCGATTATTAGGCGCGGCGCCAGCCCCGTTACGCTATTCGGATCCTAACCTAATTGGCATGGACAATCGGCCACGCCATGAGCCGTTTCGTGCACCGATGAATTTATCTTCTTCCCCGCGGGCCGCGATGCGAGCCATAATTCTCCCGCCGCTCCTGACGTCGCTCTCCTTCGACGAATAAATTTTTCCCCCGTCTGGATAGGCGCCGCTATGTTACGCCCACGCCCGACAAAAGCTATGAATCGCCCCGGCTATTTTCTAAACGATCCCAATTAGAACACCTTCGGGGAAATTTCTCCGTGCCGTCGATTCTTTTCGATTCGGAGAATTTGGTTCGAAACAGCGGAAAATAAAAATTGGAGGAAACTGAAGAATTCGTAAGTGTATCTGTCTCGTGGTTGGAGACGTTTCTCTAAATCGTAGGATTTTTCTGTTTGGAGAATTTTGTTGGAATTTGAAATGACTAGGACCGGAGAAAATTGGAGAATTTCCACAAATTGAGAGCTTTCGTGAGCAGATACTATTCGCGGATTCAATATTTATTACAAGGAGTGTAATAACGTGCAAGGTAATATTGGTGCTTGCAATTTTTATCTACATTTCAATTTATGACGTTAATGATTTCTCAGCGATACTCGATTAACGTCCTCATTCAGTAACTTGTCATCCATATTATATGTTTGTAACCTAACAAATACTTACGTTTTAGAATTTAGAAATAAAATTCTGCCATTGCAATCATTAAACTGCATTTTCATCAAAAATTTATATATACTTGTATTACATGTTACATGTATGTATTAGAGAGCACTGTACATTGGTCGTTTCATACATTCTCTATCGCAACTTTTATAATTTAAAAATTATCTATACATAAGAATCTAATAATTATTTCCATTTCAATAAACATTTAGAGCATGGCCAATAACATTAACAAAGTGAGCACACTCGCGATTCGATCAAATGTGAAATAAATCAAACGACAAACCAACCGACAAACTTCACTACACAGCGGACTTGCAACAATGCTCTTCTTCTCTCGAAATTGAATCTTTCACGAAAATCTTTCGCGACACGTGGTACCGAGTAGCTTCCACGGGCCACGATGATTTCGATGAAAATTTATACCCGTCCGAACAATCGGCCGTTTCTCGTTGATCATCGTTCCTTTTGCGGCTCGTTTCTCATTGTATCGGGCCAAAAGTTGCCCGGCAAAAAATCGTCACCTGGTCAGAATGAAGCGCAGCTTCTCTCCTCCTTTTTCTGTTTCTTTTTTCTCCCTTTCCCTCTTTCTTTCGTTGGTGCGCGATCTCGCATGCGGGGCGGCGTGCCCGGAATGTCGGAAAAGGGGTCCATGGATCATTGTTTTTGCGGCGGGACGAGAGACGGGACAGAAACGGAGGGCATAAATCCCTCGAGAGACTTTCATTGAACGTAATTGGATCGTGGCCAATCGGCGTGGTCGGTATACCCGATGAAAGTTTCCTCCTCCTCCTCCCCTCGTCGAAAATTGAATGTCGGCCAGAAATCGCGACGATCGGACAGTCCTGCGTGGGTGGACAATGATCAAAAATTCAGACGTTAACAGTTGCTCACAAAAGTGTTCGAACGATCGTGGAAACTTTTTACAAATGCACCGTGCGTGCTGTACGAAACATTTTGTTAACACTGCAGCGGGAGATGACTATCGTTGAGAAATTCTCAAATATACAGAAATCAGAGGACATACCTGTTTATTCAAACTAGTCAGAATTAATTGTATCGGTAAATCTCAGTATTATATTCTTACATTCTACTTAACACGATCATTCGTGCTGTACATATTTCTTTTTTTTTTTTTTTAACGTATGCAATAAGTATCATCTAACTCTTATATTCGTTTTTTAAATTGATTTTATATTTAATTGTTCACTCAGATGACTGATATCACAAATGACTGTGATGTAAGTATGGCCATAAGGGTATAAAGGGTATAAAAATGGTAATCCATACGATGCGTCATACCTAATAGAAATGATTTCGTATTACTGATAATGCTCAAATATATGTCATGAAAATCATGTCGAAACATACTTGTTTTATTCCTAAACTCGAATTTAATCGCCATCGTCGTATTTCAGTGTAATGCGTCAGATTCCAAAAATCTTTTACATAACACACTTTTGAGAAACTGCAATCACGTTATTAGGAATATCGCAATTTCTGCATCGATATGTTACATCGATATCACAGCACCGTGTTACGGGTGATTCGTCGTGTACGAGTTCGTGGTATCGATTATCATAGGTGGAAGAAATCGCACGTGTGTCCCAGTGGCTTCCGGAAACGCGGATGGAAAGGCTATTAGGAGGTTCGCGGAGTAAGTTCTATTCTCGCGATTAGATCTCTCGGTAACGAGCTTCCGGTCGATCGCCAGCTCGTTTCACGGCCTTGTAATTACAAACCAGCGCGGTTTCTCGAACCGCCGTGCCCGGTATCGAGAGTCAGTTATCACCGAGTTGTCTTGTTAGAACCGTATACATTTCTGATGATAACGATTGCGATTAATGCCTCTTGCAACGTGCTAGTGCCGCAAGCAGATAATCATCTAGAAAAACGCGTGGCTCTTTCTGTTATTCTCGCACTCCGTTAAGCTTCTGGTCACCGTGGCTTCTCTCATTTCCGGTATTTCCGCAATTCAGAAAAACCGGTAAAACCGATTAATTCATCGTTTACATAACACACCGTTCGGTAGTACATACTCTTAATTGTTTCATATCCCTTCCTACATTTTGCATTCGTATTTTTGGTGAATTAATAGTTGTACGTTATGAGGGTAAATGTTACTTAATGGCGCATATTTTGTATATTTATATAACACAATTTCAAGAAATGCCAAGGGTGGCTTGGTTGTTTTCCAAGGTGGTAATAAATTGTTTTTTTCATCAATTAAATAGAAAATCTTTTCTGTTTCATGGCAAAATTCTCTGTTCGTTCGCAAAATTTCTACAGAAAGTCCCCAGAAGAATTTTCGTGGAGCGTTTCATGAAATACTTTACAGAAGATTCGTTTACAAAATTTATACGTAAGAACACGCGCATTTTACACTTACGCAACAGAGCCAAAGTCAGACAGTTGTATCTCTTACAAATATTGCCAATAATCGTCTCTTGCAAGTAACGTTTCCTCGTTTTCCAAACCCGGTGCGATTTTCCGCGTTACAGGCGTGTACAAACGCATCGAGATTCCTGTTGCTCGGAGGTCGGCCGTTTCCAGCCACGTATTTCTCGTCTAATAATCGGCTGATCGCGACGCGACCGCTCGCGCAAACACGCCCCTACACTACCGCGAATGCAGCCGCGATTTGCATACAATCGCGCGTCGCATGGCTTCGACGTATCGTTTCGCGCGTTTCCGAGACTTCTTTTCTTCTGCACGAGCGTGCACGTATCCCCGGTTCGCGTTCGACCGGCCACCTTGCGTCCCACGAACGTGTCAGCAAGCGGCTGCCAGTCATTTATTTTTATCGACCTGTTGAAAAGTTACCGATGATTGCGCGCGACGCCTGCCCTCGTGCTCGCGTTATGATATAGCTATTGTTATTTATCGCCGCTGTTACGATATACCGACTCGTTCCAATTTCGTTCGAGTGTTAAAATCAATCATATCTGCGATGCGGTTCACTTTTTCGCTTCCTCTTTTTCACGCTCGATGGGATTGTTGAAGCTCTACGTCGTGGTGTAACGCGGTATACGAGGTGCGGTGAGAAAGTCGGTACAGAGTGTTTGTAGAGTAACGTGCTACATATTTTATCTGCATCGAGGTGAAAGATCATCTTCGTCGTGAGCACCTGCACAATTAAGAAGCACATTCCAGAAGCGTTTACATCAACATTTTCTTTCTTGTGCATCGTCACCTATATCTTGTCTTCTTTTCGATCAGTTATGAATAACAGGCTATTTTCGTAAAATTTCGCATCTACACGCTCGTTGTATCGATGATCTTTGATTTGCTTTCTCCGAGTTTCAAAGAAAAATTCGATATTAATTCGTCAAACTCTCATAGACTCTTTTCTTAGTAGTATGCCTGTAATAAAACAGTCTTCTCTTCACGACGAGCCCTTAGAACTTGCTATATGATTTCTTTTTCAACGTTTTATTAAACTTTGAACATTAGAATTAAATGAAAGAAATTCGGAAAATCCTGATGTTCAACAAAATAGTAAAGAGAAAAATTTTAAGAGATTATTGTAAAGAAGAGGTTTCAATCTTCAAAATGATGGTAAATCTAGTCACGAAAAAATTTTTTTACTGTGTTTAGAGACTTTTGATTTACAATTTTCGAGAAGAAAATATTTTCACTTTTCCACTCGCGATACAATCATTTTTGATAGAGATGTATCACGATTATCGAAACAGAAGTCCGAAACTTTAGAGCGAGACTGTTTTACGAAGTTACAGCAGTTCAAGTTATCATTATTGATTTAAATTATGTAGCTCGCTGTAAATTGAAATTATCTTAGAATTACGACGTAAACTTGCTTCATAGACAAATTGCATCGTTACTGCGATTACGACGAGCTGGTTCAATACGAAACTCTTGTCAGAAGTATTATAGTTCGAGGTAGTACGATTCCTTTAGAAAAAGGGTAGAAAAGACTCGTGATACTGGATGTTTGTGGACCGTTACGCTTGCAAACGGTCTTGCTGCAATAAATCTGCCCACCGACATTGATTGCTTCCATAAATCGACGCACTTATTAAATCAATTAAACCGATTTATTAATTTTGACGTAAAAATTTGCTTCTGTCGTCCTGATCTTCCTTTGCTGCTCCTGCAGCACGAGCTGATTGATTTATCGGTTGTAATCAATTTCGCGCCGAAAGTCTCGCATGAATAAGTAATTCTTCGTCTTGCGTGGTCTCTCGCCTCATCTACTCGTCCTTGAATTCTTTTCGAACGCGTTCTCTGTATCTTGACAGCCGTTTGATAAATTCAACCGCCTCGAAAGTCTCGTTACATCCTTAAACGCGTTGATTTGCATACGCGTGTTAGATAATAATAGATTTAAATAGATCGTAAATACTATTGAGTAATTTATGAATTTTATTTGAATTCGAAGTAAATTTCATAAAGACCCTTTATGATTATGAATTAATACGGAAACATATGATAGTATTCGTACGGAGCATTAAAATAATTGAAAAGAATACTTGTCATTGTACATTCTGTATATTTTAAAGTAAAGTCCATCCGAGTTAAGCCTGTATATTTCGAAATTTCACATGATCTACGATCTTCATTTTATACACGACATTTCACGAAAGTAGCCTTATTCACGTTGTTTATTTGTTAATAACGAAACGGTAAACGTATATTACATAATATAAAACCATATCTACGATGATATGTATATATGTCTTTAGTTCTAAATAATAAATACATCGAAAATGAAGTAAATTTTAAATCATTTTTAAATCATTTATTTTCTACTCGATCTGGTTTCCTTCTTATCTTTTTTCTTATATAATTTCTCTGAACGTTTCCTCGTCTAGGAAAGATACAAAGTACATAGGTATTAATTTTCCAACATTCTACATTTCCTGTAGATCATATCGCATGTGTATTTCAAGAGTGACGCAACTCCTTGTATAAAAACTAGTTTCTTATATCCATAGGAATTCAGAATTTTATTTATATTTTCATAGATACGATAATAAAACGTAGAGTTTCGTTCAATTAAAAATTATAACCAGCACTTCATTTTGAATGTCTCATATATTTTTAATATATTATATAAAATCCCTTAAACGCCATTAAATCTTCACGGACAGATCGTTCGCGTTTCTAGGACGTAATTCACGAACGAGTCGATCGAGCTATGTCCGCAACAGTAGTTCACATCAATCATTCGTTCTTTCGTGCGTTTCGCGAATGCATCGCAAAACCTTGTGATTTCTATAAATACTATAATAGAATATAATATGAACAGAAGAAATACTCCATCGTTCATTGAACATTTCGGTGATTTTTGTCGATTATTTTGCTCCAGGCTGTTTGTATACAATACATCGGCATGGATCTTGATCTCACGTATCGATCGTTTATCGACGCAAAGATAACGAGGACATTTAACGCGATGGTGCAGCCGCGGTTCCCGTCGTCATCCTCGCTGCTGGAAGTACGATTTTGTGTCGATGTCTATCTGAATGGCACCCGACTGTCTTCGAGTGCTCCAATTTGTTTTCTGGCACACACGAGTGCCACCTCATTCGACCTCCTGTCGTCGTTCGACTACTTAAGCTGCAATCGGAACTCTTAAACCACGACCCCTTATCGACGCCAATCCGTCTGACCCTCGATATTCTACCCGGAGTGCAATTTGGTGACTCGACTTTTAAATGACACCCCAGAGATTTGAGGAGAATGAGATCGGAGATAGCCGTGGAGAATGATTTTGAAGATTCCGCTTCAGAGGTGGATTAGGGGAACGTAAATTCGAGGTTCGGTAAAAATAAAGGGCCGTGTCAATTAAAAGTAAACTTTATTAATTTTAACATTTTTACTATGATTTATTAGATGAGAATTGTGTAGAATTATATAAATCAAAGACAGATAACATAAATGAATATTATTGATTTTGATATTCCTGATATTTCTTGTTTTTAATATGAATTGTGCGTGACATGTGACTATACATATGTGAATTATATGCACAAGTAATAGATGAACATGATATTAAATAATATTAATGATAATATTAAATATTATTAATTTAATAATATTCTTTTAAATAAGGCTACATTTAACATATATTTTTTTATTCATACTTGTAGTAACAAGTATGAATACTTTATTAAGTTTATTAATTTCATTTTTACGAAATTCCATTACTTTCCAAAAATCGCAAAGTATTATATCGCATCAGTATTTTCTTAACTTATCAAAGATCACAGCATTTAATTTGCTACTCTCAATCGATTGATATCATCGAAGTCTATTTTTTAATATTAGGACTAGGAAAGGAAATTCCAAAATAAAATGCGATGTATGATAAAGTAATTTTATGATTTTAATATCCATAATACTGCGATAAATTGTTGCTGAGCTGCTTCGTGGCTTAATAATGAATCTACTAATTAAGGGTGAATCGTTACATCCAAATCGACGGAAACATAGTAAATATTAAAGGAAACATTAATCAAGGGATATTTGAACGGCGAATAGAGTAGCAGCATTTGAATAAAATAGTGTCAGCCAATCGCGATTACCCGATTCACCTGACACGACGAAGGCGGGTGGATTCGAAAATAGCGGCCGCTGTGAACGCACCTTCAACCGTCGGTGCCTGCCAACTCCGCGGGATGCCATGCCTCGAGTCAAGCATTCCTGACACTCTGAAGTGGCTGTCGGAACCAGAAATGGAAAGAAAGAGAAAGAGCAACAGAAGGAGACCGATTGTCGAATCGCTAAGCCGAGAACATATCTAGAGGTTCCGTGAGACAACAAGAGCAACATTATTTTCCCCACTTGTTTCCGCGAGTCGCGCGCGAAATTCAAAGGGGAAAGGTCGTGGAAAACGTCGTCTCGTTTCTCTTCTTTCTCTCCGCTGTTCCTGGCTGGTTACGCCAGGCGAAACCAAAAGAAAAGAGAAATTACGAAACACAGCGTAATTGAAAGATATGAACTGGCGCGCGTGGTTACAGTGTAGCACTTTATGAATCGTTGCTTCACCCTGACGCAGATTGAGCGAGACCAAAAGGGAGAGCGATGGTGGAGCGGCGCGCGAGGAGGACGAATCTCATGGGAATGCAATGCGGAAATTTCAAGCTGGACCTCTTTCCCCCTCTCCTCTTTTCCTCCGTCCTTTTTGGCCATCCTCAGTCTCTTCCGTCGCGTAGATTGCAGCATCGACGTAACGAAATGGCGTCAAGATCTAGCGAGACATTTTGGAGAACGTCTCAAAGCAACCTGGAAGACTGTTTTTGCTATGTAGCGTTTGCATTGCAGATTGGAATATGTAATGTTTAGATTGGAAAATATTCTTCGTTGTTTTTGCTGATAGGTGAGAAGCTATTGATTTGAAGATTATTTGACTGTAAAAAATTATATTTACACATGAATTATGTATGAATATAGATATATGTATGAGTTTCTCGAAAGACATGCTGATCAACTCTGTTTCTTATCAATTTTTTAATTTTATTACATAAGTACAGGATTTCAATATTTCTTCAAAAAACAACATTAATTACTAGATACTACAAGTTCATTTCTTGTAAGAAGATAACGTACATAAATTTGTTTGAGATAAATGTATGAAGTAATTACATTTTTTTCCTCTCAAAACATCATTAGGTTTTTCTGTTAAATGGGATTTCTCAACAATTCGTGGCAAGTGTCTCAGTTATGAAAATATACAAACACCTGGTGGGAGCACTTGTAAGATTGTGTTCAGTTGATTGGATAATTGCATCAATATGATAATCACTTCGAAAAAGTTCAGATGAATTCAATTGAATAATCTTGATTCTCTCATACTGAAAGATCATCAGAAAACGTAAACAGCGAAGAATTAGCCACGCCTTCGAAATAGAGTTTAGAATCCCAGTCTGAAGATTTCTTGCTCTCTCATCAAATCGTTCAACCTTCTCAGTCGTTCTTGAAAACGAATATCCAACTACTTAATGTTATTATACTATTAACCATTAAACATTACACGTTGCAATGCCTCATTGAATTCCCTCTGTCAGTAGTACGAAAACAAAAAAGCAGAAGAAGAAGACGCATAGATCGCGTTGCACGCGCAAAATGCAGGGCAAAAATAATAGCCAGACGACAGACGGAGTCTTGTTGCGCGATATTTTAAGTGATATCGAGTTATTAATATCGAGCGTTAGGTGTCCCGCGACTAAATATACATTTTTGGCGTGGACCCAAGTGATCGCTGGCTGGTTTTATCGCGATGGAGGAGTGTGGAGGGAGGGGAGGGGGGAGGGGAGGGGGATAATGTTTTACCCGATAATTAGAAACCGTAGATCTCGGTAGGTGGGGCTGGACCGTTCGATAACTTTTAATTGGGACCGAACCGGTGTACATAATACGTCTCCTTGCCGTGGTCGCGTACTTTCAGCATTCCTCACGGAACGGTCGCGAGACCCAGCCTCAGAGATATCTTAACAAATCGGTCCGAGTTCCCCTCGTTCTCGTACTCTTTTTTCCCCCATTCCTCTCTCTCTCTCTCTCTCTCTCTCTCTCTGCTCTCCTCGCCATGTGCTGCCCCTCTTTCAATCCTCGTTGCCGGTGAAGCTTCGTTCCCGTTCTCCAAGCTGGACCCGCGGTGATCTCTTCGATTTCTACGGGAACTCATTAGTGCTGCCAGGCTGTCCTCATCCAGACGGAAGATCCGAGATCCTCGATCATTAAGACAATGTTTATTAGCGAGCTTTGCATAAAGATATTTATTGCCCGGCGTCTACGGCGTTCGTCGGTGTTCGTTTCTATACGCGGACACGACGCGACATCTTGTTCCCTGAGAACCGTGCGAATTCGATGGTTTCTACGCTTGTCTAATGGTCCCTAGAGGCTGAACTGACGGAATACCCGTTTGTTCACCCGCTTCGATCAAATTCACCGCGTCAACATTATTCATATCGTTTATTTCTTACATTATTTTTTATTTACACTTGCACCGCACACAGCGTGAATAATAGTCCTGAACGTGCAATAGGAATTAAAGACGATGTTATTAAAGAGTGAAGGGATAATGAATATTCGATTTTTTAAGTAATTTTTTGATTTGCATATTAGGATATATTTGGATATATTAAATACCTTGTAATTTTTTATTACACTGACATAACACTTGGCTACATTTATTGAAATAACATTATTACACTGGCATTCATTGTTACGTAGACATGTACAAATGAACGCGAAGTAGAAAACAAATGAGCATTCGTTTGATGATCTAAAAGCACCATGAGGTCCCGTGCAATCCGTAACGATGATACTACGTAGATTTATATTTAAATGGCAAATGATAGATTTGTATTAAATTTCAAACAAGAGATTCGAACAAGAAACAATTTTTTTTTTTTTGATAAAAATGAACAATATAGATTTTATAAAATTGCAGTGAGAAATTTTAATAGTTAGGGTTCTTACAAGAATAAATAGATAAATTTAATTAATCCAAAAGAATTCTCTACTATTTATTTTGGTAAACGCTGAAACTGAAGATCGAATACAGTCATTATTGGAAACTATTGAAATTTGCATTAAAGAAGATTGCTAATATTTATTATTAATATTCATGATTGATTTATGAATTTATAATAAAGAAAATGCTAAAATAAATGCAAGAATGAAAATGTATGAAATAATAGGAAGGCAGATGAATGAAAATTGGTGGGAGACTCATAAATGATCCATGCTATTTAAAAATTAATAGAAAGCATATTATATAATCCGATGAATATGATAACGAATATCGATACGCTTATGCGAAATTAGGAGCTACAGAAATATTTTATGAGAAATTAAAAACTACAAGCATAGAGTGCGAATGTACAAAAATAGGTCAACATCCAAACTTAATTGCTCGCTATAATACTTAGTGAGTAAAATAAGCCAGTAATTAAATTTCATCTCTTCATCTACATTTGTAAAGATCGAAATGTACGTAAACGTTCTTAATTTAATGAAATGTTCACATCTATACGTGTGCCACGTATGTACACCATATTTAACTTCGACTTACGACTTACATCCGCTACTCTAGAACCAATTAGTAGAAACTACTACGTTTTATTATATATAATTGCAAGTATCTCGACAACAAGGTCAAAACAAGCGTATAAATTAGGGTTACGAATAACACCGAAAGAAGCCATACCGAAATAATTGAAATTACATCGTTCATGTGATATACATGTTTATTTAGAGCATTTAGATATTTCTAAACGTCATATCTTCTACGAACGTGTTGTAATAAATATTTTAAAATATTAGTATGAACAATGATTATAATCTATAATTTTAAATTAATAATTATATTATATCTTGTATTTATAAACATAAACTCCAAGTATTGAACTAAAATTAAAAGTCCACTACAAGACTTAGAGACACTTACTGCAAATATAAATACATGTCATGCATACAAATCACAAAAACATTATAATAATTAATTATATTCATTATATTGATATAGATGATCTACCTATTTTTAGGAGAATCATGTTTAAGTTCTTTAATCATAACGTATATTAACTGGGGGTGTCTGAGAACCCGAAAATATCGAGAACCCGATGATTGGGACGAGGAAGAGGTTGAGTGGAGTCGTGCCGGGTTCCTGAAAATTTCGAGATTCCCGAAGGAATCGGGTTTCCCGAAAATTTCGAGATTATCGTTTCTCGAACGACTCTGCAGTGCTGTATAGCAGCCTACATAATATGTAAATACACAGTTCAATTTCTTCTGTCAGTGAAGTTATTGGAAACACGAATTCTAAGAATCGTGTGACCTGATGTATACGAACGTGTGACTGCGTGCTTAATACTCGGATATTATGTACGCTGTTGAACAGTATCGCCGAGGAATTCGGACAGTTCAGACGTATATTTCAAAATCTCTGTGAATTTAATAGAGATTAAAAATCTTTAAAAAGAATGTCGAGTGATAGTGAGAGTGAAATTGTGGTAGCAGGAAGTAGTGCAAAAGATATCGTGCCAAGGGAGAAGATAAAGAGAAGCTCTGTTGGGGAACATTTTCAAGAAAAAGATGATACAAAGGCGGACTGCACATTGTCACCATGAATTTAAAAGTAAGTACGCAAATACTACTAGTTTATTACGCTATTTGAAGCATATGCATCCAAACATAAGTATATGTACTAGGAAAGTAATTGAATCGATATAAAATTTCTCGCATGTACAAAATGATACGTGAAAGATTGTTAAATCAAAAGATATAACAGAAGGAATTGCTCGAATGATGGTTTTAGATCTGCGACCTTCCGATATAGTTGAAAGCGTGGGTTTTAACGAATTATTTAAACTCGTTCCCAATCTTTTCCCAAATCCTAACTCTTTTCGAGGTCCCGAAAAAATTTCGTATTCCCGACTTAACTCGATATTTCGGGTTCTCGCACACCTCTAATATTAACTTTCGTTGAATTTATTAAGTTTTATTGATTAGATACAACTATTAGGTGTATTTACAGAGTAGGGCAGACAAGATTGCTCCCTATGCAGTATTATTTCGCGTTTGGTTATTGAGCAATGTTACAGGAATATTTTCTTTCGCGATGAAAATGGATTAAACAATCATTTCGTGTGTGTAATTTCTACTAACATTTCTGCATCATCAAAATTATCAAAATTTCTCTAATATACTGAAATGTTACCATATAACAATGACAAGCATATGTATATTTAAAAATTTTTCACGATAAGTGGCCACATGCTTCGAAAAACTGCTGAGCATGATTTCTCGAGGAGAGATCAACGAAAAAAACGCAGACAACCGTCCAAAAAAAAAAAAAAAAAAGAAAAAAGATAGAAAAAAAAGGATTCCGTGGATCGTGTGCGAATCGCGCACAGTTCCCGTTCTTTTCGCCGTGCGTCGTCCGTTCCCCTTTCTTCTTTATCTCGGCCCCTTCAAACTCGACTTACCGGACCCACGATCTCGACGACTCATTAGTGCTGTCAAGCTGTTGAGCCCGCAGCAGAAATCAAAGCTAACTAGGATGCTCGATCACTCAGACATGTATTAAGGGCATTTGCATAAAGAACGCTTTTATCGGTATTAGAAATTCCATTCGAACAGACAAGGGGTGGCTACTGTTCCTTCTTCCTTCTTCTCTCTCTCTCTCTCTCTCTCTCTCTCTCTATCCCCCTCCCCCCTTGTATCTTCGTGAGTCTACCGAGTCTTTTGTCCTTGCGTATATATCTACTTAAAGCTTGGCGCGCGTCTAATTTTCAACGGACATGTTGCCGATTAATGGGGGCTCAATTAACTCAGTTTGTTCATCAACGTCTAAACCACGATTACAGCGAGGGAAAGGAGAGGAAAAAAAGAAGGAGACGACGCTACCAGCCAGACCCTTTCAAGTAGACGAAGGTTAATGGTCTAGCGAAAGATGCTCGGAGAAGAGGTTTCTGTGACAGGTACGATAGAGAGCCGAAGAAACAGAGAGAGAGAGAGAGAGAGAGAGAGAGAGAGAGAGAGAGAGACAGAGAATTAGTAACTGAAGAAGCGTCCGTTAACGCCCGGTATTCACATGTAAATCGACGAACTAACGAGAACGAGAAATACAGGGTGTCATGTAACTAGTGGCACGACAGAGGAGGAGATAATTGTACGTGGAAAAATAAGTCGAAAGAAAATGGAGTTTGAGAATTAACTGTATATTTAAATTTGATTAATTCTGGATATGGGAAGGACTAATCGACAATTCTACTCTACGGAAATAAGACCAAAAACGTGGAATAATATTTTTTCATCAGGGGCTTTGTTCCTCAGAAAATTAAAATTCTTAATTAAGTTCGAAGACTATTTCCTTGAAATTTTATTCTACGTTTTCTACGTATATTCTTTCGTCTGTTAGACACCGGACGATCACTCTGAAGAAAATGATTTAAATGATTATCAGTACATTGATACGATTTTCTCACACGGTTTTACTTTTCATATTATTTTTATCTTTTCAATGGGTTAGTTTACTCATTCTCATTCAATCTGGAATTAATCAAATTCAAAAATATGTGTAGTCGACAAATCAAACTCGACGTTTTTCGAATTATCAAACAAAGTCTCGAACGAGAGCCTCGTTATTATAATAATTGCACTACGAGTTACGTGACACCCTCTATATTAAAGCAAATGGAAGAAACGAGGAAGGAGGAACAGTCTCTGACGGGAGTTACAACAGGAACCCATGGCTACCTCAGGAAAAGAGAGAGATACGAAAGGAAGTAATGTTAAGTGTCAGTTATGACGGACGCATAGATGCACCCTGACTGAAACGATCGATTCGAATCGAGAGTTGTCTTTCGATGGATCGACCAATCCTCTTCGTGATAGTGTTTCCATTCGGTAGCGTCGATCGTCGATACACGGATGGATTTTTCTCAGGCCTTTGCCGCTGCAGATTGAGAACAGTGACAGCCATCGAGTGCACGCTTCAACTTCGAGTCGAACGATGGATCTGATGCTCCGAGTGATCGAGATCACAGGATACCAGGACGCAAAAGGCTGGAATTGGCAGCAGTTTGATCTCGATTAGTTACGATTTAAAATTTTATTTTTAAGGCCTTCAGACAGCGAATCAAATTTATAGAACGTCGTCTTTTGTTAGATGAGGACGAAATGACTTGGGATAATCAGGTTGTCGGATTTAAATTTTAATTCTGTGTAGAGATTAATTCCTTTCTCGTGAAAAGAAAAGAATTAAAATTGTAATGAATGGGAGGGAATGATAATTGGAAGCATAAATAAAGAATATCAAATATTGTTTTTGGCAATTGGAGCATTCTACACTTATCATTTAATTATCGTTAAATTATCAATAGAGAAGATATAATAGTAGATATTGAAATTATTAAAGTAGAGAAAGTATTATCACTTTTAGATAAAATTCAAAATTACCAAATTCGTCAATAGTAGCTTAAATTACGTGATAGATTTTATCATAAATAGAAATACATCTAATTAAAATTATCACACGCTTCAGTAGCAAGTTAATTTTATTACAAATCAAGCTCCGATTAAGGAATCGAACGCACGTATTCAGATTCGTGCCTTTTTCATAGGAAGTTTCATTTTCATCCAGATGAGTCCACGAACGAAGTCTCTTTCCTTCCTCATTCTTCCATCTCCGTTTCTCCCTTCCTTTCATCATACAACCAGTAACCTCTTCACCTCTTTCAATACATCAACCCATAAAGTATCTGAAAACTCCCACGACCCCGCTACAAAGTATCAATATCGTTCTCTGAAGCACCGTCGACATTCAATTACGCAAGATTCCCAAACATCGATCTCGATCGCGAGGCACGCGTTGTTGACCCCATTGCGAGGCTCCTCTCACGAGGTTTGCCCTCGCGTAACGCGATAACACGCAATCGCGGCGTGACGAAATGAAAAAGAGAAGGGAAGAAAGAAAGGGAAAAAGAACGACTGAAAGAGGAAAGAATGAGAGGAATCGAGGCGATGAGGCGGACGAACGGAACGTCGACGATAATTGCCAGGGCGAGGTTACGTGGGCGTAGAGGATCACGCGGACGAGAGAGGGTGCATCGGTAAACGCGAAGGTGTAGGAACGCGCTCTTCCTCGTTACGTGCATTACAGGAACGTGCACCGCTTTCGTGCGCGCGTTCGGATAAGTGGTGTGTGATTTGGTGATGATTGATGGGGTCGTAGGTCAAAGTGATCAGCGGCGCTCCGGGCGCCTCGGCTCACCTGACTGCGGCCGGACTCCAAGACTCGAATACCGGGGGCCCGCTGACCGTGTAATACGCCCTCGTACCCCTCCTCGTAAGTCTGTTGGTATTATCCACGCGCGGTTCATCCCGGAAATTTGCCGTTTCGTTTCAAGGAGGTCTCCTAATTTAAAATAACAGTTATTTTAAACACTTTCTTTGGGAGAAAAGTTATCAAGTAAGAATTAATTTTTATTCGTGCGAAATTTTATTCAATTATCAGAAATCGAGAAATATTAATTTTTAGTCATCGCATAATCATTGCGAACGATCAAAATTTTAACTGCCAGATAATGATACAAAAATTGCACTGTCTTTCCTTGAACAAACATGACCAAAACAGGTACACAGTTTAAGAACCCTATATGATATATGATAACGTGACAATTTCTTATCCAACAAATTACTTAAAAATCGACAGTTCTCAAGTTCTCTTGACGCAATTAACCCCCATTTGTAATTCAAACTCTAAATTTCCGCAAACAATTAGTGGCAGAATTACGAGGCGAGGACCCACGTACGGTGTGCGTGTCTGCCCACTAATTCAATGTGAATCATCGTCGAGTTCTTGCGGATGTTCGCGTAGCCACTGCAGTTTCCGAGAAGCTTCTCCTCTGTCTACGACAAATTGCTGTATCCACCCGCCTGCCTCTCTCCAAATCTCTCTCTCTCTCCACCCTCTCTGCCCACACCCTAACGTAGCACAGTGAATATAAACCAGCGCCATTAGTCAAGCTTCTGACTAATTCGGGCAATTAAGATTGGAACGAGGATCAGGCATCAGCCAGATTCGCCGAGATCTAGAAGTGCAAACGAGCCTAAACGACGGCCGAGGAGGATCCGAACGATGAGCCGTGAGTTTTCACCGACTACTCCGATAATTAGCTATAATTCGAGCGATATGATCGAGGAAGTTGTTGATATCAATCTTGCCGACTGGTTGTTCGATTTGTCTTTAATGACGCTTAATGGCGTGGAAGATTGGCGGGAGATACGACCTCCTGAAACTGGATTAAATAACTTTGAATAATTTTAAGAAAGTAGGCAACGCGCTTTCACATCGAGACGAGCCTTTGAATGTGTAATGTTAATTCATCAAGAGAACCTGATCAAAATGAGATATAAATAAATTCGATTCGTGGAATTAAGAAATGAAATCAATTTATAGTATTAATAAGTAAAACGAAATCACAGGGGGGAGGGGGGGAGAGGGGGATCGATCGTATTATTCTGTGAAATTAATAAATGAAACTGATGAGAATAATTCAACTCCAGCGAACCACATTTCGTACCGTAACCTTATGAAATGTAGATTCTCTGAATTCTGTTATTTCCAGAGTTCTCAAATGTTTCACGAGAAAAGATCTTCACGATATAATTTCTTTGTCACTGTTCCGTACCAGAATTCCAAAAAAAAAAAACGGAATTTTCCGACCACGGTGTTAGTATCCCTTTACGAATACTAACTAGTTCAATGTTACCGTCTTGTCTTAGGAGGATTGCCCTTTTATTTACACTATTACACTATTGTCTATATTATTATATTTCCTTTATTATGTGTTAGATTTGTACATTAATCGTGACGTTGTTGTCTCGATTGATTCCCTTTTTCGACTGACTGTCTCGAATCTTCCAAACGCTGTCGACTGTCTTTTTTCTTGGAGTGGATGTAAGTGGATGCGTGCGTGTGTGTGAGATGTAAGCAAGGCGAGTGTAGTAGTGAGTCGTGGATGATGGTGTGTCATAGTGCGTAAGACGGAACAGTCACCCGTATTTGTCTTTCATACAATATTCTATATAAAATTGAAATTAATTCTCTTCTTTATTAAATCTATTTTCTTCTAGAGAATGTCGGGCTGCAACGATCGATGCGTTTGAGAACGTACGTACGATTCCAGCAGAAAGTATCGCAAGTTTATCCACAAAGAAATTAACTAGCCTCAAAACCATTCATTTTTCGTTGTAACATTTTGCGAATAACGATAATGACGTCGTACTTTCAGTTTCAAACTTTCTTTCGTCCGCCACTGTGCACACGTAGGTAGGATAGTAGTTCTCTGACTTCGTAATAAATCTTCGGTTACTCCACATCAGAGTTCGATAGTCGAAGCTGGATTCCACGTAGTCTAGGGTTCGAGTATCCGTGTGATCCATCACGCGGAAAAGATTTTCCTTTGCGTGGGCGAGCGGGTGCACGCCGATTCCGGTAGATCGACAGTGAGCGATCTGCAGACACCGTAGCACGTAGGACACGCGCTTTGCAGATGAGACGCACTCAGCCATAACTAATTAACTCATTTGCGTGCAACTATTACGTCTTGTCTTCTCAAACGTCGAAATCGCGATAACGCGTTGAATTTACGTCTCGCGGTAATTACTGGCGTCCGCTTAGTCAACGAGTCCAGCTACTCTGTTCGTGGTTTTCGTTACGGCGGGAACAATGGTGGCGAACTAGAAAGATCGGCTCGAATCGTTGAGTTATTCCCATTATCGCCGAGCACCTTTCGTTTCTCGAAGACTTTCTATTGTGCGAAGCAATAAAATATACGCCCACGTTCGACTAGCATTTTTCCCTTTGTTATTTATCGATTCGCAGCGTGTCACGGTACGCTTGATTCCCGTTTAATGGTAGATCGTTGTAAGCTGTCGGTTTTGAGGCATGCTTTCTGACTTTCGATCCACGCGTTCGTCGACATTGCAAAACACTTTAGTTCAGATAGCTTCCTATATTTCTTTTTTCTTTTTGCAAATCTTTGTGAGATAACTTATCGAATCATGCCTGGGGATAAACCAGTCTCTGGTGTTAAATTTGATTTTTACATACAGACTCGATGATGGAACAAAATCGCTTGTTATTTTTATTCAGTATTAAAATTTCAACTCTCTTCAAGTTCGACTCTTCGTACCATTAATTCTATTCTAGAATGAAATTCAACTATAGTTGTATAAAATTCCTAGTCTTCTTGTTAATATTTAAGTACGGTTTCACAAAATTTTCGATCAGTTCTTCATATTTAAATTTTTGTACTCAAACCTTAAACTTTCGCATACTCATTAATTTCGTCCAAATCTTTTTCTGTGTTATGAATAGTTTTTATTAAATCAGTATTTAGTGTCACAGACTTGTACAATACGTCGACGCAAACTTCGAAAGTGAATTTTTAAATAATATTTCTGGATATTCCAATTGTTTAAACATTATCTATTATTTGAAAAGTGTTAAAAGTGATAGAAGTGAATTAAAAATACTAAAAGTAAATTAACAATGTTAAAAGTGATAAAAGTGAATTAAAAGTGAAAATTTTCGCTTGTTTATTATTTCAGAAAGCAAGAAATATATACATACATTATGTAATTATCTTCTCCATTATTGTAAATATAATAATAAATTTAATTGTTATTAATGAATTATTCAAGCTTTGAAATAATGCGTGAAAATATATATTCAATCTGATTCAATTGTTAAAAATAAATAGTTGAAATTATTAAATAATATACAAAAATATCATAGAAACGCATTATTTTATAGTTTGAATAATTCATTTAAAGCAATTAAAATATTATAAAATTTCTAAACATTATTTAATAATTTTCACAACCTTCCTATTACGATTAAACAATCATATTAATTATTTCATTCAATAATCCATGTCGCTTGTCTCAAATACATCGCTCAAGTGGATCGTTATAAATTGTTATTTAAAAATTATTAGCGCCGCAGTGCAGAATTTGCCTAAACCGATATGGTGAAGAATGTGACAACGAAAATGGTGCGGAGGTCAAGTATCCTAGTTAGTCAATGGTTCGATATCCTCGAGTTGGACCAGCAACGAGGACCGCTGCTGGTAATCCGGGTTAATCAATTTCGGCCTAATTGGAGATTACAGCGGGTCCTCGACTTCGTTTTCCCGCAGTTCCCCCCTCGTCCAGCTTCTTTCCCTCCTTGTATCCTCGGTTCGGCGTGCGTGGACCAGCGCGCACCGGCCGCGGCGCTAATAGATTAATTTATTACGCCAAAGCCTTCAAAGACACCGCTCGACGTCGCTGCCCGACGACATATTAGTATCGTGTCACGGCGATCGTTAAATAAACTGAAAGGAGGGGTGAAATCGTCCGACGGTGGAATGTTAATTCCATCAAGATTCGCGCGAGCGATCGCGTTGCATGTAGGGAATGCAACGCAGCCGCGTGGGTGAAACTTACTACCCTTTTTTCGCCGCTTTTCTGCCTCTAAACGTGAAGCATTCCGACGAATCCGGTCCAGAATGAATTTTTTTACTTCGCGAGAAGAATTCTTCCGCGCGTGTATGCGCTTTAGCTGTATCGCTAAAATGAGTGTTCGTTCTAGGTGTTGGTGTTTTATTTCGGAGATCGCAGTGGAAGATGTTGCACGCAGACTTCGGATATCTACTCGTGCTCGTGAGAAACTGGAAGCTGAGAGCATGCGCACAATGCAGGTGATACGTAGAAATAAATATAAATGAAATATGATTATTCAATTAATAAAATACAGTGTACGTGTGTATACGAATGATATAGCGAAAGATTCAAAATCTGAAATTACACACGATTAACCGGTATTTTATTAAAGACGGTTTGCAGACGTTCTTTCGCCAGTAACAATGTACCCGCGAAGAAGAAGTGGAAGGTTCGAGAAAGCAACGAAGAACGAGTCGCTCGTTGGTCTGAAAATCTAGGAATCAATCAATGATCATCTTTCCGTGGAATTTGCCCCGCTCGTAGGCGTACACTTGATTATCCTCCTCAACTTCTCATTCTCTCACTTAAACCTTCGTTTCAGTCTCTATTTACCATCGTCGTTTCTCCGCGCAATTTCAACGGTGTTCTGGATTCCTTCGGTTTCCATGGAATCTGTCCCATCCTACATAGGGTTTTTGTACGTCAAGATTCAGCCAGAATCTGGCAATCGTCGACTAATCGCTTCATTTCGCGCGATAACAGGGATAATGGGTGTTCATGACGGTAACGAGAACGACATCCAGATCCCTTTCTTGGTATTCCTCCGTTTTTCGAAGATTGGAATCTCGCTCGTTGCGTTGGCCACCTGGTTGATTGGACGCCAGAAGAACGGTGACGAAATGCTTGTATCGATACATTTTATTCGAGCGATACTTATTTCTTGGCCGTGTGTTATTAACGTTGTTGTTTTCTTGTAAGGGGATATATTTACGGCTTGTTCGCGAATATATTCGAACACTTGCCGTAAATTCGCTAAAGTATACCACTGAAGTATTTCCATTCTATTAAGGAGTTCCGACATTCCGTGAAATTTACGCAGGTACAATACTACGTGAGTATTAACTTTTTGTTCAATGTGTGAATACGTTCGTGTTCTTTTATCTTTATTTTTGCTGTTAATATTTCCATTTCATTTATCTTGTCTAATGTCTTACATGCTCTATCATATATAGACATGCTCTATATGACATTCGTATTACTAATTAAATTATTCCGTTAATTATTAAACTATACCGTTTCTATTCTTTATATGCCATACGCCTTATGTCCAGGATGGACACTGGAAAATTCGGAAAACTCATAGTTCCGAAATAAAATAGCCCATAAATTTCTCACAAGAAATCGTCATGTGAGAGTTACCAATTTCACTTCAATTATAACATTCTTGCTCCCATTTCCTTATATATGAGAATTAGTAATGTTTCGATCGATATCAATAACAATAATCTAGTCCAAAATTTATATTGTATTTATTCACCGCTTTTGTCAAATATTTTATAAAAATTACATCTCACTTCTATGTAAATATAAAGAATCGCTTGTCGTGATATAAAAATTTATTAAAAAGAAAAAAAAAAGGACAATTTTGAAATGACTGACCGGTTTCTCGAGCAAATATAATACGACTGGCCTGGAAAGTCGGACGGTAAAAATCGTCGCTCGGCCGTGAAGAGCCGACAGTCGCGAAAGAGAGAAAATATACGCGCGGAAGATGCAAAGAGGGCCGCGTCTTTATTTCTTCCAACGGGTGTCTTTCACTTTTCCCGCAGCCTTAGATGCACTCGACCTTCCGCACCTTTCATCGTCCGGTTATAAAGCGCCACGGAGCTCCAGTTCCTACAAAGATAAGAGAAAAGATGTTTACAGCGAGTAACAAGCGCGCGAACGAGCATCGCCGATAGCGAGCATAATCCACTGCCACGTCGTTTCTCTCACAAATTTTCGCAACGTATTATAAATTATTGTACGTTTGCAACGAATATCTTGTTACTTTCACGTACACTCTTGGATTGATTTCAAATTTTATCAGTATAATCGTGAGAGTTCTGTGTCATTAGAGTATAAACGATTTATACAACACACGGTTATATTTCTCTTGCAAGTTTTGTTGGTGAACCACCGTAATGACCATCGTAAAGATTAAACAAAGTATATGTTACTAGTGTTAAAATAAACACTTGGATAAGAAAGCAGATTTACGCAAAATTCCCATTTTGAAACTTTACTCAAAAATCTGCCCTCTCCGTCAAAACGTCTTTTCGAAACTGACAACAACTAACAACACCATGTCAGCGCACAAAGGGCACTAAATATCTGAAAATGGGTCGACACATTTTTCTCAAATCTCTTCCTCGAAAGCTCGATTTACGCGAGTGTATCTCACCCACGCGTGTCGCGCGTGAAATCCACGTGCCCATTAAGTCTCAACACCATAAATTCAACGCTCGCGGCGTCATTAGCACCGAATAACGAGGCCGATGTTATGGTTGCTCCAGCTGGTGTCCCCGACGCGCGGTTCAGATCCACCATCCGAAATAACGACACCCGACGCCGCTGGAACCACGAAGTGCACATGTACATTCCCGGAGATCCGAAAATAAGTAGTTTCGCCCTTCCTATACGCGGCTCATTTGCACGGAGATTCCGAGAGCCAAGTCTGTTGTGAATTCCACCATTCTTCAAACCAGCTATCCCTCTGACCGTCTCTCGACCGTCTTCTCGTCTGTTGACTCTTGGCTCGTGAAAGATCCGCGAAGGTGCGAGCAGTATTTAGGAAAACTGAGAGAGAGTTTGCCCCAGTGAAACTCGTGTTTACGAATGTTTGACCCGTTTAAAATGTTTCGTTGCGCCGTTTGTTCTCTCGAGAGTTGAAGATGTAAAATAAGATGGGGAAAGGAGGGAGTGTGTGTACGTACGTGAGGCTGCAAAGGACGATTAAGAAACTTTTCCTTTGTTTCTCTAAACTTCATTTCTGCCATTTTATTATTAGTGGATGATGGAAGAATTTTCCAAGTTTGTTTGTTATTTTATTATCAGCAACCATTAATAGAAGAATTGTTTACATTTATTCTGCTATTCTATTATTAGTGCGTGTTCACAATAAAATCACGAAAATATTTCTTACGTGAATGTCATTTACTTGACAAGTCACACTCGTTTTCAAAATTACATTTGATTCGATATTATAATTGTAACATTTCAACGTGCTAATTCTTCTAACAACGTTGAAGTGTAAAAGTGCTTTCTTCGTCCTCAGAAGAGAGAACATTCAACTGCGTCGCTCCGAGCGATGCAACACTGCGCTTTCTACACGCGATACGAACTTATCGCGGGTAATCGTCAACGAGACGCGGAAAGCGTACCAAGGCCTACTGTTTGTTAGGCTTTGCTCGTGACTACGCATCTATAAATTCTCGCCGTGTTATCCTTCGTCGCGATCGCTCCCGAAGAAAGAGGAAAAGGAAGTGGAAAGAAGAAGAAGAAAAAGAAGGAGCGGGTGCACGTGCTGCGGGCTTAAATCATAAACGAGAAGGAAGGGGTGCAGCTGCGAGACAAATGCCCTAAAAACGAACGTTGCAAAACCCGACTTTCTGCCGACGCACGTCACATTGTTGCATAATCTTATTGGCGCGTTCTTCGTCTGCCAAGTGTCTGGAATGTTATACGTGACTTTGCAAAACAGACAGCGTAACGCCATAAATCGTCTTTTATTTATGTATGACGTTCTCCTCGGTTGCTCTACTTTTTCAATAGGTTGTGATGGCAGATCAAAGAAAAATTTGTCTTCCTTAATTACAGTGTCGTCTATCATTCGATATTAAAATCGAAGATTTATCATTTTAATTATTTTATTACTGCGTATTTCTCATTTCTTTCTATAATTTATACTAGCATCGATGAAAATTAAATTTGACACTACAAATCTTTTATTAATGTACGATATTTTTCCTGCTACTCTACTTTTTTAGTCAACTATGGTACAGGATTAAAAAAGAAATTCGTCTCCTTTAGTTAACACGTGCTATCTGTCATTCCAACATTGAAGAAAACGGAAAACATATAATCTTTGTAGTTTCGTTTTCCCCATCGTTAAGTATAAATTTCAAACGTGCAAATCGATTTCTAGCTTATAAATATGTATAAATCAGTGGCAAACTGACGATTAGCAGCAATATTCCTATACACGTATACAGTCAACAAGTATTAGAACAGCAATTAATATTCACACAGTACAAATTACATTCTTGTCATTGCTTTCGTTTCACTGTTTATCTTGCGTTTATTATTGCATTTACATCATTTTATTGTAAGATCAGGAAAAAGTTTTCTTTTTTTTTTTTCATTTGAATAAACGCAGACGCAGGTGCTTTAATACACATGGCCGACAATATACGTGCCTACAATAACCATGTAGAGAATGAAATTGTTGCACTCTTATCTGCAATATTATTATATAGTAATAAATTTGAATATTGAATTTGATTAAATTACATCTTGTCAAAAGTGAGCAAACATTCGCACAGCAGTGTATCTCGATTGGAATCAAACTGGCAAACGTACGAGCGGTAATGCGAGTACCACACGTCTTAATCATTCTTTAATTATGACTAACAGCGACTGTTGCCGTGTAACCGCCGAAGGCAGTAGTCGATATCATGACCATTCACTCACGGGCTCATGTGTCCCGTTTTTACCACGATATCGGTCCCAGGAAACGAATCGCAGTCATGAAATACGATTGAGAATGTTTGCGCTAGCGTAATTAGAAGAAGAGCGGAATTACGCCGCTAATTTATCGATCTGTCACGGACGAAATACATTACCTAGCAATGTATCGAACCGCACATGCACTCATCAATATTTATGGTGAAAGCGTGTTCTCGCCATGCCAGATTGAATTCCGAGGCCATTCGACGTATTTAATGTTAGTATCACGGTTTAAATAGGATAGTATGTATCTTTTTAATTTAATCTTCGCAAAGCAGATGATATTTTATTTTGTTTAATCGTGTAAATAATGCCATTTGAGGGTCAATTGTCTGACGCATGATATCAAATATTTTAAATATAGTTTCTAAATGCAGAAGTTCGTCACATAAATATATATATATATATATATCGAGAGAGAGAGAGTAAAATATCATAAAAATTTTTGCAGAAAGAATTTTATTAACGGATTTCACTCTGACCGACAACTTTTGCCAACCAGCGTGTGTTTGAAATTTGAAATATTTCTTAACCATCCTAAAGAAGATTCAAGATTTTCTACTGACTCTTGCTTTTTATGGATTCATAGTTACCAATTTATAAAATCAGATTTTAGAACTTGTCTTGCTGAAAAATCACTGCCAAAATTAATCAGTCGTTACAGCGTTAGATTCCGTTTCGTTTGTAAGATTACGTTCGTCGCCTGATCTCGAGAGAGCCAATGGTACGATTGAGAGAGTCAAGAATACGCCACCCCCAGAGGCGTTTGGTTCCGCGTCAAGAGACATGTCTTGTTCGACAAGGATCAATCGCCATGTGCCAGACGCGGCAATCATCGTGGAATTTTCGATGGTCGTGAAAACAGCTCGGCTGGAAACGGCATCTAATCTTTTCGCGGTGTTATTACGCGGGGTGCGGTCATTATCGATGCCCCATATTTCGAAATCTTTCCCCGCCTCGCAGGCTTAAATGGAGCTGCGGTGCACACACCGGCACCGAAATCGTCCTGCAATTATTCGCTCATAAACGAGCGACACTAAAGAAAGTTACGCGCCAATAAAGGCAGCGTCAACGACACACGCACAGCCCGCCAAAGCAAAAAGCGTTAATGGTCGGCGTACCATACCATGGAGCCACGAGCACAATGTGTTCGGCTGTATACATACAGGCCGTGTCATTTTCTTTCACTGAAAAGACATTTGGATCGATATATCAAAGATTTATGTTGGCTTCAGAAAGTCCTTGTACGCTCGACTAAAGACATCGTCGGTACTTTACCTTCTAGGTAGAAAGTCGTATAATAAATCTTAAGAGATCATTGTTGGGGGAAGACTTTGATGTTTAAGACTGTAGTAGATTTAGTTACGAAAAACAATTTTTTAGTGTATAAAGTGTTGTTACAATTTCAAAAAATTCCAAAAAGTTCCTGATAAAATTCGAGTCAGCATTTGGAACTGCAGTAGCAATATTTGTCATAATCGAGATCAGAGGGATGAAAAAGCCGTTGTCATCAAGCCATTGAATTCAGAGTGTCGTTCCAAGGATCTATACACACGTATGGACAGACAGTTGAATCTTATCCAAAGATGCCGAAGACTACACTACAATGACGACGAAGACGATAGCCCTGTCTTGTGCTTCTCAGCCGGACTACGCGGATAATACATTAATAATTTACAACTCGGCCGCTAACAGATTTTTTTTATCTGTCGTTCATACGTTTCATTCCTCCTCGAGCCAGTAGAAAGAACGTGGCCGCTGGATCTTTGTGCTTTTGGGCGACAAAAGGCTTCCGTGATCAAGTATCTTCGCTTTGCTATCAAATAGTCGCTGCTAATCATCCAGAATCGACAGCTAGATTAAAATCGAAACCTTTCCTCTCATTTACTTTTTCACGTTTAATTCTCATAATTCTACGTAATTACGTAAATTGTTATTAGAAGAGTGACATATTAAAAAATCGTTAACGCGTGAATGAGATTGATTCCAAAAGCGAATTGGGTTCTTACGTTAAGAATTTGCTTGCGCAAATGCAATATCTCTTCAGAAATAAATGCAAATGTAATTCATCGGTATCTGCGGTTGAAAATTCTTCTTCTATATAGATATAACTCGCACTTTAATCAAAAATTTCGGACGAATCGCTTGAGTCGCGACGCAGGGTTCCGCATTCCTTATGCATCGAACGGTTCTTCATTCGTGCTTGTTGGCCTCGGTAACTGGTAACCGAAAAGCACTTTTGCGGCACGATTTCTGGAAATCACCGTAGAATGTCTGCAGGGTGCAGATTCGCGCGATTACGTATCGGTGATCAGTCACTCGAAGGGGGCTTCGGTCCGTTTTCGAGTCGCGAAATCACGGCGATATCGTGTACAAAAGAAACGAGAACAAGCGTATATCGTCTACTTTTTTCTGGTTTATTTCGTCAGATAAATCAGAAGTCAGGGCTGCGCGATACTGATGGTAATAAATTTATTTTATGTTCGGCCCCGGTGATCCGTCGTCTTCTTTTTTCCCCCCCTCCGATATACTTTTAAATGTTTTTTCGGAGAAAGGATCGATATAATGATGAAGATTTCTCCCGGACGATTTCGTAGTAACATCTTGTTTTTATCGTGCCCGATGCGGCAACATTTACATTTGTGATTAAGGTGACTGATATCAGGGAGGGGATTTAACGATCCCCCAATCGATCACCGTATTATATAAAACACGCGTGGAAAATGATTGCATGAATACGTGATGACGTATGATCGTATTATCCGTTTATTAATTTAATTAATTTCATTTCATTATTTTTTGACTTTTAATTAAAAAATCGAAAAACGATGATTAATCAGTCTCAACTTTGTATACGATATTTTTTATGATTGTACGAGTCAATTAGAGGACTCCGATGATAAAATATTTAGATAATTTAGTATGTATATAGGTAGATTTCCATGTACTAAATTTCATACATATATTATGAAAGAATACTAATTTGATAATTAACTTCGATAATTTTGATTAAAGAAAGTTATCGGGTATAGGTAATGAAAATTATTTCTGACACTCGTCATCGAGTAACTGATGTATAGTCAACAACAAAATTAACCAACAATCTATAAGAAAGAAAAATTAATTCCCTTGGAATAGAATAATTTCTCAAATTAAAATCCATGTCATTTCTTCAAAATGATCTACGTGACTAAAGAAAGAAATAATTATATTAAAATCTAATAAGTAACAAGGACAAACTTGTTGCCCTCCAAAGCAATTCATATGGTTAACAGGATTGTATTATTCGATTTTTAAATTTCGCGTTATACTTATGTAAAACTTTGCAATCTAGACAGAAAGATAAATGACGATCGTTAAACAACACCATCGTAAAGTGTTGAAGAGAATGTGACAACGAAACATCTTGTTCGGTGTGAACAGAGCCTCAAGATGCAAGCAACGCGCTGGCAGGTCAACAAAGGCATATCTCGCATTCGCTGGGCATAAGGAGTATTAACTCCAAGAATAGTGTGCGTGGGCAGATCTCCCACGTATGTATGCGTCACAAGCGCTTCATACGAGGCAAAGCTCGTCGTGATCCAAGCTCGACAGGTAAAAGAGATCTGTCCATCTTCGAGCGTGTAAGTTCGCCAGTTTCCTGAATTTGGCAAACAAAATCACACCTTCAATTTTATTTTTATTTAAACTCGCGTGCGTCTACATAGCGTCGCCATAAAAATCGACGAGGGATCAAATAATTATTATTTCTAGATGTCTCTCAAATAAACGTTCTGAGTGTCCAGTAGAAAATTCTTTATTCAAAGTTCAATCAACCGTCTATAATCGGAATTTCACTTGCAGAGGAAAAAATTGTCAGTTAGGTAATAATAAATAAATTTGGTGTTTTTGATGGAATGTAATAAAGAGACAAGTCTTTTCGAAATGAAAGTGTGATTTTGTTCGACGTGTAATTATTCATTATCAAATTATTATTTTATAGATTATCACAGAGAATTAGTTGAATTTTTAATTTAATTAATATTTGTATTTATCTGAAAGATTTTAGCATGAAATTACTATTTTCCTCGTGAGTGTCTGTACCAGTGTTTTATTTTATTGTGGATACATACAGGTTTCCATATATCTATTCAATACCTTTCGCGTTCAATATCTTTAAATCTCTTTATAAAATTATAAAATAAATCATCGTGAAAACTAAGCCGCAATTACAACAAATTACACGATAATAAAATTATAACCGGCCAAATTGTAATAAGCTAATCATAAAATGGGTAATCGTAAAGTAAAGGTGTAGCTTAAAGTATCTTAAAGCCAATACCCAAGCAAGCAAGTTCAATGTAGGTCAGCCACGATTTAGCTCCATGCAAACGTCCGATCCGCTCATCAGTCAATTATTAAACTGAATTCACCCACAGTTTTCTCAAATCAAACCCTTTGTCTCGTACCACTCCTCTGCCACTCATCTACGATAACAAACAACTCGTTCGTTTCCACTAACTGCTCTCCTCCCCGTTGTAAATACAGTAGCCAGCGCACTAAATGGCAATCGATTCACCCACGCTCTCTCTCGTGCATCTAGTTTACGCTGTCGACCATAAATTTCAACAAGAATATACACGTTAATTCCCCGCTATTGCCGCGTGTTGTAATGATGTAAGAAATCCACGATGTTATGATCGATTGTGTAACGGGTCAAGTCGCGGTGGCTGGAAGCGTTGGTGGATCGATGTTTGATTTACAACCGGTCGGATGTCTCTCGCGTGATCCACGAGAGAAAATTGACCACGCAACGCGTAATTGGTCGTTGCTTGATCGACGTGGTACAAAACGACTGACTTTGTTCATTTCGATGTGGGTGTCGTATAGTTTCTTTTCCTTTTTTTTTTTTTTCATTGTCCTCCGAGCTAAATTAGTTCCGCTGGAACAGAGCTACGCTGTGAATATTCTTAGGATACCTAGTGACGTTATGATAATAAAATTCCAAGTTTGCTCGTTCGATACGTAACAATTGGTTGTAAAATTTGGCTCTTTGTTTGCGTAAATATCATAGGAGCGATTTCGTAAGCGCGTAGTACTGTATTTCTTCTACGTTCCGTCTTATTGGTCAAAAAAGTAAAATTAGTGAAATAAAAGGTGTAATTAAAAATATACTCTGTACAATGTATACTATATCTACATAATGTACAAATAGCTGACAAAAGTATTTGAATACTTATCGGAAGAATTTTTGTTCACATCATGTATATAGTAAAATATTTCAAAATTTTATTAATTATCAATTAGGTAATTTCACTACATTAATGAAATTTCAAAATATTTTATACCGCAGCGTACATTATATACATTTATAAAAAGTTCCCACACGTGTTTGTATACTTTCGCGAGATGTATACAGCATCATTCTACAGATCCGATAAAAACGGATCTTTATTGATTTCAGAAATTTTATAAAGTGCTTTATATCAAAATTTTAACTCGGTCGATAGATTAATGTATTATTTGTGAAATAACTCAAGAAATTCTGGCACTCCTAGAATCCAAGTTTCCTGTACCAAAGGTTACACGAAACGCGGATAGTTTAAATAATCTTCCTCGTTCTAGCACAAGGGAATTCTCGTATTTGGAGATGAAAGGTGACAAAGGAGAGGGCGATGGAGGTTTCCTGCGAATCTCTGGCAGTTCATCGCGGTGAACAGCGGTCGGCCTCGATTAGAGTCGCGGAATAAATTTCTGGGGAGTGTGGGAGCGAGGCGGTCGAGGTCCGCGTCTCCAATTGACCCCACTTTGCTGCTCAAACTCAGGCGGCCTCGCGGGCAGATTTGTCACCCGGGACGCCGGCCGTGCCTAGATTTTCGCAGATTACGCGTGTTTCCGTACTCGAGACACCGGATCAGGTGAACCACCTGGTGCGCATATAGCCTCCAGCGAACTGACATCCCCTACGTAACTCGCCTCGATCGCTCTCCGCCTGTTTGTTTGCTCCTCGAATTCTCTCGTTGGCCCGTTTCCCACTTTCCTGGTTACTTCGTGTCATAAAATATAGCTTAATGAGGATTATAAATCCCACGCTGGAGGTGTCTTCAAGTCAGCAAGCTGTGTGGATCAATCGTGAACGATCGACAATTATGCGTAAGATTGTGACGCGTTAGAAAAGTTGAAAGTTAAATGCTGAAGCACGTTCAGTTTGTGTTGAATGGTAAAATTGCAACACGATCGAGCTGAATTGCAAATAAATGCTTTAATTTATGAGCATTTCAAATTTCAATTAAAGCATTTTCAATTTATGAACGCATAATCATGATGCAAGTGAACGTTTTAATACGACAAACGTATATATATGTACGATGATAGAAGTAAACTGTTAATATGAAAACTAAATTGCTGAATATTCTTTTCACTTGCGTCAAATTTTCAGTATTTATATGAAATTTATGCTCAATAATTCGTTTTAAGATTTATGTGAAATGAATCTGTGCCGAACACATTACAGTTTATATTTATAACGTATTGTTAATATTCTTTTATACACGATATTAATATAAATTTCAGATGCGTCTCACGTCCAGTTTAATAATTATAAATTTCCCGCCAACTTCCAAGAATTTAATCACCAATAACCGTCTCAACAATGAAACTGCAAGAAATTTTGTTGCGTGATTCTATGAAGAAATCTTCGCGCGAGGGTTACTGGGCGAAAAAGATTTCGGTAATTACACACGCGAGGCATTCGTTTTCCACCGTTTGGCGGAACGGGAGAGGGTGAAACGCCGTGGCAGCGTGATTTACGGGCCACCATCCTCGATCTCTCGAGTCGCGGTTACGGACGGGCATTATTCCGCACCGCCGTATGAATCAAGATCGGTATCGTCACTCAGGCTCTTAAAAGATAACAAGCGCGACTCTTGTTACGAATAAACACAGCGTGTCGAGAGGCGTAGTGGGTGGTGGTTTCGTGTGGACGAGTCTTTAACCGTTAATTGAGACGAGAGCCGCGCGTTGGTGGTCTAAATTCTTCGCTATTCCGGGAAGGCTATTTTCAGTTGTATCTACGACAATTCGCCAAGTCTGAGGAAACGGGGGGGGAGGGGTGGATGATGACGTTTAGGAAACGTATAAACTCTTCTTTTATTCGGGCGATACACTGCTCGGTAAATGCTTATTGCGAACCTGTTAATTGCGGTTGCGGTGGGAAACAGGGCCATCGAAGTTGACTTCGATTTTTAATCAAGACAAAATATAGTTATTTGTAAGTTATCTTGGTTGTAGTTGAGAGATGAAACGATAGCAGCATTGTCAGTCACTTACGCAATTTAAGCAATAGATGTGATCGTTTGATCAGTCTATTGTCCCAGCGAACAATTAGAGCCGGATCTTTTCAGTTCCTAACTGTAGGATAAAATATTTTCGTAAAAACATCTTGTTTTTGAAAAAAACTTCTTCCAACTTCTGTGCCTCGATGAATTTCTACGTAAATTTCTAAATCACTGAAAGTTCAAAATCACTCTGATTTCTTAACTTCATTAAAACGTAAGAAATCTACTCCACTTGTTCATCATCCATAACATCCAAATTTTCTGATTAATTGTCAAAGTGATGTCTATGATAGTTTTCGTTTACGAGTTCAATCGTAGCTATCTATTTCGGTTAAAAGCGGGGAATTAATAATCGTATTCTGGTGGTAAATTCGAAAGCAAAAATACAGCGTGAAAGCATTGTTGCAAAGTGTAACTCACGGCACACGGAGGTTCGCGTAATTACGACTTTTAGTCGTGCGGGTAGCGCGTATTTTCTCGAGAATTTGCGCGCATGGTTGTAATTTCTCGGTAAGCGACCATGCGGGATAACGTCTATCGATCTCTTCTCGATTCGTTTTCCAGTTCGTCTGGTCGCAGCTGCGTGGGAGGATAAGATTGCAATGACCGTCGTCGGATAATAACGAACCGATATGCGATCGATCGACCGGCGAATTAACCACGGTTGCTTAGTATTTCACGGTTTACGGGTTACCAGCACAAGGATTATTGTTACTATTATCGTCGGACCACCTGCGTGGTTGGGAGAGGCCGCCTTCACGATAGCGCTGCCCGCAATAAGGAAGGCATTTTATTTTCGTTCGTTCGCGTTTCATCACCTGTCCAGAAGATAAGTGAATACACCATAATACTCTGTATATAAATAAAAAAGCAGAGAAAATTTAAGGATGAAGTTCAAATTACTATGTAATTCTCTAATTAATTACTAATTGCACTGCAAATGGAAATTTTAAAAATTACTACACATTACGTACAAATAGGCTTTAGCGTCAGAGTATATGATTCTTTTAGAAAACAAGTACCGTAAGAAACAACGATTGTTAGTAATGGCATTTTTATTAAAACAAAGTGAGCATCACGGATTAAAAGTGTTTTGAGAAAGACAAATAATTAGTCAGTGTGAAATATCACGCGACAATTTTTATTACAACATAAGATAGAATATACAAATTATTGTATTATATCGCCATGTTTCAACGCGCTATTATGGTCCCTGGAATGAACATTAAATTCGTCTACCCATTTTTCTTGATCATTCGCGTTGTTTTCTAAAATATCTGAATATCATACGAAAATAGACAGTCTCTCGTTTATGTGAGGAATTTAGAAAATGAATTGAAATATAAATGGACGATATTCCATTAATGAAACTAAACGAAATTTGGTTAATATTATTTTCGAAAGTGCCGTAAACGTTGACTGCCGCGTCATCTTCAACAACTTACAACAGAAAACTTTCAAATGTTAAGATACATCAGACATGTTCTTTCACCCTCGAAGAATATTTCTCCGAAATCGCAGTTTCTTTTCATTAAGCCTACCAGTTGAGACAAATGCGTTCACTGCTGGCTGGCGTAAACATTTAGGTTAAACCTGGTTAAATTAATTGCCACGCGCGACTTGAGGGACCGTAGTGACGATAATACAGAGCTAAATTTCCATGGTGGACCATGCTTGATGTCATCCCGGTCCAATATCGTTTAGATTAGGTCGAAAGTGTCGGAGCGAGGCGAGCTCGAACGATTCACGTACGCCCACACGCGAAACGCCGTCGCATGTTAAGTGGTCCCAATGAAAAAACGCCAGCCAGTCGCGGTCCAAGCCGGTTGCATTATAATTACTACAAATTGAATCGTTTAGCCGCTTTTAAGGTCGTGAGATAGTGTCCGGGAATGCGACGCTCGAATAAATCAATTCACGGGTTCCACGACTGCTTCTCGCATCTCGCTTTGCGAGCTACATAAATGCAAGAACGACCAGTGTATGTGGTTGTCATTCGATAGGAACGAGATAAAGCTTTCTGTGCGAAAGACTAGATCATTTGAAACAAAGAAATCTAGGTAGAATGGAAACATTTGCTTTCTTTCGTCTTGATTATTTCAGCATGATGCTTTGCTCGTTTAAAACAAGGAAATTCGTCGAATTTTGTTACATCATCGATGTGAACTTTAGAAAGGAAATTCCCACGATTATTTTATCTGTCTTTCTATATTGAAGAAGTATTTATTCAGTAAGTGTATGTACTTACGGTAAATGGTGTACATACATATGGTAATTCACAGGGGTGTAAATTCATTCAGGAATAAAGTTTAGTATTTTCTTAATTCTGATTTAACGCGCAATCTCTAGGAAAAGTATACATTTAGCAGCAATAGTGAATATTATATACATTCTCTACCAAATTATATATTTCTGCTCCAACGTATGATAATTTCGAAGAGATGGAGTTAAACTTGTAGTAGAAACACAATAATAAATTTTTCCGAACATCCTGACCATCAAGAACCTCGAGATATCAAGCGCACAAATTGTACACGCAATAACAATTAATCCAAAGAAGAAACTAGCAGCTTCGTCATATACAATCAACAATTCCTAATTCTTCGCAACCTTTCACGAACCCAAATGACAGAATTGAAGATTATTGAAACCAAACGAGAAACATCCTTCTATTTTTCTATGTGTACGCGGTGATTCGCACATCGTGGGCAACTGGCCACTGAAGATGATTCTAAATCACGTAGAAAAATGAACCGAAGAGAAAGAATAGAATTGCTTTTAAGAAAATGGAGTTTGAACACGTCTAGTTAGGAATCAGCTCGGTGAACATGCGATTCGATAAATTTTGAAATGTAATTTTCGGGAAAAATTATATCCAACACTTTTGATTTGCTATCGCAATTAAAATTTAACTTCCTGGTTACCTATTTATTTACTCCTGATCAGCCTGGAATTAGCTAAGCTTGATTTCTTCGAGCCGACCAATAACGAACAAATTTTTGCATACATGATCCCTCGATCGGTTGTTCACGGTATGCGGGACATCCTGTACACCACCAAGAAGTAAACCGCGACTCCCGTTAAACTCACGTCTCGAGCGGATACGCTTATCGCGCGAAATTTTATTATACACAGGAAAATAGAAGGAAACTGTCTCCACCTTTGCGACCTGCCTTTTGATCGTGTTTCCTTCGTTTCGTTACGCCGCTTTATTTCGACGATTCTCTTTATCCTTTCATTTGCCATATCACGTCCGACTGGCTTTCTAGTTTACAGTCGACGAAAGCAGCGTCGTATGGACGCGTCGTTTAATTGAAACCGCTCTGCGCTCTCTCTTTCTTTTCTCTCTTTTCTCTTCGTTTCGTTCGGATATTTCGCGGCCAGGGTCATCGTCTATAAACGTCGTGGGTCCAGGAGGTCGGTAATTTACGGCCGCTACCCTGGAAAACGAGCGCCCGGCGATTATCGGTCTAATTGTAATTAACGTCTCCCGGCACCGAGGCCAGCGTACCCGATCGTTTATCGTCCCGCGCATATTTATGAGTGTTTGCGAATCACTTGTCGCTCGGCCCGATACGCTTCCACCAGATACATCTGTTTACGCTCTCTTAGACTGAGGGATACACGCAGCGATGTGATTTCAGATACCTCTCGAATCGTTTCATACATATATATTCATTTCGTATATACGACGGAAAATTCGAATCTCTTTGGATGCAAGAATTTCAAAATTTTTAAACGAGTCGATGTGTCTCGAGTCTTGGAAATCTCAGAAGTTCCGATCAGAAGCCTCGATCATCTTGAAACGTCTTACTAGAATTTATGAAATACTATATATGAATTAGAATATAGAACACAATCTGAGCTGCGTGTTTTAATATAGAATAGTAATGTAGCATTTTAGTCGAACTCTGTTTCTCTATTGTATCGGTATAAATCTATCTATTATAAATGATTCCATCTTTACGTATTTTCCTCTGGTTAAAAAAAAAAAAGATTAAAAAAACTGGAACAGAGAAATCGGTGTTTGACGCGCGGTTTATTATCGACGAACGAAAGGAACTGCTGAGCGTAGTCCTGAGTGTGGGCGGTTTCGGGAGGATGGGACATGAATTGGCGATCGAAAGTGATTGAAAGTGATCGCCTTCGGAGATACTCCGTCGAGGGTGAAGCAGGAGGAGTGTAATTATGGTCGTATTAAAGCTCTTCCGAAACGTTTGGCCAACGTACTGGGTGTTTCAAATAACAGCTTCACAGTATATTTTACTCTAATTGTTATACTTCAGTTTACTATGCAGTATTTTGAAAGAAAGTTTCAACACGTTCACTCTATTGAATTTAATTACTGATTCAATTTAACTCTATCATTCTATTGAATTTTTAATTACTAATTCAATAACTAGGATAGTATTGAAACTGGTGTAGTGTGGCATTGAATTTAATTGTTGATCATTGTATTTAGGAGTCCAGAAATGAAGTTTGTTGGAATTGCTGAATTCAGTGAATTTTTGTTGTACCAGTAGCTCTATATTAAAATGTTGAATATAGTTACTAATTTAATATACAAATTTTCATAAGTTAGTCTTGTTAAAATTGTTAAATTTGATAGATAGTTTTGTTGCGGTACTGTGTTGAAACGTCGAACGTAGTCGTCGATTTAATATTGAGAATTTTAAGACAAAGATCTGATACAATAATTTATTTATTAATTCATTTTCTTATTTTTCTTTACGAGATGATGTAAGAAATATTTCGTCAAGTTATTTCTGTTGGATGCGACTTGATCAGGAGTACGTGAAAATACACGACAGTCAGCTTCGTGACAGTGATTAAGCCGCGAAAAACGGAAAACAATTTGCCGATGCAAATTCGCGAACCTCGAACGGTGATGCGTATCTGTTCTAAATACCACGTATCATGAAATGTCCAGCGAAATCGTTTGATTATACACAGCGTTTCCGTTGCGCCGGTATCACGAGCTGTTGCTTCAATTAACATTCCATTCGATACATAATCGTAGATATTATCGATACGTTCGCGCGCTTCGTGATTGCTTAAGGGCGTGCGTTCTGAGTTGAAAAAGTTGCGATTTAATCACATTCAAATTGATTTTCCAGACTCACGCTTCGGTAAGTAATCAATCGCGCAAGTCGAATAGCACAGAATGACAAAAGTTGAATTAACAAAGATGGTTCTCGTTGTATTGGACGCTTGTAGTGAAATATTCGATGCAACGTTTCAATCACATTTGAATTTAAAATTGGTAGAAAATTTAAAGGGCAGAATCGTATGCTACATGTTGGCAAAGCGCAGTGCATATATAGTACAGTCTTTCTTCATTTCTTCTTTCTTTTTTTTTTTTATTTCAGTCCAGTGTATATTGAACTTGATCCCATCGCTAGTAATCACTTTCCTCGCGGCCATTCTCAGCGCGTTCCTGATGAATATTCATGTCGGTAATGACGCGAATAATTGCGCGACCCTTTAAGGAATCTTAAGGGATCTAGAGGAGACTCCAAGCCCTTGGGCAGCGACACGTAACACGGTGGTTCGTTCGGTTTCGAGGCCGAAAAGCGAAGCTGGATTGCAAATTATGTCGTGCTTCGACGTTGAGTAAAATATAACGAGACGATGATTAATTGACGAACGAGAATCATACGAAGGAAATGTTCCCTCTGTTTCGGTACTTTCTCTCCATCGTATCAATATTGACGTTTATATAAACGTTCAGAACAAAAGAAAACGAAAAATTGGAATGCACTAATTGAAACATCTCAATTTGGGTAAAAACTGAAAGCCAGATTTTGTATATTAAAATAGTTACAAACATAACTTACGATTATTTCCGTCATTTAACGATGACAAACAAATTTGTGAAAGTAAGATAATTATTAGATTGTGGATATTTATAAAATATTCAGTGAATTCTTGAATCTTCATAAATATCCGCAATGAAGCAGTCAGAAATCAAATTTCTAAATCTAAATTCCAGTGTTTCAAAGTGTCTCTAAAACCCACGGTTGACATATTTTTTGAATTAAAATCCCAATAACAATATCTCGCAACAAGTTCCACATATCTCAATGTGGTAAATCTCAATAAAGAGCAATCACAAACAACAGTGACAAAGTTTAGTACGTGCTGAGCGACGTTTCTCGCTCAGTCGAAATATTTCGCAAGGATGCGCGCAATAAATAAGGAGGGGGAGGGTTCTCATTTTCGGCGAAGAGAGAATCTAACTTAAGACGTTTCACGTTTCTCAAAGAAGCACGCGACGTGTCTAGCGAGGGGAAACATTTTGCTAGAACGCTTGGCAAAGAGACGAGGAGAGATCGACCAAAGCGAAACGTCTGCAGCACCCACGCGACCACCGGTCTAGATGAACTGTTTGTTGTTGCGTTTCAGTGAATTATGACGGAACCGTAGACCCGCGCTACGATGCCGCCGTATATTAACGGTTGAAAGCCAGCAAATGAGATCCGGGAAACATTACAATTACCATCGCAAACAATATCCCGCCGTATGCACCGGACCTGAGGAAACGGTTATTTACAGCCCATTATATTCACGAAACAGCACAGAGTGATGGAAATGCGCGTGTCCGTTCCGAAGATTCCTAGGGGAGGATTCTTAACGCCATTACGACCGCAATGAGCAATTCAACGATTTTTACAGGAACTTTAGTAGCTTCGTAAAGCGGGATATTCGAAGGCAAGAATGGAGATTGAATAAAGATTTTAAATATGTAGTAATTGAAGGTCTAGCATGGCAAGAATGAGCAATTCCGAATTTTTATGGGAATTTTGTAGCTCCGTAAAGCTGCGCAGAAATTGAATTTCTATTGGAGATTTTAGTGATTTCCAATAATTACAGGACTATTACCTTGAGACTAAACTGTTGCCGCGGCAAAATTTGTATAGAAATTTTAAAGCTTCCTTAAAGACATCATGTACCTTTGAAGACACTAAATAAAAGTTGTGGCTGTTTAATATAATAAAAATAGCTTCGTAGAGAAGGATAGAGATTAAAGAGACATTTCGGAGATTCTCAATATAATATGTAATAATTAAAGGCTTGTGTTTTCTCCTGCATTATATATATGCTAGGCACTTTTTCTTTAGATACAAATTCTACATTTCAATTTTTAATTTTGATTAAAATATTAATATGTCCGACGTCAAACAGAGAAAATTTTCGTTTCTCTTCACAAACAAAAAAAGGAAAAGATTTCCCTTTACGAGTGTGTCATTATGTTATATATGTTTAGCATCATCCAATGCTTTGAATAATCCGAAATCCCGCAGAAACTTGTGGATTTAATCGACTTAGATTGCTCGTAATTCCATGTCAATACTCGTAAATAACAGCGAACGTTTCAATATACAATCAATACTCCTCACAATACCAGCCAGATTGCATTCAGAAATTCGTTCCACTGTTTTATCTCTCCCATATTCAACATTTAAAATCCTCCTGACCTCTGCTACCGTGTCTATTGACGAATATGTTTGTCGCTTTAAATTCGATCTGGAAATACCAAGCGTGGCGATCGAAATTTTCGTGACGGAATGAAACTACTAATTTTCGCAAAAATTAATAGATTATTTATTGAACTTTTAAATTATCAGAACATTTCTTTTCTGTTTTAAATTTAATTCTGTACATCAACACTTCAACTTTGTAGCAACAGTTTAATTTTGACAATTATTTTATATTTGATCATTCAATCTGAAGAATTTTAACATTCAGAATGAAATGTAGAAGTTAAGTATATTTTTTAAAGAAACTGTTTTACTTATTTTATTATAAATAATAAAGGAAAGTTAAAACACAAAGTTATTAATCGAAAATTTTAATAGTTTCAACCGATCTCTACTGTTGAAGTAACGATCATCTAGATTGGCGCCTAGGCTGGACTTGGCGCAAGGAAAAGTCCAACGTCCGGCATTAGGCGCATTCAAAGCATTCCCTAATGTTTCACGCGAGGATTTATAACATATTTAGCGAGCGGTACCGCGATACATCGTCAGATAACGCCGGCGTCCGTAAGCATACGCGGCACATATACGTCCGTTGTTCGGAGATTTATGCGCGGCGTATGGAACGCGCCGTTGTCGCCATTGTGCCCAGCATTAGGTAACCTAGCTGGCACTCCATCATCGCCGATATAATAAACCACGGGGAAGGGAGAAAAAAAAAGGGATGCTACTCTTGCGGAGATGCTTCTTCGTAAATCTTGTTCGTGGGTACTTGAAGTTTTACGAAACGGGTGGGTGTGGAAATGAGAGTGGCGAATTTTGAAAAAAATCCGGGTTTGAGATTAGGATTGCTCAACATCTGCTTATTTAGAATTGTAGGGCTCGAACGAAGTCAATTACTAGCTTCAATAATTATTATTAAATTGTGTTATATATATATACATATTAATAATTATAATCGATGTCTGATCGTTAAATACTGAGTCTTTTTTCTAAAGTCATTTGTTGAACCATCTTTTGATGAGATGCGCCTATTTAAATTAAAATTATGTATAACGACCGGCTAATTTTGGCAACAGTTTTTTTCAAGAACAAAGTTATTAAGGATTTATTTATTATTTAATTGTAACTAGAAATATAAGGTCGTTAACAAATGCTGAAACTCACATAACGCTACAGCGACGTCATCGGTTATAGTTAAGGACCGTATAACGCCACAATAACGTTGTCCTTTTTCTTTTCCAAAATAGTAAAATTCCTATCCCCAGATTCCTGCATCCTGAGCATGCACTTATCAAGATCGAAAATACGAGTCCTTGCTCGCACAATCAACGCGTGCCAAATAGAAACGTTGTTTGTTGCTCGAGCGAGCAATGAAATGTATGTTGTGCTCGGGCACAGTAGCCGATAATACGATCAAACGGTAGCAGCTGGATATGCGTTACGATCGAGCAGCGTCACGAAAAACGCTTGCTGTCGCGTTGGTGAAAAGAGCGGTCCAACGACAACGACAACGACGACAACGACGACAACGACGACAGAGGCGACCACGGAGAACACGAGAATGCGGCAGGAATCTAAATAAGACACAATCGTGGCGAACAATCGCATACCGGTGGCGCATTGGGACTTTCTAATAAGCGCTTCTCGGCGCCGTGCCGCGCTGGTCGGCCTTGCTAGGACTACGACATAGTCGAATCGAAACGGGACTGTGCTCGCGTTCAACAACCTGTTGCTCGTGACTTATTTGTCCCTCCGCCTCTATATAGTCGCTGGAGGCAATGTCAACCCTCTATAATGTAGTATAACTGTAGTGCAACCGTAGCGTAACGATAATGAAATATTTATTACAAAAGATGTTGACCCATTTGAATCACGATTTAGATTTCACGACTTAAATTGCACACTTTCATGTGTATCGCAATTTATCAAATCTCGATATAAATATTTACCATTTTCCATTAATGCTGACTGATGGAATATCAAAATACGAGAATTTGATCTATATACCTTGATACAGTTTTATGAATTTTATTTGTGATATTTCTTACCGATACTTTTATTAAATTTCAATTTTGTAGATAGTTTGTTTAGATTATAGCTTTTGTATGTAAATATATTTAATTAGGTCTTGTAACATTTATTATTTAGATGTATCGTACTGTAAATTTGATCTATGTATATAATCTTGATCCATTGTGGTATTTATACTTTTATTAGTAAATTACAGTTTTATAGATTCGTATAGATTATAGATTTTCTACATTTCTATTTCTACAATATGATAAAAGTGTATCTCACTGATTTGTTTTATTAACTCCATGCGATATCATGTCAGACGTGCCTTACAGTTCTGGAGAAAAATAGCATTGTCAATCTCCGTATAAAGGGTTGAAAAGACAAACCGAAGTAGCGATAGAGATTGATAGGATGAACGTTCGCGAAGTAGCGTGATTCATGGTCTTTCAATGAAATCTCAAGTGTAGTATGATAACGAGAGAAGCAACAGGAAGGGTTATACAGAAAAGGAAATGGAGAAAACTCGTTTGAAGCGATTGAAGCGTCTGAAGTATTCGAACTCTTGTCCTTACTTGTTGAATGTTCCCACATGTGGGAGCAGTTCCATTTAATTTTAGAATTGTCGATTTTAGAAAGTCAAACTTCAAACTTTTTATTAAGATATTTCCTTTGCTCGAATTTCTAATTTCTAATACATTATTCTCCCATTTCTGCTGAAAATTAATTCTGCAGTTTAATTCGACATATTCGAAAAATTGATTTTAATGACTTTGTAACTTGTTCGTAACAAGTTTGTTTTAACCTTTTATTTAACTTTTATTTCGTGTTTTGCATTCTTTAGCTGATTTCTAAGGTACGAGATAAGGAACGGAGATCTATCAGTATACCCATTATTATATTCAGTAGATGAAACAAATTTCTATTTAGACTCCACCTTTCTTGTTATGCTTATAAAAATATATATTGAAATCCATAGCATGAAAATTCATAGTCACTTATATAGAATTGGACGTAAAAACAATTAGGTGTACTCTATAGTGTGTAACAAGTAACAACACGAAGGATAAAACTGAAATTGAGATACGTATACATGTATGTTGAAAGTACCACTCAATTGAGTCACAAGGAATCGAGTATCAGACGCGATTCTTAATTTCCAGCCGAGTCACTTAACAGACGTTAAGTGGATTTTGATAGATCGTAATTCTCGCGCATGATGTTCAATTAATAATTCAAAAATCTCAATGTAATCCAACGTTGTACGAGAATTTCGGCTCGACGCCGGGATAGCCTCATTCGCACTTTATAATCACGTGGCGAATGCAAATGTGAAACAGCTGGAGGATGACTGGTGATCCGGGGTCGGGTTCCACTGGTTTCGAGGCTCGCTTAATTGAATTTAAGAGGTCTGGCCGTGACTCTGCGCAAACAGTGGAGTTGCTGGATGTCTTACCGACAAAATTCCACTTGCTCGATTAGACATTATCTTCAGTTAATTTATTTTAAAGGCAAACTTCGTTAATTTCCACGCGACCTTCGCTTTTCTACGTAGGAACACCTTGCACCACTTTCACCGTTTTCTCGGCCCTCGTTCCTTGTTTGTGCCAATTTAACGCACGACAAATATGAAAGAACGGGTAATTTTTAATCAAGAAACCGGTTGACTGAATTATTGCAAATTATTTAATTTATTCGTTTATCACTTTGAACTAAACTTCATTATTCTTCGAAAATAAGAATTCGACAAGGTAAGAATTCGAAATTGAGAATTTCGAAGTTAATCATAAACTTGAATTAAAAAACAGCGACTTGAGAAACGCTGCGTCAGGCTAACGATAAGGCGTGGCTGCCGGAATCACGCTGAAGGGAAAAGATTTCCGTGATAATTTGATATTTCAGCCAAGAAACATAAACGCGAGTTGCTGGCGCAGCCTGGCATTTTCTCGTCCACGCGACATGTCGGTCTTTTTCACGCGACCAGCTTGAACATTAGCCGAACACACGTAAGCCACACTTGCTCTTCCCTTTTCCGACGCAACCAGTTCTCCGATGTTCGATAACACGAGTCATCGTTTTCATAAGTCATCCACCTTCCTTTTTTCATCCTCTCTCCCTCCCTTCCACCCTCACTCTCTCTCTCTCTCTCTCTCTCTCTCTTTGCCTTCGAGATCGATAGACCTTAACGCGGTTAAATTGTTTTTCGAACTGAAAACAAAGGAGAAAATTAAAAAAGTGAGAGAGAGGGAAAAAGAGAGAACTCCAATTCAAAGCTTTTTAAACACCTCGCACGAGCGCTGTTTTCGATTTTAATTATCGACAACAAGTTGAAAGGATAAAAGGCAGAGAGGCCCTTGTTTATGGAGAACCGATTAATTGCAGTGACCGACCACACAGGCGGCCGAGCAAAAATAATCCTGCAATTATGCTAAACCATTGTACGGCATCGAACCGAGACTACCCATCATCGTACTTTGCCAGTCTCGTACGGCGATTCTGGATTTTCTGCGATCTCACGTTGCGAAACTTCACTCCGTCATTGCCCATCGTGCGCTTCTTTTTCTCCGCCCTTCGTTTTTTTCTCTTTTTTTTTTTTCTCCACGTCAGCGAATTTTTACTCGGTGTCTTTGGAAAAGTGATTTTATCGATTAAGAAGCATTTTGATAAATGGCACGATTTAAATATTATAACGAGACTTGATCTGTCAGCTTTTGACACGTAATATTTTGTAGAGAATAAAAATAGCAGCCAATCAGCTCAGATTATTTGCTATACAATTCATAATTAAAATCACGTAATGATGCAATTAGTAATTTTCACATTAAATAATAATGATTGCCCGTGTCCCACCGCGTGGAGGTTGCTGCTGTGGAGACTAATCACTCTTCTTTTACGCACAAAAAGTAAGTTGTTTTTTAAAACTTGATACATTGAATCGTAAAATGCATTTCAAAGACTTGACTCGTATTTTTGTACATACGTTCGTCGATATTTTACTTAGAAATCTGCAAACTAATTGCTCAAAATTGCTCATGAAATGAAGTAAAAGCAGAGATTCTCTCATTTACATATACGAGTTGTCATAATTAATTGTCCTTGAAAGAAGAAGACCTTAATCTGATAATGAGGGCGTTCAACTTACTTACGAGACAAATTATTCGCTATCGGTTGATCCTCTAATTTAAAAAAAGGAAAAATGTAACCAAACGTATCGCTAATGTCACAAAGAATACTTCATTATAATCATAAATACTTAAAAAAATTTAAATAAAGAATTAAATATCTAATTCTTTAGTTTCATGTTGAATCTTATTATTGAATCTTAATATTTCACAAAATTCGAATAAATATTATTTATTGCGTGATCCAAAAAATAATATCTCATCATCGTGAATCATTCATGGACTAAAATCTGAAACTCGTGCCCTGATATGTTCAAACCAGCGTCAAAACACAAAAAGAATTCAACGAACGTTATTAAAATCCAAACGCTATTAAAATCCAATCTGAAAATAAAACACACTTTCATCTGGGCTCCTTTGCCCAATTACGCGGCGCAGCGTCTCGATTTTACGTTTATATTAATAGGTAAGTATCTTTTATGGCGGACGGAATGCGTGCGCCATAAAATGGCGCGTCGCTTCGTTTCCTCGACACTCGTATTCATTCTCCGCGGAATTTGTAGGTTTCTTAGTCCAGGCGATAATACAAAATCGCGGCTTGTGCGTTCCGGTCGCCGATAGAATTTTTATTGTGTAGAAAACGTTCCGTTTCCACCCGTGCACAGCTGCGACACGTTCTTGCAATTGGTTGCAACAACTGGATAGACAATTCAGGAGAATGCCGAGCAGAAGTAATCACACCTCGCGACGTCTTTTTCTGTGGAATTTAAGTAATGTTTAAATTAAATAGTCTTTATGAAATCTTGGGAAAACGAGTGCTAGAATATGATAATTGCACACTGGCAAAGTTCGAGCATTATATCACGAATACCATGAAAATGCTAAATGTTCAGGTGAAATTTCAATGGAAATGCGAATCACTCGAATACACATTTAGTATGATCAAATATGAGATAAAAGACACGCTGATAAGATGTTTAGTGTTGTGCCTATTTTTATCGGATAGTTTAAGCCACTCACTAAAGGAGAAAATAGCCTCGGCTTAATTGACAGTAGCTGCGCTCGAGGGGGGGGGGGAGAGTATAGCGGTCGATTAACTAGCGTCCTTATCATCGTTAATTTTAATTAGAGGTTACTGCCGGGTCTGCAGAGAAAGATACGCAGCCACGGATAGCAGCGGGATACTGGGAAAGAAGAAGAGGAGGTTCCCAAGCCGCGGGAGGAGACGCGAAAAAGGACACGCTGGCTGATCCTGATTATAAACGACTGGCCCCGCGTTGGACGACGATGTCCTGCCGCGAGGGAACGTCCTCGGGGGCCGCGACGACCGGACGAGATTCCGAACAAGACGATCCTCCACGCAGATGGGGCCGAACCGACTCCCTGCGTGAATCTTCGACCGCGAGATATCTGATCCTCGCGGCCGAGAGACAGCTCCCGGTTTCGTGCGAACGATGTGAATCCCGCGGCGAATCCAATTTCTCTAATTTCGACCTCGCGGAGTCGAGATTTCCCGCGATCCGTGATCGACAGATGTTTCGACTCGTCTCTGGATTATAAATTGGGGATGTTTGTTATTTGCTATGGAATTGAGGTGATGGTTATGCCGTGTTGCAAATGTATCCTACTTTTATGTGTAGGCAGCGAGATTTGTGACGAAAGTACGTAACACCATTTGATAAACTATGTTTCTTTTAGGGAGAATAGAAAATAGTTTTATCAACAAAGGAACGATGTTGATAGTTGAGACGATGCTCATGATTAGACACGGATTTTTGTGTATTAATATGGTCGGTAGTAGAATATATAAGATTGTAGAAGAATATAAAAGTATTTACACAAATTTCTATTTAATTTTTAATTTTTTTATATGTATTCACAGTGAGTGCTCATTTACAGAATACTATGTAAATTTTAAAAAATTCGTACCTTTATAGATCTGTAGATTTATAAATTTATAAATTAGTCACACGCGGAAATGTTTGGAATAAAGGGTCTCTTCTAAAAGTCCTGGATGGAATATTAACTTTTACAAATTTCAAAACGTCAAAGCAATCGATATAACTGTGTATTCATATTCCTCACATATACGTTCGTTACACACACGATCGATATATTGTTCATTATAGTATAATATCTTGAGGCTGATTACATCAGACATAAATTTGCGCTAAGTTATAAGTTCTAGCGCGATCCTAATTACAGTCAGTTTTCGAAATAAACTCGCTCACTTTACAAGAAATTAAACGCAAGAATTTGTCACACGTCGAAAATGAACTCGTCAAACTCAGAACCATCAAGCGACTCGATTTTCTTCGCACGATCCACTTAACTTTCGAATTCCTTCGCCTCCCTCGCCGACGCAGGGACGGCGTTCGCTGCAGGGGATTCGTCGCGTCGGACAATTAAATCGTTTTAATCGTCCCGCGTAATTGGACGGAATTAGTGATGCCGTCCATCCGAGAGCAGACTCGAACACCCTGATTATCGTTGGTCGCCCGGGCCAAATAACAGAGAGATAAAGCAAAGGCTCTCTTGCCCGGCTACGGACAAATGGAAAGAAGCGAAAGAAATAGGAGCGTGGCGGCTCGGTGAAAAAACGAAAAACGAAAAAAGAGAAAAAAGGAAAGGGACTGTGGAACAGAGGGGAGCACTTAACGGAATACGTCCCGGTGATTATTGGCTGTGATAATGATCGAGTCGCTGCGCGTTGTCTATGGCGTGATTGCAGGTCGCAGCTCTGATCCTTAGGCCATCTGCGAGGGTGGTTATTAAGAGCGACCGGTTCGAACGAAGAACACCAATGACCGTGTGGCTTAGAGATGCGACCATGGTATTACCAGCGTGTTCGTCACGGTTTGATATTGTCGAACGTATTCGTCACGGTGCGGTATTGTCAAGACCAAACTTTCTTTACGATGTCCTGGTTTCAGCGACAGTTTATTTCTTACAGTAATTTTGCGTAATTTATCTAGGTAGCATAGTTTGTGAAATTTGTCCAGCAAATTATATTTCACGGAGGCTGCTGTACGAAATGTCGTGTAACAGATGATATCGGAAAATATTTCTCTTCGAGTGTCTAAACGTGTCAAAACAACTTAATCGGAAGATTTAACGTAAATCAGAGATTGACTATTGTAAAATGGCGATAGATTACAAAGCAATAATGATGGACTACTACCTAGATACCTTCATTTTCTTTTCACGATTTAAAATAACTTGATTGACAATGACCGTAAAGCACGGTGCTGATAGAACACGATTTGTTCCAAGACTACAAAACGATGACGAACTATTTCGTACTTGGACACCTCCTTTCTCCCTTTGTAAGAAAACCGACGCGCCTCCGACGCAAGTATAAATTTCATTAATAACGTCGCGCATCGCGCGGACGAGGGCAGCTAACAATTCGCTAATCCCCGACAGGAATCCGCTCGCAGCCAGTGTTTACACGCTGATGATTTCCGAGGGCTCGAATACTTTCCGCTGACGGGGATATTTAACCCGACGTATTTACCCTCGAGAGACAGCGTAATGGGGCGGCAATTAGACGGCGAACGATTAAAACTGACCCTTAATTGGCCACGATAGAACGTGGCCGAACGATTCACATTCGCGCGCCTCTTCATCCCTCCCGGACGATCGCGACGGTTCTAACTCTTCGTTTCTACTCTCGTCTATGGTCGATCCTTCTCTGTTGAACGTTTCGGTCGGGACGAATCCGTTGCTTGGCCGCCTCCGCCTGCCAGCCCGCGGCGATAAATCACGCGGACTCATGCAAGTAGTAACTAGTATAACCGATTCGCGTTTGTACGACTCCTGTGAGATATTAGCTATTACGGAGAGTTATGGCGCGGTGCCACCCTCACCCTGTGGCTACGTGGCCCCGGGAATCACTGTGATCGACCTTGATTAATTGCGACGCGAAGATTGACGCTCGTAGTCGCGCCGAGCTTCGTATTTCAGTGACGAATGCTTTTAATTTGAAGCAATGATAATTATAATATATTTCCTTCTTTTCTTTTTCTCTAACGATCGAGAAGATCGACGAAATGGGATATATTTTGCGGGTTGTCGAGTACCTACTGGCACCCACATTTCGCTGTTTGCTGGTAGACTAGGAAGATTTATGTATTTGTTGGAAGTTGATACATGCAAAAATGCATACACGAGATGTAAAAATATATATTCATCATCGAATTTAGTATGTTTGATTTTATCTGAAATTAAGACTAAATAATCTAAGAATACATTGTTTATTACGATGATTAATAAATGAAACAAATCTCTGTACAGAGTCACTAATTGTTTTAGTAAAAAGTAAATTGGCATAAATATCAACTGTCCATTTATCAGAATCGCTTGTATCAACCAAAGAAGTTCAACAATGAATAAAATAATCCATGTGTAATAAAATTAGACAAATTGCAAGACAAATGTCTTTGAGTCTTAAATAACCCTATCTTGGTTCGTAAGAGGTGTTGGAACATAGAAAATTTATAGCCACGATCTCTACACTTATAGATAATCACTATGCGAGTGCATTTTGTTGCGAAGATTCCTCCTTCCCATTATAAATGTATAGTGATCCATATTACCCTTGATGTGTTAAATATGTACATATTAATGTATAGGATGTTTAGGCAATTGTTTCACGTCACAAGTCGTTTCTACGTATAATTGAAAAATAATGAGCAGAGTTGAAAAAAGATGAATGGTAAATAATCACGTAGAATCATATATCTCTTGTAAACGCAATGATGTACATATACGCAGTTAATAATTGTATCATTATCTTAACTCTGCAGCTGCAAGGAAATGTGTTTCTGTTCAAGATCACGAGAACAAACTTATACTTTATGTACGTTAATCAGAAGAAAGAAAACAGCTGGTACTATATTCACCTGTCAAAATTAATAGAATAAATAGATAACGATAAAAATTCTAATCATTGCTGGACAAAAATGATATGTCTCAAAACCAATTTTGCAATACACTGAAGCAAATAATTCCAACAGTTTATATTTTACAATTTTTATCTTTTTACCGTTGATGATTAATCAAATTTTCTGAAATACATCCTATGAGCGATTAATCTGTGGGGTGTCAATAAGTCATAAATTATTCTACGATATATTTTGTCCACGCAATTAAAACTTTCACCACTGTACGTTAATTTCCACGATTGAAGGGTTAAATAAAAACGAACATGGAATAGTTGACGAGATATTTCAACTTTACCAAAGAAGACACCTTCACAAGGCTAAAGCTTCATTAAAATCCATCAAAAGATAGTTTTCTCATGTTTTTCCATAAATGCAAAAAACAATTAATTCTCACACGATGACAATATTACGAGGCTGTTATTTTCTAACCAGTTTCAGCACCCCACCTTTTTTTCGCTAATCTACCGTTTCATTTCGTGACGCCGACGTTACACGAACAGAAGTAAATTAACACCGTGATGGTCATTCGTCGTAAATTCATGCAAATACTTTTGCAAAAATACCTATAATAATCTCGACCCGTAATCAGCCGTTGTTTCCTTTTTCCCTCTCGACCATTAAATTTCGTGCTGGTTTCATCTTTTCGTCTGCTCGGCCATCTGTTTATCGTTGCTCGTCACGCGACGATCTTGCTCCGCGCTCTTAATCACCGTCTTTAAAGACAAAGAAATCCGCTTTTTCGCGGAAACGGCGGCGCGTGGTGATTCGAATAGGTGCGACGAACGAGCCATCACGCCACGAAATTATACGTGTTTCGCCGTATTATATGTCCCGGTAATTACATTCTTTCGACGGTGATTTCGCGTTTTTTGTCAGTTGCCGGTTAATAGCGAGCTTAAAAGCGAGTTTAGAATTTCTAATGCGCCAGACGAGTCTGTGTAAGTACCAATCTTGAGAGAGGCCTCTACTCTTTTATAAACTAAACTTTAATTACACGATCCGTGTCTCATTATAGTGTTCGATGTTCTAATCGCGTTTAATGGATCTTCATTTATTTCTCTATCAACGTCCATCGCTTTGAAGTTTCAGATCAAGTCGCAGTTCTTGTCAAACTAGGAGGTGTTCAAATATAATGTATAAGGTTCAGACTCTGCATCAAATACTGAAGCAATAATATTGAATTAATAATAAAAGGTGTCTTAGAATTTTGGAATGAGAGTAGTTAATTCGATAGCATCTTATATTTAATAGCGTTTTAATTATAATTTATAGTATTGATTATTAATTGATTTAATTAATTGATTAGTATATATACCTTCTGAACAGTTTGTAGAATAAATTAACCCTCAGAGTGTATATTACGCTCTCACAAATTCATTATAATTATACGACCGATAAATCTTTTTCATCGCAATTATTTTACTAAATTTCCATTCAATATAAATTCGTTGTTCTAATAAATTTCTAACCACTTTTTAATTAAATTACGATTTATACTAGCGTTCATGTCAAATGTGCATCGTTAATTTACTAAACTTAACAGCTTCGCCAGCTATTCTTAGCGACTGCTACAGAAATGTCGCGTCGCGCGAAATTAATTATTCAGTTCGGAAGGCTGAATTTCCAAGAGAAGAAGGGAGGGGGAGGAAAGTAATATTATATTCACATGTCACAAGAAGAGAGAAAAGATACGTCGAAAGCTGTGCGAGCGATTGTCGAAAGAGGCGAGAGAAGAGCGAACGAGCGAAAAAGCGCATGGCTGTTGCGGTCGTTGAAATCCCCTGCGGTCGCTGAACGTTCGTTCGTCTACTAACACAATTGGCCGCACGGCGTTTCACTTCCATCGCATTTCATTCTCCGGCAGATGATCGTGTCTCTGGCGTGGCGCCCCCGGCTTCGACCCCCGGTGATTACGAATTTTTGGTTTCGTCGTTTAACTACGGCGCTGGGACAGGGTAGCAAAGGAGGACGAGAACGCGGACGAACGACGACGACGAAATCATTTTAAGCGGCAAATTACACGTATGCTAAGTGGCCACGATTCAAATTATTATTATCGTCATCATCCGCCGGCCCTAGCCGACTTGCCTTTCCGAGAATGATTACACGCGCTCATCTTTCTCTCTGTTTTTTCGAGGTCCTCTTCTCGTTTCGCCTCCGTCCCTTTCCTCATTTGAATGCGATCTCTACTGACAGCGGTGCGCATGCACTTGCGGCGCAGTCTCCCATGAAAGAGACAAACGAAGATTGAAATAATACGGAGTATCCGAGGATTAATTCGGGTTATTATTAATCCTGGTTCGCAGAGAGATGATTGCAAAATAATAAGTGCAATGGAATTCCGTTTGTGCGAACGCTATTTATTTGAACTAAATTTTAATCGGTATGTAATTAAGTGTGCTTCTGCTTGAATTTATTTGCTTGGACGGAGAATTATGAGCGACGAGGAGAGTTAGTAGACTTCTTGTGTGAGCTGTTTGTTTTTCCACAATTTTGTCACACAAATGAAGAGTCATACCGTGAATTACTTTTTACTTCACGTTCAACATTGTTCCTCTATTCATTGGAGCAATAAACGAATAATAATCATCGGATTGATTCTAAATGTGAGAAAGGAATTTGAAAATATTTAAGCTAAGGATGATAGTTCTGAGAAGATTCTTATTATCCTTTTAAGCCAATGCTGCAGTCGCTAAGTGCAAGTATATGTTTCTGAGAATATTTGAAAAAGGAAAACTGAATTCTAGTTAACAGGAATGTATAGAATGTAATTAGAAAAAGTGTTAATATAAAAAAAGTATATATTAAATACACATGTTACTCATATACATCAGTAAATAAATATCAACTTTAAACTTTTTTCGCCACTCTAGTGATCAGACAATTCCCAATCGTTTCTAAATATCAGTAAAGCCTACAAAAAAGAAAAAAGATTCCAATAGCTAATGCACTGAAAGAAACGTCGAAGTCAAACGGAGAACCACTGTGGGAATGATAGAGTATACAAAGCAATCCCCGCGTTCGAGCCGAATTGGAGGCGATTCCGGTAATACGTTATTAATTTGAATGCCTCGCGTCCGATGAATTATTTAACGGTACGATTAGCCTAATGCGCGACGTATTAAAACTCTTCTATTAAAACACACTGAAGCGACGTTCTGCGCCATGATCGACAGGCAGAAGGATCGATTTTGTTTACGCTTTCCGATCCTTCAAATTTCCTTCCCACCCTTCAATTCTTTTAATTGCGAGACTGAATTAGCGGAACGATTCTTCCCGGAACCGTGACCGCATGATTATTATTATTATTACACAACGAAAATTGAACACGTTTCGCCTCGAAAATTCTACCACCGACCGAGAAATAGTTCGCGGCACGTGCCAATTACTTCATCCATTAATATTCACTCCACAAGTATCTCGATCACCGTCCCGTTGATTTTCGTTATTTCTTTAGTTGAATAATTTACACGTCGAGATTATTTAAATTCTGAAGAGAGACGAATTAGGTGAACTATAGATTCCTTTACACGAATTTCCTTCTTCTTCAAGCTTCGAATAGTTCACTGCACGTCTCGAATAATTCCTCTATTATGCTCTTCTAAAATCTCTCAATTTTCGTTCTATTGTTTTATGCTGTTTTGTTCATTGAATATTTAGCATCAAAGATATTTAAATTTGTACATTCCAAATAAAACGAAGTCTATGAGATAGAGTCTCCTATACATACGCACATAGGCATGTAATTATGTATTCCGCGAACAATTCTTTCATAAAGAACAACAAATCTGGCTAACACCGGGATAAAAAATTTTGATGTAATTCTATCGATTTCATTCTCGCAATTACAGAAGGAAATATTTATGTCCATTACCGAAGCAACTGCTTACGATACAGTATAAATTACGTATTACACGAAACAGATTAAAAGATAAGAAAGATGTTGCATCAAATACACACTGGACTGAAGAAAGATAATTCGCTACTTCTTAAAGAAATGACATCTTTTTCCTTTTCGCATGAAATTATCCAGCACTTGTGCATTCCAATTTTGGGACAACGTACAAACTTACCTTAAATTTTTTAAGCTTGGGCATTTCGATGTGTGCTACAATTGTACTTAACAACTATCTACAATCTCTGACAATTTTCAGTATTTCGGGAGTTATCTACAGCACATACGAGATATAACAACAGAAGAGACAACGACACTATATTATCCGCCCACAATTGGAGGCACCCCCCCCTCCCTTTCATTTTGGTGTCATAGTCTGTTGTACCAACTCACGTCAGATATGCACTGCAGCATTCATAGTGACACACATGAAGTATCTGAACAAACACTTTCGTCTTCAAGATATTATCGCTAAAACATTAATCGAAAATAGGAAACACAACAAACACAGCAGAAACAAGGATTATGGCGTGCTAGCTCCTCGGAAATCATGTGACCCTGATATACGGATTAAAATATCGAAAATTTCAAGCGGCAATGACTTGACAACAAGAAAGTGTTTCTCACTAAAATTTCGAACCATGTATCAGGAGCACATGAGCATCGAAAAGGTGACACGACAAATTCCGACAATATTTCATTAAGGAACATCTCGATAACCAGAAGGAAATTCTCCCTGAAATTTCGAGTCATGTATCAGGAGCACATGAGCATCGAGGAGGTGGCACGACAAATACCGATAAAATTTCCATCCGGAATATCTCGAGAACCGGAAGGAAATTCTCGCTGAAATTTCGAACCATGTATCAGGAGCACATAAGCATCGAAGAGGTGGCACGACAAATTCCGAAAATATTTCATTAAGGAATATCTCGAGAAACAGAAGGAAATTCTCGCTGAAATTTCGAGTCATGCATAAGAAGCACATGAGCATCGAAGAGGTGGTACGGCAAGTTCTGAAAATATTTCATTAAGGAATATCTCGAGAATCAGAAGGAAATTCTCGCTAAAATTTCGAACCATGTATCAGGAGTACATGAGCATCGAAGAGGTGGCACGACAAATTCCGAAAGTATTTCATTAAGGAATATCTCGAGAACCAGAAGGAAATTCTCGCTGAAATTTCGAACAATGTATCAGGAGGACATGAGCATCGAAGAGGTGGAAATTCTCGCTAAAATTTCGAACCATGTATCAGGAGTACATGAGCATTGAAGAGGTTGCACGACAAATTCCGAAAGTATTTCATTAAGGAATATCTCGAGAACCAGAAGGAAATTCTCGCTGAAATTTCGAACCATGTATTAGGAGCAAATGAGCATCGAAGGGGTGGCACCATAAATTCCGATAATATTTCATTAAGGAATATCTCGAGAACCAGAAGGAAATTCTCGCTGAAATTTCGAAACATGCATCAGGAGCACATGAGCATCGAAGAGGTGGTACGACAAATTCTGAAAATATTTCATTAAGGACTATCTCGAGAATCAGAAGCAACTTCTGGCTGAAATTTCGAATGATGTATCAGGAGCACATGAGCATATAGGAGGAGTAACAACTAGATCCCACGTTTAGCGTTCGAACGCCTCAACGAGATTCTCCTCGTCGTTCTTGAGATATTTTAAGAGACACTATAGACTTAGTATCTCTTCGCGCCACCTCCTCGATCCTTATATGTTGCTGATACGTGATTCGGAATTTCAGCTAGAATTTCCTTCTGGTTCTCGAGATATTCCTTAATGAAATATCTTCGGAATTTGTCGTGCCACCTCTTCGATGCTTATGTGCTCCTGATACATGAGTCGAAATTTCAGCGAGAATTTCCTGCTGGTTCTCGAGATACTCCTTAAAGAAATATTTTCGGTTTCCATCTTGCCACCTCTTCGATGCTCATGTGCTCCTGATACATGATTCGAAATTTCAGCGTGAATATCCTTCTGGTTCTCGAGATAATCCTTAATGAAATATTTTCCGAATTTGCAGTGCCACCTCTTCGATGCTCATGTGCTCCGGATACATGGTTCGAAATTTCAGCGAGAATTTTCTTCAGGTTCTCGAGATATTCCTGATGGAAATTTTATCAGTATATGTCGTGCCACCTCCTCGATGCTCATGTGCGCTTGATACATGACTCGAAATTTCAGCGAGAATTTCCGTCTGGTTCTCGAGAAATTCCTTAATCAAATATTTTCGGAATTTGTCGTGCCACCTCTTCGATGCTCATGTGCTCCTGATACATGGTTCGAAATTTCAGGGAGAATTTCCTTCTGGTTCTCGAGATACTCCTTAAAGAAATATTTTCGGTTTCCATCGTGCCACCTCTTCGATGCTCATGTGCTCCTGATACATGATTCGAAATTTCAGCGTGAATATCCTTCTGGTTCTCGAGATAATCCTTAATGAAATATTTTCCGAATTTGCAGTGCCACCTCTTCGATGCTCATGTGCTCCGGATACATGGTTCGAAATTTCAGCGAGAATTTTCTTCAGGTTCTCGAGATATTCCTGATGGAAATTTTATCAGTATATGTCGTGCCACCTCCTCGATGCTCATGTGCGCTTGATACATGACTCGAAATTTCAGCGAGAATTTCCTTCTGGTTCTCGAGATATTCCTTAATGAAATGTTTTCTGAATTTGTCGTGCCACCTCTTCGATGCTCATGTGCTCCTGATACATGATTCGAAATTTCAGCGTGAATATCCTTCTGGTTCTCGAGATATTCCTTAATGAAATATTTTGGGAATTTGCAGTGCCACCTCTTCGATGCTCATGTGCTCCTGATACATGGTTCGAAATTTCAGCGAGAATTTCCTTCTGGTTCACGAGATATTCCTTAATGAAATATTTTCGGAGTTTGTCGTGCCACCTCTTCGATCCTCTTGTGCTCCTGATACATGGTTCGAAATTTCAGGGAGAATTTCCTTCTGGTTCTCGAGATATTCCTTAATGAAATATTTTCGGAATTTGTCGTGCCACCTCTTCGATGCTTATGTGCTCCTGATACATGAGTCGAAATTTCAGCGAGAATTTTCTGCTGGTTCTCGAGATACTCCTTAAAGAAATATTTTCGGTTTCCATCGTGCCACCTCTTCGATGCTCATGTGCTCCTGATACATGGTTCGAAATTTCAGCGAGAATTTCCTTCTGGTTCACGAGATATTCCTTAATGACATATTTTCGGAGTTTGTCGTGCCACCTCTTCGATGCTCTTGTGCTCCTGATACATGGTTCGAAATTTCAGGGAGAATTTCCTTCTGGTTCTCGAGATATTCCTTAATGAAATATTTTCGGAATTTGTCGTGCCAGCTCTTCGATGCTTATGTGCTCCTGATACATGAGTCGAAATTTCAGCGAGAATTTCCTGCTGGTTCTCGAGATACTCCTTAAAGAAATATTTTCGGTTTCCATCGTGCCACCTCTTCGATGCTCATGTGCTCCTGATACATGATTCGAAATTTCAGCGTGAATATCCTTCTGGTTCTCGAGATAATCCTTAATGAAATATTTTCCGAATTTGCAGTGCCACCTCTTCGATGCTCATGTGCTCCGGATACATGGTTCGAAATTTCAGCGAGAATTTTCTTCAGGTTCTCGAGATATTCCTGATGGAAATTTTATCAGTATATGTCGTGCCACCTCCTCGATGCTCATGTGCGCTTGATACATGACTCGAAATTTCAGCGAGAATTTCCGTCTGGTTCTCGAGAAATTCCTTAATCAAATATTTTCGGAATTTGTCGTGCCACCTCTTCGATGCTCATGTGCTCCTGATACATGGTTCGAAATTTCAGGGAGAATTTCCTTCTGGTTCTCGAGATATTCCTTAATGAAATGTTTTCTGAATTTGTCGTGCCACCTCTTCGATGCTCATGTGCTCCTGATACATGATTCGAAATTTCAGCGTGAATATCCTTCTGGTTCTCGAGATATTCCTTAATGAAATATTTTGGGAATTTGCAGTGCCACCTCTTCGATGCTCATGTGCTCCTGATACATGGTTCGAAATTTCAGCGAGAATTTCCTTCTGGTTCACGAGATATTCCTTAATGAAATATTTTCGGAGTTTGTCGTGCCACCTCTTCGATGCTCTTGTGCTCCTGATACATGATTCGAAATTTCAGCGAGAATTTCCTTCTGGTTCTCGAGATATTCCTTAATGAAATACTTTCGGAATTTGTCGTGCAACCTCTTCGATGCTCATGTACTCCTGATACATGGTTCGAAATTTCAGCGAGAATTTCCTTCTGGATCTCGAGATATTCCTTAATGAAATATTTTCGGAATTTGTCGTGCCACCTCTTCGATGCTTATGTGCTCCTGATACATGAGTCGAAATTTCAGCGAGAATTTCCTGCTGGTTCTCGAGATACTCCTTAAAGAAATATTTTCGGTTTTCGTCGTGCCACCTCTTCGATGCTCATGTGCTCCTGATACATGATTCGAAATTTCAGCGTGACTATCCTTCTGGTTCTCGAGATATTTCTTAATGAAATATTTTGGGAATTTGCAGTGCCACCTCTTCGATGCTCACGTGCTCCTGATACATGGTTCGAAATTTCAGGGAGAATTTCCTTCTGGTTCTAGAGATATTCCTTAATGAAATATTTTCGGAATTTGTCGTGCCACCTCTTCGATGCTTATGTGCTCCTGATACATGAGTCGAAATTTCAGCGAGAATTTCCTGCTGGTTCTCGAGATACTCCTTAAAGAAATATTTTCGGTTTCCATCGTGCCACCTCTTCGATGCTCATGTGCTCCTGATACATGGTTCGAAATTTCAGCGAGAATTTCCTTCTGGTTCACGAGATATTCCTTAATGACATATTTTCGGAGTTTGTCGTGCCACCTCTTCGATGCTCTTGTGCTCCTGATACATGGTTCGAAATTTCAGGGAGAATTTCCTTCTGGTTCTCGAGATATTCCTTAATGAAATATTTTCGGAATTTGTCGTGCCAGCTCTTCGATGCTTATGTGCTCCTGATACATGAGTCGAAATTTCAGCGAGAATTTCCTGCTGGTTCTCGAGATACTCCTTAAAGAAATATTTTCGGTTTCCATCGTGCCACCTCTTCGATGCTCATATGCTCCTGATACATGATTCGATACTTCAGTGAGAATTTCTATTCTGTCTTCTTTTTTATTAAATTCTCAAGATGTTTCAGTAAATATGGAATCCTGTTGTAAGTATTATCATTTTCAATGAAAAACTAATCGGTGAATTCGTAAAACACGAATAGAGCTCTTTCTGACAACATATAAATACATAAAGTGGAATAATTTTGAATAATAATGATTAAATAATTAATGGATAATTTTAAATTAATTGCATCCAATCTCGTATTTTGGAATCTGGATATATGATTAAATATTTTGCTTCTATCATTTTACTTATCACAATCATAATCACAAACGAACTTCACATTTCAGTATTGAAAGTTTGACAACATTGTAATGGATCTCAAATATCATATTGCTGGCGTATTCACTAGTTCCCCAACTCACTGTTGTTTAAACGTAGAGTGCGCTAAAAAAAACCAGTGATTTTTTAGTATCTCGGTATTTCAGGTTACGGGCCACGAAAGTCCGTAAGATGCAATCTCTATTAATATACTTCGTCTGTGTCATCTTCATCCCAACGATCGACACTCGGCACGAATCCTCGAATTATCGAGGGGGAGATGCCGGGATCTGTGTCGTTCTTGCGCGTCTAGAACGTAACATTACAGGATCGTCGCAGCTCGGGGGGCATTCCTAAAGTCTGTGCAACGTGGTGGACGTTGCTACGTGCTACGGTTTTAGCCAGAAGATGGAATTCCGATCGTAGGTGGTGGTGTGCCTCCGAACGAGAAAGAAAACAGTCTCTGTCCTCGGGGACCGACGGGCCGCGCTTATCCATTGGCGCCCCGGCAATTAGGGTGCCTGGCCCGCGGTGAGGATTTCGAGGATATTTGTGAACCGCGGACCGACACAGGCGAGTTCGTCGAATCGACGAATGCCGCCGTCTAAGAATCTCGTGGGTGAGTTTCAGCCTCGGGAACGCTTGTCCTCCGGCATTTTCGAAGACCTCGCCCTGATTCACGAGTATTAGGACACCAGCTGGTCTCGTATCAACTATCGTAATTGACACTGCCCCAAATCAATGGGCGAATGGACGATCGTTGCGAACTCTGTGATCTTGTTCGACTTGAAAAGTGTAATAAGTAAGTAAGTGAACTGCGAATATTTTTGTCCGTTTGTGGGAAATTTGAAGATGCAAAAATTCGTAGAACACATGCAATTCGCAAAAATATACCAAAATATTTGAAATAAATACTAGATGGTTATAATTAATGTAAATTATTCAGTGATCGATTGGTTTGAATTTTGTGGTCGAAATAGGTTTGAAATGTGTCAAGTAAACTTGTGTATTCATAGGAAATTAGAAGCTGCAAATGTACATATATATTAAGCCAATTCTTCGAACTTCTTCTTTTCGTCAGAGTATAGATTCACTTCTTCATACTTGAAATCAGCAAAAAGATAATTCTTTAAAAGATTTCAATAATTTTCAGATTTCGTTCATCTTTTAACACTACCGTTTTAATATAACTACCAGGGACGTTTTCATTAAATTTTTAACGCAAACACATTCAACCTATTTTGTTTACCTCCTATAAAGTTGGCTCGTTTTAATTTCTCGATAGAATGCGAATTTCATTCTCGCGAAATTGCCGGTTCCACAACTTGACGACATAATGAGGGTTAAATGAAATGAAGTTTCGTAAACTAGAGCGTTGGCTCGGAGAATCCTACGGTGTAGCAATGGCGGTTTGACCGCGTAAAACATGCGGGTGGAAGATTACATGATTGCCCAGTGATTATTGTAGATTTTCGGAAAGTCGACGATCCAAATACCTGGGCATCCTCTCGTCACTCGAGCAGGATAATTGGTTTTACTGATTGCGTCTATTACTGAGTTGATGATCGAGTAACTTTCTTGATGTTTCTTTGATCGTGCCGACCAGAGAATTTATTCAGCGAAGCTCTTCTTTTGCTTTTAACTATCGGTGACGTGTCTCAAACAGATTTCAAGATTCTCAATTTCTTTTTGTATATAACAGAAGATAGTAATTTGTGAGATTTTCTACAGTAGTTTAATCTTTTTTTAACTATCGGTGACGTGTCTCAAACAGATTTCAAGATTCTCAGTTTCTTTTTGTATGTAACAGAAGATAGTAACTTGTGAGATTTTCTATAGTAGTTTAATTTCTTTTTAACTATCGGTGACGCGTCTCAAACAGATTTCAAGATTCTCAATTTCTTTTTGTATGTAACAGAGGATAGTAATTTGTGAGATTTTCTATAGTAGTTTAATCTTTTTTTAACTATCGGTGACGTGTCTCAAACAGATTTTGAGATTCTCAATTTCTTTTTGTATGTAACAGAAGATAGTAACTTGTGAGATTTTCTATAGTAGTTTAATCTTTTTTTAACTATCGGTGACGCGTCTCAAACAGATTTCAAGATTCTCAATTTCTTTTTGTATATAACAGAAGATAGTAATTTGTGAGATTTTCTACAGTAGTTTAATCTTTTTTTTAACTATCGGTGACGTGTCTCAAACAGATTTCAAGATTCTCAGTTTCTTTTTGTATATAACAGAAGATAGTAATTTGTGAGATTTTCTATAGTAGTTTAATCTTTTTTTAACTATCGGTGACAGTAACAGAAAAGAGTAATTTGTAAGATTTTCTATAGTAGTTAAAATTTTCTATAGTAGTTTAATCTTCTTTTAAATGTTTTTCACAGGATACCATATCGCAATCGTAGCGAGGTGAAAATGATGTAGCACGTACCGGAGAAATGCTCATCATTTAATAACGTAAATTTTATTGTTTAAATTAGACGTGACAGTATTATGTCGTATCTACAGGAAAAGTACAAAGTTATAAGTTATGCTATATGTATATATATATATATATATATATATATATATTTATATTATGATACGGTAAATTATCGTACGAGATAGCAAAGAAATTTTTTTTTCTCATTTTATTTTAGCGTTTTGCGACAGTTTTTTTTTTCTCGATGGGATAAAAGTATTTCTCGAGGATCGTCGAACGATCGTCGAATGATTTCTAATAAACTGGTGGGTAGACAAAGAGAAAGAGTGAAGGACAATGGAAATGGGGGAGAAGTCGAGGGGGTGGACACGAAAAAATATAAAAATAGGTGCGAATCGCCGAAAGCAGTCACGACAGAAGGCACGACAAATTGCTACACGGAAGCAGATGCTCGCACGCGTTCTCGCGGACGCTTCGTTTCTTTCCCTTTCCTTCCCCTCTGACCGAGCTCTTCATCGATTAATCGCAAAGAACGCAGCCTACGCGTCACGAATGAAACGAAATGATCGATCGTGAGGCAGCGTCTCGTGCACGGGAACGGAATATCACTTCTGTCACGAAGCACGATAACTTTCTTCTCCTTTTTTCGAATACAGTCGAATCTCTCGTAAGGCCCTGTTTCTCGAATATCTTTACGTATCGTAACTAAAATGGAACGTCTGTTAGGAGCAAATGGATCTTCTAGCTAGCTACTAGTAGCCGTTCTGTGTCGAATATTAAGATATTTACTCGAAAAATAGAAGTTCGCGTAAAGGATGATTTTCTAGTTACAAACAGACGTTCCGTCTTGATAATAATATTAAGATATTTACTCGAAATACAGAGGTTTACGTAAAGAAGGCTTCACTGAAATATTCACTTCTCAGATCGCTTAAAGATAGCGCGTTCCCGTAACTTTGCTACTTCTCACAGCATTAGTTCCACTAATCCGTCTCTTGTTTTCTGTTTTGCATTCAGGCATGTGCATATGAAAGATTATCTGGTGTAATTTATAATTGCTAGATGCATGGATGACGGGCATAAAAAGACAGACGATGCTTGTCACTTCGTTAACCCCTAAGTGGTAATCAATGGTAGTTAATAATCATTGAGCTTTGGTAATTACAACAATTTAGTCTTTACTTACTATCAAGTTACTTAATTCTGAAATTTCCAATTAAATTTGACTTAACATCATTACATTCTCTATCGTGAATTATTCAATTCTGCAATTTTTAATTTAATTTCATGTTACTTCTGACTTCTGTCACAAGGAACGTCAAATCCCAAAGTAGATCGCTTAATTTTGAAATTTACTAATCTCCGTCAAAGACTACGAAAATAGAATAGGAAATACAATGAAATACACAAAATTCCAATAATCTAACCCAACGATAGTACTTAGGGATTAATCTTCGTCTTGAAACGGAAACGAAAGGTGAGAGACACGATTATGTTTGGCGCTTGATCAGGCGAATAACTCGAAGAAATATACAAGAAAAAGAACTGCGATTCGTTTCGTCGCCGGTGTCTCGAGCAGCGGCGATGCTTCCTCCCTCTTTTTTTCCCCAAAATTTTCTAGGGCTAATCCGACAGCTTTGGCGATTGCGACAAGCGACAACGTAAACCGTAAAGCTTCCTCGTCCGCGACGCTTATCGTGCTACGTTTATCGCGTCGTAACGGAACCAATCAGTTCCTTCGTTCCGAGTCTTTCCGACACGCTCGGAAAGAATTCTGTTTCTCGTCGTATCGTCTTGGTAAAAAATAGCGATTAATAATGAGCGTACGTATATGTTTTTCTTAATATGAAATAGATATCTAATATATTATAATATGCGTAACATGCGAATATTTGGCGTGACTTCGGGGGATCGATAAGACAGGGACGACGATATTTTTTTTCTTTTTTTTTTTTTTTTTTTTTATGGGAAATAACGCTTTGTGAACGATTTAAATAAAAATAGAAAAAGGAAACATGGACAAATAAGAAAGAAAAAAAAAAAGAAAAAAACGAAAAAAAAATAAAATAAAAGACACAACGCAAACGACAATTAATCGATGTTGTACGTAGATTTTACAAATATTATTCACAGGAATATTGCCGCTAAAAAATTTGAAACGCGTTAAAACTTCAAAAGAAATAAATAGTCCGTTCGTGATATTGTCTTCTCATACTAGAAAGGTTTCAGACAATCATATTCAACGATGTGCTCTTCTTTCTCGAAACAAAAATATAACGAAGAGGCTTGTCTCGTTCGGGAAGTAAAGGATGCTCCAAACGTTTGAGCGGCAACGTAAATCTAGAAGGTATTCGCAACGAATAGAATAATAAGAGAGAGCATTCAGAATCTAAAACTTACGAAGAGCAGATTGCGCGTGTATTGGGTTTCCGTCTCCGGCGGATCATCGCTCTTCAATTCTATCACTAAACGTATGTACACCGGGACAAAACACACGACCGCGAAGAAATTCTATGAAAAAGACAGAGAGAGACAAACGTTATACGATGAGTGTACAAAGAAATACGCTCGCGACCACAGCGTGTCGTCGCATCGTTTGTTCTCTCTCGTTAAAACATGCTGCTTTCAGAAGAAGAAAAAAAGAAAAGAGAAAACTTTGTGAACGATGTCGTGACTCGACACGTATTAAGTATCTCCATTGACGAAAGTTCTTCTTGTCGATTCTTCCGCAGTCTTATGATTCCTAACGGACGATTCGCCGTCGTTGATAAACGATTAGATACGCTCGGTACGTCGTCTCTACGCGAAAATCCACTTTCACTCATTCTCGTTCGAGGCTCTCGAAGCGTGTAACGTTTACTTAATAACGCGCGTTAACAATATTCCTCGGCGTGATTGTAATTGTTTCTCGCACGTGCCGTCGCGCGCTGTGTCTCGATCACGCTCGACCGAGCCCCACGAGCAGTGCCTCAAGAAGTTTTAATTGGTCATGGTTGAATTACACTCGAACGCGTGATGAACTTTTCCTTCCTGTTCCAACACCGCTCCGCGTCGATACACGTTCACGATCGCTCATTCTCGCGTTTCCGGCGGACGATCTTTCCAATCATTGTCAGATTTCTTTCGTGGATTAAGAAAAAAGGAAATTTACGTCTCACTGTTAAAAAGAAACAAAAAAGAAAAAAAAAATGAAATTTAGTGTCGCTTGATTGCCCTTTCAATTTTGTCTTCGTTATACATAGAGAAAGGAAGAAAATAATCAATTCGTGGTGTTGATTTAAACAAGGGGGAAGAATGAACGATCGTGATTGAGTATAAGCCTGATCGTTTCTGAAAGTAAGTGTAACGAATGCGTGTTATCGACGTGTTATTGCCTTTAGACAGGCGGCAGAGCCCACAGAGTCGCTGTCTTATCAGCGGAAGTACTGAGGAACGAGAACTCCGTCGGATGCCATCGACCGGAAATAACCTTGTCTTGGTGTTGCGCTACTACCACGCTCGGCAAGGGCATCGTTAAATCACCTGCAAAAAGTAAAGATATTACTAATACAAGCAATTCAACACGCATCATTTTATTATTAGACTAAATTGTGCAGAATGTCTCAGTCTAAATTGAACTACTTCTTTATTTTTAATAATACTAGAAGAATATTTGTAAGCTGCGATGTAAATGAGCATGATGTTTCATGATATCCTACATTTGAAACAGTATCTCAGACGTTTCCCATAAAAGATTAAAGAAAATACGTATTTAGGGATTATAACTATGATGATAAAAATGATCGATTCGTAATTTGTTATGTATCTTTAGGGAGTTGAGTAATTTTTTCACGAAACATATAAATAAACTTATTTAAAAGTACAGCAAAATATATTAGAGAACCACGTTACTACTAAAGAACGAATAAAATTTCTACCAATTAAACAATAATTCTAGAGGGGAAATTATCGACTAAATGTCAATTCCAGAAAATAAATTAAATTTCTGCCAATTCCAATGGATAATTCCGGAGAAGCGGCTTCATTTATACCAATTTAGTCACGCACGATCCTAGCAAAGTAGCGTAAATTTGCCTATCTGCTAAGGTAGCATAAATTTACCTTGTAGATCAGTCAGAACGAGTTTGTTATCATAACCACCGGTGAGCAAGTAGTATGCAGAAGGCGAGAAGCGTATGCTTCGGATATCAGCAGCGTGGGGCTTGAAGCATTGCACGGTTCTGCCGCCCCGGATGTCGAAGAGGACGCAGCTGCTATCCTCGTGACCGGACACCAAAAGACGTCCGGATGGATCGACGCAAAGTGCGGCTACCGGGCTGCCGACCTGCAACGGGATCAAATGCTAATCAGACACGCGATACTGATTCCGTTCCGATCTTATCTTAGGGTACGTCCGATAAAAATTCGATCCTGAGATGAAGACTCAGAGAGAGAGAGAGTGTGTGAACTAGAGAAAGAGAGAAATGCGATTTGTGATGGTGGGGAGAGATGATCGAGTGCGATTCAAAAAAACGTGGGTCGAAATTTTATCGGACGTCGGGCGAGAAAACGTAACTCAAACAACAGAAAAGTCGATGTCGTCGGTGCATGCTGGTTGCGTTATGAATTATAGAAATCCTTTCCGTATTGATTTACGATTAAATATTTTCAGTTAATAATGTCGATAAATTTGGAGATTAAAAGATATGACATCAATCGTGTCATATTCGTGCTGTATTGCCTGGATGGGAAAGAATTTCTCCAATCAGGACCGATGACAGGAAGAAAGCACTAATTAAGAAACAGATTGACGAATCTGACGGTCGAGTGATACAAAAATGTTAAGACTGTGGATAGACGGAATAAATGTAGCTTTTATTTTTTTCATTTCATCGTGTGGTGGTCTCGAAATATTTTAAAGTGATTTTTCTTTGGGCAACGAGTGCGAGTACTCATTGAACATATCAAACAAGTTATCTACGAAATTAAATAGTAAAACGGACGTTCATATATTATATATTAAACAATGTATCACTTTGTGTGTTTGTATCGTCGACAGATTGTCTTGCAGAAAATCAGAAATTCTCTTAGAATCAATACGATACCACTCGACAATCAGATTCTTCACTAAGCATTCTATAAAAGAACATGACCACAGTCGAAGAGGAACTGAACTAACCCTGCTACCAGGTACCGTGGCTGGCGTGACCATGTTCACGCAACCTCTCGTTCGAAGATCCCAAAATCTGACAGTCTTGTCCTGTGATCCGCTGACGAACATCGCACCACCCCAATTGTAGAGGGTGAGCACGTGGCCACTGTGACCGCTCAGAGCTTGAAAGGGTGTGCCTGTCGCGCAGTCGGTGACATAGATCTTGCAATCGCCGGCACCTCCGCTGATCAACAGACTCGACTTGTTCGAGGTGTCCTCGAGGAAGCACAGGTCGCGAACAGTACCGTCGTGCATCGTTAGCTCGACTTCTTGTCCTGAAAGAGACACGATATTATTGGTGTTGCGATCTGTTAATCAGAGCTCTTAATCGAGAAATATATCTATCGTGATTTCAATTTCAAATTGAATTTAATAAACATCAGGTGTAATACATAAGTGAAAATGATCTGTATATTTTGAAACATGTGATATGCATATATTATATTTTTCATAAATTATACTGAATTATTCTACAAGCATAGGAAATTCGTAAGTAAGGAAATTTTTATATCCTCGAAATTGAAAACCTGCGTGACAAGTTAATTCATCCTCTCGTCGGTGCATCGAAGAGAGAAAGTTTTTCGAGATGATAGTTTTTTTTTTTTTTTTTATTACGCAACACATTACACACTTTTATGAGAGAGTAACAAGTAGGAAGTTGAAATTAAATGACAGACACATTAAGAGTAGTTCCTGAGAGGAATTGATGTAATAACCGTGAAAGTTCTGACAAATGTTTAAAAAAATAAGACAAAGTAACAGGCTTAAGTAATTTGAGCAAAAATTTACCTTCGAGATTTGACGTATCGGCATTGAAGCGCATCAGTTTGACAGTCTTGTCGTTGCTTCCGGTCGCCATCAGCTGTCCATCCGGTGTCCACGCCAGGCAATATATCGAACCCTTGTGATGTTTCGTTCTCTTGAAGAGAACGGTGGGCTGATACGTCTGATGATCCTCTCTGAAGAAGCAAATTGATTCGAGCGTCAGTAATCGTTTCTCATTGTTTTTCATCGCACAACTGGAATACGTTTGTTCCGTTTCATCGCGCAAGTATCGCCAAAACAACCAGAGAGAATCATCTAGCCTACAAATCGTTTCACTCTTGTTTACTGGTTTTACATCCAACTTTCCATCTCAACGTCATAAGTATCAACTCTCTTGGTTATTAAATCTCCATGGTTATTAAACGATCGGTCTACACTTCGATTTAAATGCTTGATATAAAATCGTGCTTCGCTATAAATTCCTCACTATTGGGTTATAAATTTCAGTATTCTGATGCATTAAGGATCAGGCAATGATTCATCATTATATAATACTTGAATATATTTATATTACATTACATCATAATAAATTATAATATATTAAATTTTAATTTGAAAGATCATAATGGCGAAACGGACAATCTACCAATCGTATGAGAAACAGCTGAAAAGATGATCAGCAACGATGGACTAGAGATTTCAATTTGAATTGCAAACCTTGTATTCGCAAAAGCTATAAACGTTTGCAACTTTTCTCAAGGCTATCTCACACGTGCAACTGTCTAGTCATCAAAATAATCATCGACATCGTTTTATCCAGCAACGGTACGAGATTCTCATGCGTCACTTTCCTTCAACCTCGTTTTCCACCTTGTTCCCAGCCCCGGCTGCGATTGCGCATCGTCCTTAATTAAACGGAGCGACGCTTAACGCCGTGGATTCGCGTTTCGGTCGTGGAAACGAGGGAGTGGATCGTCGATGCGATTTTAAAACAGGAGCGACGCCGCTTTCACGTTGGCTGCCTTTTTACGTCGATTTTAATTAGCAGGCGTGTTCTTCTTCTTTCCCTTTTTTCCCTGGTATGTCCGATCGTCGATCGAACCTCGATCCTCGCCGCGTCTCCTTCTCCTCCCCTATTCTCGTCCCTCTGTTTCACTTTCCTCGCGTGCTCGAAATTGCCGACAGACCGGCAATCACACCCGAAGGAATCGAACCGAAGATTCTCGATCGTGCGCGCGTCACTTTCTCCGCGAGGATTCTGCGCAACGACGATACTACGCGGTTCGATCGGGTCGTCCGCGGTGAATTCGAAGAAGCAACTTGTGGAAATCGCGGGCTTCCTTTCGGTGAAACTGGAACGCCCGTTGGCGTATAAAATATGTATGATAGCTGGGTGTTTTTCTCGGGACATTTTTTAGCCTCCATATTGACGAGGAAAACGTGAGCTACTTCTTAGTCGGCAAAAAGAAGCGAGAAATGAAAAGTAAAAAAAATTTCACGATTTCGTGAATGAAAGCTGAGCGATGTCTCAATTGGAATGGCGAAAGACTTGTGAGCGTACTAATTGTTTCAATTGCACGAAGATCCGCAGTCCACCAGTGTCAGAAAGAATTGTCACGGATAATTCTGTTACGCGAACACACCGCGACGAACGAAGAGGCACGCTCTCGCTTATCAATCAACCGTTGTCAAGAGCCGTTCATTACGTTCCAGATAGCCAATTTACACGTAAAGACAGAGTGAAACGGTTGTTCGTTGTCAGAAACACGGATATCTTGACGGATGGATCGAAAATGACAGATACGTCGAAGATTCTCTACACGTTTTTACTGTCCTTTCCTCTGTCAACTCGAGCCTCGCGTTGATTGCCTCTCGTCGATTCCGCGCGAATTCTAAAGACGTGGAAGAAAGTGGCTGAGTAATCGAGGAATTCGTGTTTCGAGGAAGAGAAGTTGGAGAAAGGTTCTGTTGTTTCCTGCCGTGCTCGAGGGAACTGTGTGTTTTTAACGATACACTTTTTGATTGGACTGTCGGATTAATGATAATAAGGAAGAAGTTCGTAATCGAATTTACGAGTAATTGAAGATGAAGACGGATGCAACTGATTTATTTATTTTATAATGTAGCGTGTTATGAAAGTGCGATGTTGAAACTGCATATGAATAGAATTAAGATTATGGAAAATTATACGTATCACACAAAGAAGGATAATCCTGCAAGCAATTTTTAGGTAAAATTGCGAATTACAGGAGATTAGAAAAGGAACGAGTAATCTTTAAGTTCGGTGTAGAGTTCAATTATATTAATTATAGAAAATTATGTATTACAGGGGAGAATGATTCCACGTTGCAATTTTTGGACTGGATATAAATAGAACTCGGTATATGTTACGCAAATTGTTTAGAATTGTACATGTTTTTCTAAATGTATTTTGAATATTGGAAAAATATTTATAATTAACCTCACACATAAATAATTTTGTAAAATTACAATTTCTACTCAATGATTAGAAAATTAACAAAAATTACATTAATATACTTTCTTTCCATCCGATATTTCCCATAACGTTGAAATTTAAGATTCCTTCTCCCCGATTTGGGAAATTCGTTTAACCAACCTGTTTTTCTTACAACTTTCAAGAGTAATATACTTGAGTAATATATTATAAACTAATCCAATTTCTTGTAATTAGAGTAACAGATTCGTTTATAAGATTTATTCGTTTAAGGCAGAAATAACATATCCATTTATTATATAAAAAGTTGGTCACCTTGACGAGGTTTTTGCAAGTTATTGAAAGAATAAAATGAAACTGAAAGGAGGTGAAGATTTGAGAAACCTGAAAATCCAAAACGGTGAAATTTTCGCTTGTACTCGAATGAAAAACTCCATGAATTAATTAAAAACATTACCGAGAAAATTTTATCTTTAGTCTAATTTACCAAGCAATTAGTTCTATTCTATAAAAAACATTGAACGGTTGTTGCCAACAATATTAATTTTCATTAGCAGATCGTTACGATTATCGAATGTACTTTCTAACCTAGAAACCTTCTCGAAGGTAACTGCAAAATCTTTCAGAAACATGGTTTTTCTATCATCGGATAAATATGGCTACTTTTACTTTTCGCTGGAATAAATTTATTAATAAAGTGCAGTAATAAAGTTTACGCAAAGCTGAACATAACTCTATGAAGATAATTTAAAAAGTAGGAATTAGATCGAGATTTTTATCTATTACGATGGGTACTGTACTGTTTTTAGAATACCTACTGGAAATTACAACAATTTAAGATTGAATTTCTTAATTTTGAAATTTCTAGTTAATTTTATTTTATTATTATTATCTTTGTCAAAAAGAACCAAATACAAAAAATAATAAATTGCCATTAAAAATGATATGTCCTTGATATAATTTAGATAAAAAAATTTGGTGCACTGTGATTTATGTGCCACGAACGAGGAACTGAAATCATAGTCAGCGAGCCGTGTCATCAACTGGTAAATGATAAAATACACGGTTCTGCTCTGAAATTTCGATTGAAGTTCATTCAAAGATGGACAGTGGAAGAGAGAAGGAGAGATTGAATCGCGAAATCGCGAAATAACGAACAATAAAAGAATCGCATGAAGGATCGAGGGATGCTCCGTTTGGTATGAAGGCCTCCGTCGTTCGTTAAGTCAGCAGGCTTGCGTTAAATTAGCCCGCTCAACGACGACTCGTGCACAATTCTATAAATATAGCGCTGTAAAGAACTGTGATGATGCCGCGTCAATTTCTTCTTCTCCATGCGGAGAAAATTTGCAAATTTAGTGCATCATCTAAAGATAATTTTAAGGAACATTCAAAGAAATATCAAAAAATATTAACTCATGAAGTATCAAATATATAATAGTTGAGTTACAATGCAATATTACACAAATTTAATCTAACATCATTATTATAAAATATAATAAAATAATATTATCTTTTATAATAATGATATTTAACAGTATAATATATAATAATTTGTAATAATAATATTTTTAATAATTCCATTTCTAATTTCAGAATATTATAACTTATAGATGGACGACAATGGTGACGAAAAATATCAAGCAAACACTTAAAATTTCTTATCGTATTAGATTAATTTTGATTTAGAATAAATAATATTTTTATTATATTTATTGTATCTTCAATTAAACTAAAAAATAAAAATAAAATAAAAATGTTAATTATTTTCTTAAAACTAAAAATGACCATAAAATACAGACAATGATTCTGAAATGTATTGTTTTTGCATTGCAAAACATTGCAATAAATAATTAGTTTGTTGAGATTCATAGTTGTCGAATGTAAATTCGATTGAATACAAATCGATCATCGAGATGTGTTTCGTTTAATTACTAATCATTTCAGTGTTGTGCTTGTTAATACAACGATAATTTTATCAACAATCCGCAATTTACGATGATTCCAGATATTCTAGCAACATAAATCACTCGTACCCTTCACTCCCGCTTCGTTTCTTCTTCACGTGAGCAAATGTAAATTTCAAAAGATTTCTCTTTGCGACATCCCATTTCGAAATACGACGTGCAGAGTCCAGTTTGATGAATCGTCGAGATAAAAGTACAAAAGTCTGCTAATTGTTCATTTCAATGCGTTTATGTTTTTTTTTTCGAGTCTACTTTCTCGATTTTACATTACGCATGTATTAGAAAGAAGTATTTTGTATAAAGTATGAGACCGGACGCAAAAAAATGCGATAATGGTAGGAACAAGGTTGCAAATAAATGGCAATAGAAAAGGTACTCGTTGAATGATGTTGGTCGAGAGGAAGACATATATTTAAAAAAAGATCAAGTTCGATGCGTTGTGAAAAGTTAAATTAACCATTCGTAAGTAAGAAAGAAATTAAGATAAAAAAAGTCACATAAGATTATATTCTACAAAATATTACACATGTATTTCTCAGAGTATTACGATTTGAAATGATTCAATCCCGTGTTGGGAAAATATTAAAATGATCAGGGAAGTGTTTTAATATATAGAATGAAAATAACGTCTTTCAAGCTTCCAAATAATTTTTCGCTCTTCCTGAAGAACTTGCTCAAATTGTATTATTTTTTAAAAATACACGTGCAACACGGATTAATCTCAAAAGAAAAAAAAAAAATACCAACTATTCTACAAAATTTCCAGCGAAAAAGAAATATAAAAAAAGATAAATAGCTCAAAATTATTTCATTTCACTAATTCATAAAGTACAAATAAAAAAAACGAAGAGGAAGAAGCGTGAAATTTACAAGGATCTGAGAGACAAGAGAGAGAAAAATCATTATCTCACCTGACATCGTGAAGCTTTGGATATGAGCATATTCTCAGTGTCTTCGAGTTCGATCCCACGGCGTACAACTTTCCATGGGGGTGGAATTCCGCGCAACGAACCGCTTGTACGTCCTCGAGCGCCGTCACAGGCACGAATCTCGGTCTACCGCCATTGTTGCTCCCGTTGCTGGCATCGAGCTCCTGCCTCGGTTCTTGCTGAAATACAAAATTCAGAGCCAGTTATGAATTACGTCATCAGTATGACGTTTGCTCGCAATTAACCTTGTGATGCAATAAGGAAAAGTATCGATAAGATCTATAATAGGGCTCGAGCCGTGGTAAACGTCAATGAAAGAGAATTTGTGTCGGAATTTTTAACGAGTTTAACTGTAATTGTCCGTTGAAGTATCGCTGCGGTGTAATAAGGAAATTTATCATTATATTCGAGTTTGTGCAACGACTAATAATCGTTGTGCATTGACATTGTGAATTGAAATTGCGAAACTTGTGAAAACGAAATTACAGAATATACCTCAACATCAGTTCAAACAACATGCTATTTATAAATATCCTTTTACCATCCTTATACTAATTTAAATAATGTTATTTTATACACAATATCTGTGAAATAAATTTATAGATATATCTACGTTGCTAATAAAATTTATATATGTATTTCGTGTGTATGTATACATATTTTAGCGCATGTTTACAAATTTCGAGAACATAAATTTCATATTCTTTGTGCGTAACATTAACAATTTAGTAATTACAGCGAAATTATAATGAAATTTCATGCTGTTTATTGGAAAGAAATTGTTAGCGTTTGGCTGGATCTACTTTCAGTGGTTCATGAAAGTATTCGAATATTTATTGCAGAAGAACCTTTCTACATACACATATATGTGTGTTATATTAAAATATTTCGAAATTTCATTAATACTGTAACAAGAGACATCGTAAGCTACAAAATATTCATTGAAAACATATACTCAACAAAAAAGAAAAGAAATAAAAATGTAATAAATAACCATCTTAAACATATAAAAGTAGTTTCACTGTATATTGAAGTGCAGTGGTAAAATGGATGAAAAACATTTCCGTAATCTCTGCAAAACATATAGCGTATAAATGTAAATACATCATAAAAGAAAATTTCTACAAGTGTTCGAACATTCTGGTGAACATCTACAGGTAGTAAATATTAAATTATCACACAGAGACAAACATTCCAATCGCATTCCGGTCGCATTAAAACGTTAAACTTCACCGAGATCATGGATTTATAAATTAGACTTAGCACATTTCTGTCGTAGATTGTGTAGTTAAGTAAGCAGTTTTCATCCGTGACAAACCTAATCCGATACTTGAATGTCTGCTTATATTAATTTTGCTTATTCGTTGGAAAACTGTAGAAGCTAGATATTCTATGTGACTCGTGACACGTTAGTACGCATCAAATCTACGACATTGTTTGACAACGTTCGTCACCGCGCTAAAACTTCGAAACGAGATCAACTTTGGCTCCTTTCGTGAACACAGCCAATATTCACCGTTTAAGGGCATTTTTCTGGAGAAACCAGTTCGTTGGCGTCAGAACGAGCGCCGTGCAAGCAGGCAACGTAACGAGCGACGAAAACTCCCGGGGAATTAGAAAGTCAGACCTTGAAAGGATTTCTAACGCCTCTCTTTTCTACACAATCACCGTGTTTGCTTGTATGTTAATTCCTGCCGAGGTTTCCTGCTTCAGGCGTTTTAGTTAAATATCCATTCATCGTGCACTTTGCACCGTGCAATCTTCCTTTCTTCTTCACCGTGACAAGTTATTTTATTACTGCCGTTGGTATTATTATATCATCTGCGACGAATTTTCGATTGATCAGAACACGTTTCATTATTATCACTGTTAAGTATCATTACTACCTGTGACGAATTTTCGCTTGATTATAACCTATTTTATTATTATCACTGTTAGCATCACTATATTACCTGTGACGAATTTTTGCTTGGTCATAATACGTTTTATTATTATTACTGCTAGTATTGTTCTATTATCTGTGACGAATTTTATTACCTGTGATCACGATATATTTTATTGATACTAGTACATTATATTATCTGTGACGAATTTTCGTTTAATCACAGTACATTTCAGTATTATTGGTATAACAATACGTATTTGATGGATGAGTGATTTTCTAACTTATTCGTACAAAGTGTTAGTAAGAGATAATTACTAGATTAGTGAATATTTATTAAAATATTTATTAAAATATAGAATGCTCATAATGTGTAAAAATACATAAAATATATAGCGCAAAGTAAAGTGCTCGTTATATCGTTTAACAGGTGAAACGAATCGCTATTTAAGTTCATTTTTCTAGTTAGATCTAATAAAGAACTATAATATTTGGTACGTGAAACAAGTTCTATTTTTTTTTATTTTAGTCGCGTTTAAATTGAAAATTTTCATACAATTTCAGGTTTTTGCAAACACTAGTAAAATAATGATATTCATATAAAAATTTACCAAATTATCAAATTTCTGTTAATTTAAATTTACCCAATATCATAATAGGTATTCTTTTTTAAATATTTTACACTGTTTATTCTGCAGATTTTTGCATCCTTAAATTCAATGGATAAATATCAACAGTCTAGCGACATAAAATGTGTAAAATATAGACAGTAAAATACTCACTATAATATTTAATATTATAGATGAAGAATTTTTACATAAGTTTCATTTTTTCTGTTTCTTTTTTTTTTTTTTTTTTTTTTTTTTTTACATAAAGTACAAATTTACGCAAACATCGACAGTCTAGCAATTATCAATCTCCTCGTTCAAACAGTGACGTTATGCAGACAATGATTCAGCCTCGAGAAATCAAGGAAAGAAAATGGACAAAGGAAACGTTCATAACTTCTAAACAGAATAAGGATCTTTCAAGTATCGCGTAACCCCTTTCTACATACTTATTTCCATGCAGTTCGTTAAATCCTCATGTTCTTAATTGATCTTTGCTTTGATTCACAACGCCATTGAATGATAATCAGTCTGCTCTGACGTGGTAAAATTGCGAAAGAAGTTCGAAGAACGTTCAGGAATAGAGAAACATTCCACGATAAATTTCAAATTTTCTTTAAGTTTTTTCCTGCCAAGTAAACAATTATATGGTATGGTTTTGCGAGAACTTCTTGCACAACGATTCGCGCGCGTTGCCACGCTTTTACTTTCGACTGCCAACAGTTCTTCGTGATTATTGAGATAAGAGCAATTAGCAAAGCAAATGAGAAGCTCCATTTTACGTTGTTACATGGTCTGAGTTTTCGTCAACGTTTTACTTGTGGAAGTAGAAATTACGATTATTTAGAATTTTTTATTTGGATTTCGAAGCTATTAGTAACTCCTTGCTATGATATAACAATACTACAATAATTAATAAATTAATTAATAAATAAAATATATAGATAAATAAAAAGAAATGTATCTTTCATTTTAAGTGACATTATAGAGATTCGACAAAGTGTGTAAAGCATGCAAAAATAAATGCAAAAATTTTAATAAGATGTGTATTAAGTCATAAGTTAGATTATATACAACTGTTCGATCACTAAAATATTAGCATAGAACATTAGTAATAAAATATCAGTAGCTACAATTTCATTTCATGTTGTATAAATTATACTCTCTGTGACTTAAATCAAAAGTTAAGTAACACAGCCTGAAATTGCCAACCAGCTGGAAATTCATTTCTAAATTTCTTTCTATCCTTTTAGAAATATCAGCTACAACATTTAATAAATTTAATAAATGTTACGTTGTTCTCTGTTCTATTTTCTAAACTGATTTACTGAAACTTCAGATCGCTATCGTGAAAGCAAACAACTGTTTCACGAAGGAAAAGAAAATTTTCGAGTGGACAAGGTTTAGGAGTTACCGATCGAGACGACACTATGATTGACGCAACGACGATCATTTTCTCGAGCACCACGCTCATAGACTCTACACGCGGTTAATAATTTGATTGCACAACAAGGCAGACGTTCGATTTCTCAGTGATAATTTAAATGTCCTGTTCGGCTGACATTGCGAACCTTTCGAATGATTTCTATTTGCGTTAAATTTCTAGAGATCGGGTCTTTCGTTGTACGAAGAACAGAGACTATGTTCAAAGATAATTTACAATTCTTCGTTCCTTTTAAGATTGTTCGAAATTAGCTTTTTAGAAGCGTTGTAACATCGTTTTTTATCGCTCGGAAAATCGAGGCGAGAATGATTGCAAAATCGAGGGCCGAGGCGAAAAACCAAAAAAAAAAAAAAAAAAAAAAAAAAAATCGATAGATCTAGGACGAGACAAGTATGGAACGATCCCCAGGATCGCGAGTCAGAAACGCTCGCTGCTTAGTCACGAACAACACTTACAATTAGTTTCTCCATCGTTGTTCACCACACTGTGTCATTCACGGGGGGGGAAACGATTTAATAGAAATCGACTGCATCATAAGCAGAAACGAACGATTAATTTCCCCTATCTTACGCGATAAATTACGCGTTTTAAGTTGATGTTAGCTATAGATGTTTGACGAGTATATTCGTTATGCGAATAGGGACATTAACTTTATTAAAATTTTAATGAAAGCTAAAAAATATCGAAGAAATTTACTTGATCGACTACGGTACGTGAAATTTAATTGCTTGATATCATTTAAAATATTATATTCATGTAGTTTCTTTCAGTAATTATATTCGACGATATTTCTTTAATAATTTTTGTAGTTCACGGAACAAAAACGGAAATGGATTAAATTTCTAATTTGTTACTTCTTGAGTAAATGCTTAATTTTTCTTTTTAAATTAAACTACGAATGTTTAAATTTTACCTGCATAATTACAATAGATTAAAGTAACTAGATAGTCTTCTCTAACGATAAATGAAATATGTAGATTAATGTTATACGAAGATAATATAATGTATCGTACATTCGTTCTTTCAAATTTTTACGAACGATCATCGTCTGTAACTATCGATAAATTCTTATGCCAAGCAATTTTTTTAGTACTTTGTAAAGTATCTACTTTATCTACTTTTCTTGCTTATTCTTCCTCTAAGCATCTTAATTCTTCGAACTTTGCAGAGAATTCGGAGAAAAATCGCGTTGAAACGAAGAACGAACGATCTACGATGGAGAACGAGGTCGTGGAGAAGATCGATCGCCGATCCATTTCGAGGCGACTTCGTGAAAATTTCATCGATCGAATCGGCTTTCTTCCGGAGAACGTTTAACGAACCGGAAACGGCACGTCGGTAAACCATCCGGCAACGAACGATAAATTTCAATGAATCTGGTGGAAGGCCTAGTTTCACCAGCGGGTCACTAAACCAGTGAATTATTGGCGTTTCTTCCTTTTTTTTTTTTTTAATTACACGAACAGAAGGTCCGATGATCTTTTCGAGAAACGACATTGGCCACGTTGCAAACTGACATGGTTTCTGATTTTTCGGATTAATTTAACTATTGAGACCAATTGAAATGAAACGAAAATTAAAATTGAAATACGACGCAGAAGAAATGAATTGCTTGCTTCTCGTAAGAAATAAAAATTTACTTTTCAAGAAAATAAGAACAAATTAATGGTACTACACTTTAACAGTACTTTATACCATACTTTAACAGTAAAGTTACCAGACTTGTTAAAATTAGATTTTAGTTGATTGCGCAGTTTCTGAAAATATGTACAAGCATGTACGTTCGTTACACTATTTTAATTGTAATAATAGTATGATAACATTACAATATTATTATTATTATCATATTACAAATTAGCATTAATACTAAATATAGAGTAAATCTTATTAATGGATATTGAAACTCACACAACTATTCTTACGTACATGAAAGTGTCGAATAAAGATCAAATTCAGTTGTTCTTGTTTTATATGTTAGTAGTAAGAGAGAGAAGAATAAAAATTGTCTCCTAAACGATTTATATGCAATAGACTTAAAGGTCAATTTTCGGACACCATAGTATTCGATTATTCATCTATTTATTTATTTGTTTTATCTGTCAAATAATGAAAACAATAATAAACAAATTAACTAATTAAAAAATGAAACTAGAAATCGAAAATCTAGAGGAAATAAATTTTACAAATAAATCTTACAAATAGATGAATATTGAGTAATGTTTGTGTTTTGCCACTGGAATTTCGCACAGATTGCAATCTGTTTTACAATATAATATAAATCCCGAATAATTCAAACATTAAATTTCCATTTTAACCACCAATCTTCCATTGCATTATCGTCTATCTGCAATTAGCCGTTCGTCGATTTTCAACCAATGATTCGAGCCGAATTACATAGCAGTGTAAGTCAAAATTACGTCCGCCTCATGAATAATTTACATCGATCCGATTATCAAGTAACGAGCCGAGTGATTGAACATTGCTCCCGCTTTCTATTACAGCTATCCCATCGCGTCCATTTGAGTTTCTGCCACTTTCGATAATAAAGCGATCACTGTCTTTGATCGCTCTTTCACGCTCGTTTCACCGCTAATTTCTTTTACAGACTGTTGCTTCGATCAATATACAGTTGTTAACGGAGTACTTGAACACTTGTCATAAAATAATTTTTACATGTATATGTATATTATACGAAACGTTTCGAAATTTCAGTGATATCATAATGACAATTCAGGAACATGACTATTGTGATTATACTGGTAAAATCTAAAATCAATCGAAAAATGTATATAAAAGTTGCAAGATATTTATTTAGCAAAAAAATTCATATATGTATATTTTTAGATCTGTTTAGAATCTGACCAAGACAGATCATAATAAATTTTACTATACACGTAATATAAAAAAGGTTTCTATACTTTCGTGTTTCAATACTTTCGTGATTGATATCGTTTTGTTCAACGATAATCTACCTGCATTGAAATAATTGATGTTCAATTAAACAACATTTTGAAACTTTTAGAAATAGAAATCCTTCTTTTAATTCCCTAACAAAGGATCTCCTCGCAATATCTGTAACTGGCAGTGTTCAATTACATTACGAAATAATAACATTCGTGTCAAAGGATGCTGCGTGCAAGGAGAGACACGTTAACTTAGAGGAAATCGCGAAGGCCTTCGATCAACGAGGACTATCCAACGAACCGTGTCTCGAAGAAAACCAATTACCGATTACCAAGAACCTTGACGCAATCTCAGAAATTGCAGTGCATCGAAGAAACTAGAATCTTCACGGAAATATTCAAAACGTTTCGCTCATCTTGATAAATTTATTACCGCATAAATCTTCGACATTGTTTTCAAGTGAAATCGCCAGATAGAAATGTCTGAGTTGGAAACGATTATTTACAGGAACAGAATGGAACTGTTACAAAATAACTGAAACTTTTTGGCCTGTTTGATCATTTTTCTCTTATATAAAATACAGTGTTTTTGTTATTCTGTATTTTGTGATCTGATGAATGCAGTGTCTTCATTGTTCTGCAAATAAGAAACTTTTAGTGTTGGCGGAAATGGGAAGAAGTTCCAATTAAATCCATACTGCTTTTGACCAAAAAATTTCTAGCAAATGAATATTTCTAGGAATTTATTTTTGTACAGTTGCAACATTAAAATATCAAGTATGATAATTGACATCAATGTTATCAAAGTAAGGTTGATCCCTGGATAGATTAATATTCGATCCAAGATCATCGAGAAGAAATTTTCAAATACTAAATATTCGCCCTATATTAACTTATGTCGCAAGAATATCATAAACTGTCATTTTGTAGAAAGTCTGCTTGCCATAAATTTTGTTCTCTGAAAATAAAATACATGTTCCTCTTTGATTAGGATTTCTACTTTCGAAAAAAATAAATTTCTCCAAAAAGAAAAAAGAAGTATTCTGTACTTTGCAACAGTTTTCTTGAACAGAAAAGATAAAGGCAATTGTCTCATAATTCATTGAAAATCTTCGGTTTCGTTCGATTTTTGTTAAAAGTTCGACAAATAATCATCGTAAAGGTTAACAGTTCGTGGAGTAGTGACTTTTCACTCTTGACGAGGAACCGGTCAAGCCGGAAACCACGTCCTTTCCCTGTTCGCGGCCAGCGGATTAACTCGAGTCGAGGATAATCGTCCGATCGGTGTTTAAAATACGGAGGATGCGTCGCGAATTCCGGTGAAACCAGTCGCAGCATCGCGGATCTGGGTTGCGACACACTTTTTCAGCGCGATGCTGCTTCAGGAAATCGACGACACGCGTGTGCGGACGGGGCTTTAACGCGGATCATTGCAGGATTCCATTTGCAGGAGAGAACTTTCGAAACTCGTGCACAGGAATTTCACCCATTCGAAATTATTTGAGAAATTCGCGAAGATTTTGCAAGAGAGAGGCAGACCAAAATTGTGAGTCCGTAATGGAAGTTTAAAAAGGTATACTTGTTGTCTTATTCGTAAAGCTCGATACGTGGAATTTCGAAGAAAAATTGCGAAAATTTTTCGAATATTCCCTAATATTTGGTAAATGAAATTTATTCTACGTCGTTCGAATATGTTCTATGTCGTTCTGTTGTTTATTCGTTAACAATTAAAGTTTTACGAATATTCATTGAAATACTTTTGTGTGTGACATGATAATTCTTTGTTTCTTAAAAAAAAAGAAATGTCCATCTTGATTGAAATTTTTTCTCCTTTTAAGAAAAAGCTGTTTATGCATTCTATATTTTCCCCAGTCTATATATACATCCTATGTTTCCATATATATTTTCAATTTTCTCTCATTACATTAATACTTCTTCTATGTGACAAGTATTCGAAAGCCACTCAAGCCACTGTATCTATCGCAGAAACATACCTATTGTCAATCGCGAAGAGAACAAGTGCTATATCAACCTCGCAGTCCATAAATCCACTATTCCAAACAATCGATCACCAATTGACTATACTATGATTAAAATGTAGCGCAAGGAGATTGAAAACTGGTTTGCACGCGAATAGAAAAAAAAAAAAATGTGAAACACGTTCCAGTCGATCCAAAACTGACAACTGGCACGTCGAAGGAACGACACTATTGAGGGATTTTATGAGAGGTTACTTGCACCCAACGAGTTCTTATCAAACTGGTGATCTAACCGGTGCCGGTATAAAAGAGCGCGAACACTTTTCTTGGCTAAGCTTGGCGTACTCGAAGGTAAACTTTTTCGAAACCAGAGGCCTTTAAACCTGAATCGAATCACGTAATAGTTCAAAGAATAATTTCCCTCTGACGTGAGATGTAACTCGCGCGTGTGGCAGATTAACCACGGCTTAACATTCTCTTCTTCCTGTCCGCGAATAAAGTCTCGAAAGTCCGACGAACTGAAATTGCGATAGAGAACGTCCATCTGCGCCGTGGATCTGCGCAAAAAGCTGCTAAACTGCATGTAGAAATCGTTAATACTCTTACAAAGAAAGAGGGAAGTTTCGTTAGATAAAATTAAAAAAAAAAAAGAAGTTTATGAAATGTTATGCAGACAGAAGGAACGTATAATTACGAAAAATTGAAAGAAGTTAATGAAATGGTGAAAACTAGGAAATTGGGTTTTTTCCATGAACCGTAAAATATTGATAATTAAACCATAAAAATTTAGATTCTTGGCTAAATGACTAGACGATTTTGCACGAAATAATCAAAAAGTGATTAGTTTTTTCATATTTCTTGGAAAAGGCCACTGTTAATTAACAAACGAACTTGCACCAAGTATAACCAGCTAAAAATGTCTTTCATATTATATTCTGGCTATATTATACAATGATAGGAAAGTTCATTTATTATACATATATAAGTAATGCAGGCAAGAAAATCGTTATTGCTATTAGGAGACGTATGTATGTGTTTTAAATTTAGCATTGTTTTACGATATAAATAAACATTTATGTTTTTAATATATGAATTAATGCAACATGATTAATTACAAGAATTAATACAATATAGTATATGAGTTGCATAAATATAATATAATAATTGAATATTATTGTAGATGACTATTTTTAGATGTTTTGAGTGGTAGTGAATTTTTATATAACATCATCTAGCAATCGAATTAATATTGTCTAATAACTCAAGACGAATGATGTTTCTTTCATGCTTCTCTTCGCCTAATAAGGCACTTCCTTCATGTCGTTCTACCAATTGCAAGAATGCAAAGAAAGAAGAAATAATTAGACCAAGTTGCAATCAAGTCGCGAGTACAGCGTTAATTGTGCAGCTTGTCGATCGAACAATAATAACATTCGTACAATATTGCCACTTTCGTCAATCCCGTGGGTCATAAAACAAACGATCACACTAAAAAAATTGGGTTCTAACGGTTCAGAGAGCTCTGACGCGAGGTGATGGCTCGTTCTTGTTCGCGCCTCAGCATTACGCAACCAGCTGCTTCACTTTCACCAGAAAAATGCTTTTTCGAAAGTAGTCCGCGTTTTAATTGTCGCCAGCAGGGGGAAGAGATCCCTGTCTCGAGGGATCTCTTCAGAGCAATAAAGTTTCAGTGGACGTCGCGTCTGATCGAGCGTTGAAATCACCAACGCGCGACGCGAAAATGTCCGACTGTGAAGGGAACGATCTACTGAATGTGGCACAAATGTTTTATTTCCCCCGAATAGCCGTATTAGAAATTTTCAATATTATAATTTCATTTCCCTATCATTTATTAGAATTCGTTATTGAAGATTTTCGATAATTATACTTACCAAAAATGATTGAATGAATAAAATAGATCGAATAATCAAAGGAATATATATTTACATATATTTGTATTCGTCATACAAAAATATGTTATTTAACCCTTTCGTACCATAATAAAACGATAAAGTACTTAGAATAAACAATTTAGAGAATATTTACTTTCTTGTCCTGCGTTTTTGGTATCAAACAAGAAATATACATGTTTTCACTTATTTACAGAAAATAAATATTCATAATTTAGATAACAATTAAAGATTACGCCGTGAAAAGATTGAATAATCCATCAAATTCGACAAGGTCTAGCAAATAAAAGATTTATTAAAGAAAATATTCTCATTTTTTGTCCCTTTCACGTTCATCCAAGTACTTTGCCAAATTCTCGTACCAAACTGATCAAACCGAAACTTCAAAAAATCATCAAAAAATTTCTCCTCGTAATAATATCGTAATATCAATAAATAAGCTTTCTAAATAAACATCGACTATTCCGAACTAGACGGATTTAAAGATCCAATTATCGATTTATGACAATTCGATCATTCAAGTGGTTGACGTTTGTCAGTCAACGAAGATTGATTAGCGTTATTTGTAGCGAGAAATCATAATAGACGAATTTCACCGTGGTCCATCGAACGTGAAACGAAAGATTAAGTTCATTGGAAACGATCGACATGCATTGTACCCTATAGAATTGATTTCTTTCTTTCCTTTTTTTTTTCTAATTTATTTTTTACGTTTTAACGAAGAAGTAACGGTGGATTAACTCGAGGCTAACCAATCGGGAACACTTTCTATCCGTGGTCAAGAAAAATTACGGTTCATTAACGACGGTTCGTTATTTTTTAAAAAGCATCGATCGACATGAAGGTGAAACGTATAATTCAACGTTTATGAGAGAGGGAAAAAGAACAAGAACGCGCGAAGACGTTTTTCCCCAGGATATTATGGTTATTTCTGCGACAGATTCCAACCAACCGTGTCGTCTATAGAATTTTTTTTAATGAGTCGGAAAATCGAGGCTATTTAGAAAATAAAAGACTGATGTATTCAGGTGAGTCTCTCATTTCAGCCGTATTTATCTTAACAGTTTCTATTTATAGGGAAGAAAATTTCTACATTATTTATTTCTGGAATTGTTAATTTCGAATTAAACTTTATTACTGATTTCTGTCACAGAGAATGTAAAATGTGACGTGAATTAAATATCCAAGATTTTAATAATCTAACATAAATTACTACTGGTACATTCACATAACTTAACGATACAGTTTCTATTGAAAACTGTAACCGGAGTAGTGAAAGTTTAAATTAGGAAACAGTACACAGTATTCTAGAAAATATCATTATAATTTGACAGGAGTAATATATCAAAATAACTTATTACTACCAAGATACTACAAAATAACTATTGCAAAAATCTGTAATTTTCGTACGCAAAAAAAAAGTCAGTTTCAAATTGCATTTTACCTTCACTACTATAGTTATCATTATATGTCAATTTCTTTGCATGGATCATTATATCACTGCAATTACGTTAATGATTGCGACTGATAAAGTATAATAATAAAGATAATAGAGATTGCGTTGCCCACAAAATCGTACAATCGCGATCCCAGATAAGAGTGATTTCCTCGATAGAAGTTTAATCGTACAGAATGCAGATGCATATCAAAAAGCGAGAGGATTATCCCCTTTCCGATACGATCGTTTCAGTATCACAGCAGGCACCGTAATTTAGAGATCTATCGTCGTGAAAGCATTTGTCTCGCAACGATTTCTACTCGTGCAATCTATACGCGTCAAGTCGTACAATTGACGTAAACGTGCATTGAGGCAAAGTACTGAATGAATTTCCGGAAAACGAGCGTCGATATATCCGTAGGGAAACGACGAAATTGGAGTAATAAGCTCGCGGAACATTCTCCACGAAACTCTTCTCGTGTATTTGCATACAAGGAGCGATAAGTGTAAATTTGCGGAATAAATCGGAACGAAATTTCCAGTAAAAGTGACTTTATGCTCATTTGTATGAGTAGCCGCCACGTTAATACACTCAGCGAGATGGTTGAAAAGTGGATTGAAGCTGAATTAGCATTTCGTCCGGTAACCTTTGCGAAATATCTCTTTCTTCTTAATTTTTCATTCAAATTTCGTCAAAATTATCGAAACCAGACCTCTGAACTGATATTTTACCAATGCAGACCGACAGGAAATCATTTGCGTATTTAATTAGCAAGAGAATTATCCTAGAAACGGATTTAAGCTCGAAGAAAATCTTAGATGATTCGTTAAACTAATATTCATCATAAATTATAAATTCCTCTAATCCAGACGGAACTTCTAACTCGAGAAATCTGCCTCCTATGAAATTAATTGCTGCTTGAAACCTAACCCAAACCTCTTTAGTCGATTAAAGTCGACCGCTACTAGGTGAAGTCGACAATCATCGTTGAAATAATCCTTAAGCTGTATCGTTGGATTATACTAATGTACCAATTTAAAAATTAGAAACTACATTATCTGTTATTGGAGAGCAACAAGACTTTATGTTGAATCACTTTTGAAATTTTTCATTTGATTTAACTGCATCACCAATCTCAATCAAAAAGGTACAAAAGACACAAAATTATTTGTAAATGATTAATAAATATTAGATTCCAAGAACTTCAATCTTGTTTTGTATTCTTTACCATTATATTAAAAATTCCAAATACTGTAAGTGATTTGCAATCTTAATTATTCTACGTGTCAATAATAATTTCCAATTTTTAATCGATATATTTACGGATGCATACATCCATGATCCTTCATCATAGAACACAATGGTCCACGTGAAGCAACCCTACGCGGAGTTCCGGTACCGACAACAGGTTAAACCTATGTTAGTTCCAAACCAAAATGTAACGTGTATTCCCATCATTTATCCCCATGGAAACTCAACAAACCATATAACTGCCGCGTCTTCTCCCCGGTTTCTCGTTTCTCCTCTCGTCCGGCTTTCTGCAACTTCTGCCAACCCTTTCGAACGTGTTCAACTCGCGTTGCTCGGCCGTTTCAGAATCCAGAAGATTCTCCATAGACCGTCTGACTTGCCTGTACGCGCCGCCACTCTTAGGGCTCTTCCTCTGAAGATGATTCCCGTTTTCGTCGTGATAGTCCTCCCACTCGCTCACCTCGCTCCTGACGTCTTCCAAGGACCTCGTTCTGCCTACCGAGCACGTGCAAGGAGGCACGCTGCTTCTACAGAGTCCACCGGAGCTTTTGGTCCTGCCTCTCGGCTCCATCATCATCATTCTCGGCGAAACAGCCACCGGTGGCACTTGAAGTGGCGACATCGCTTGCGGCGGCGGCATCGCGTTCCGATACAGAGGCGCCAGATAATAATAGTCGCGTCCCTTGTTCGAATTCGACGCGCTGATTCTGGTTGGAACGTAATTGTAGTCGGCTATGTGAGGCGCCATCCATTGGGCCATGGCGTCCATAGGCATCGGACGGTAACAGAACGAGGGCCCCCTGGTCGCTGGATGGCTGCGATACATCGGTGGCCAGGGACGGGACTGTTTGAGATCGAAACGAGGATCCATCCGCGGATCCAGCACTCGGATGTCGCCCATATTGCACGTCACGATCACTTGACCGAGTTCTTCGGTGACAGCTGCGTATCGAGGTTGAAAGTGGCGTCAATGAACGACGCTGGTGTAGATGTTCATCTTGAACTATGCGAGATCCGATACTCTTGGGTGATCCTCATAGCGGTTCGGTTACCGTTCGGACCAGTTCTGTTTCGATACTTGGATATTTATATATTGTCCTCTGACAATTCACTGTGCGACAATCCAACGACAATCAAACAGTTGTTAAATACGTCTTCGGGATGTAGGTTTAAGAAAAAAAATCGATAGAGAGCAGAGTTCGAATGTTCGTCGAGTTCCAAGCTGCGCGGCTGAGGAAAAGTCGCGGAAGAAAGCGAGGAAAATCGACAACCGATGGCCTTCTTCGAACGGAGGAGAAACAAAGGAAGAGCGAGCGGTGTTCGCACGAGAACGGGATTTTCACCACTTTCCACGAAGCACGCTGGGAAGTCTCTCGCGAGTTACCGTCTTGTCACTTTCCTCGCGACTCCCTTTTCCGACCGGCACTTCTCGACTTCATCCACGAATTATTATATACTTCCTTGTCTGTCGATCGCGCCTTTTTCTCCGCCCTCCTCGTAACGAGCGCGTTAATGCGCGAACCCGGTACCGTTAACTCTCTCACCTTTCACCCGTGTTTCGCTGAGATCGCGGCCGAAACCCCCGCAAGTACACAAACGTACTTCCGCCGACTATCACGGCGAACAATCAACAGAGGGAGAGTTCGTGGATCGTGGATCGTGGATCGCGGATCGGAGACGACTGTGCTCAGCTGAGTGCAGCGAACGAGTGCGTGGCCGACGCGTTCGCGTCGAGTGACTTCGCCTCTCGTTGAGAAACGACCCACTTCTCCTCTCTCGCCGGATTCAAACTTCATCTCCCTACCACCTCTGCAACTGGCGCGCCTCTGCAACTCATCTCTTGCTCGGCTACTTACTCTTGAACGAGAATGCGCGCCGGTTGCGTTCGTGCATGGGTTTGGGTGGTGTCGCAACAGGTGGTCCATGGATCAGACGAGATTGATTATCGAGTCGGGGAGAAGAGAAGCGACTGAGAAAATGAGGAATTTGATATTTCAAGGGCTCGAGATTGTTGCTGTTCCAGAGGCTACGTTAATATCACGTTTGAATAAATTTAAATATGTAATAAATATTGCATGCATTGTCATTTATTATTATTATTATTATATACATTAATATCTACTACCTTCTGCATATATAAAGATTTTTGTGAATAAAAGAAAGTTGTTCAGTGAGATAACACACTTATAAAATGAGTTTCGTATGATACCTGCTGTAAAAGAACCAGTATCTAGTTTAATTTAAAAAATACAATCTGAACGAATTTATTGTTCACATGTTCCAACCATGAAACGTTGAGATAACTGAACATTAATTAACAGACGTCGACAGAAAATTGAAGCGTAATTCATATGCATTGATCCTTTCACATTTCCTTCGAACTTTAAGAAATTTTTTAATCCAAAAATAACTAAGAGAATGCAACGTGTCAATTTGTAACTAGAGAAATAAGAAAGGAGAGTGGAACGATTTAATTTAGAGTCTAAACCAATAAGAAAGTTGAATTTTATACGAGTTTAAAGTATGTCATCTGTATGTATTTAATTTCGTACGTTTAAACAATAATCACTAATAATATGTTATGCAGTAATTTTTAAATAACAATCACCAGTAATATGCATTATACTATTACTATTAATACAATATTAAGACGTTGATAGTTTCGCACCTCTAGACGTCATAAATACAGAAATTATACAGAAAAATCTAGTAACTTCTCAATCTTCATCGTCTACACAGGAAACTCACTTGGCCGAATAATTTTGATAGTATCGACTGATGGAAAATTCGAACGCACCCGGAGGATATTCGCGAGAGAGCTTTCGCGTTTCGATCAAATACGAGAATTAAAAGGATATCACGTTCCTTTTCTACGGTAGCTTTCACTGAATCACCTTGATCCATCTATACGAGAACCAAGCCCATCCTCTCGAGCTCGTTTTGCTCTGCATGGAAATCGCGTCATTATACACAGGAAGTGAGAAACAAGTGTAAAGAACCGATTTAGTCGCTACTACGAGCCGCATTAACAAATAAGCAGCAAGGTTTCATCGCGGATACGAAATAACTTTCCACGAAGTTCGAAACATTAACTTTGAACTCTCTTTATCCTGATGATCAATTTTTCTCCGACTTTACGTGGAATATTTTGCTTCCGGTAAGTAATTCGTGTGCGAATCTTTGACAGAAAATGTGAAACTTAAATAGATATTTTAATATATAATCTACTGATTATAATTACGTTTCTGTGATTTTCTCATGTAACTATGTATTTCGAAGAAATGCCTAAAAAATTGTTGGAGACATGCGTTTATCGTTCGGAAAAGATTAAAGACGTTCTATATTCTAGAACATCCTTTAATGCATAAATTAATTAAAAGAAACGGCCACTGTAACATTCCTCCATTAAAATAAATTTCAATTTTTAAACTGACAATTCTTATAATTTAAAAATTTTTAAATCAAGAAATTATATTGTAAATGTAAACACAATCACTTTAATTAAACGTATATTTCGAGGAAACTATGTACGATCAAAGTTATGTTTTACACGACCAACCTAAGAATTGTACATCGACACACAAGAGTTTTATGTTTTTAACGTTGATCAACATTGAAGCAATATCGAGTTCATTTATCGGATCATTCGCATCAAGGATGTTCAAAATCTTTCCTTGTGTCTTGTATAATTCGACTTTTTTCTCCCCCGATTATTTCTTTTAAAACGTTGGATGCCTAAAGGCCGGCGCACGATCACGTCGGCTCAATTTTCCATCTCAGCTTTCTCCGATACGCTCCGTTAATAATTCGCGGCGATGCGGCGATCCTCTCTATTTTTTTTTCTTTTTTTCTCTCTCCCTTCTCGTATCTCTCGTCTCGCCCCTCTTTCCATCGCGTGTCCGAGGCCCACGCAGGATTTCCTTTCGTTCGACAACGGAGCTTGCACGACAACGACTCGTGAGACTGCTTATCAACCACCGCTTATCAAATAGTGGACAACTCTAACTCGTGAAATCGGCGAGACACCGCGTAATTATCATAACTCGAGCGAAATCGCGTAGAAAATCGCCTATCAATCGATGCCAGTGAATTCGATCAACGATCGAACGAATAACCGAAGAAAGAGGACGTTGTTACGAATTCAATTTCGTTTCTCTCAATTTGTTATATTAAAAAAAAAAAAAAGATTAATATGGATGCTTCATAATTAACAAGTGCGTTAAATTTCATTTAATTTAATGAATCCGACACCTCTTTGTGACGCTTCGATTGTACCAAGTGACATTATTTCATCGAAATTCACTCGTACGACATGCTCGTTTATTCTCCGGTAACGAGCTACTCGTATAATTCACGTCACGATGCTTGAAATTCTAAACAGATACGTAAGGTGGCGTGCATTTCGTACGTGATTTTCACTAAATTCAACAGACTTTAATTAATTGTAAGATGATTAAAGAGTATGCATGGTGAACACTATATAAGTGTCGAATTTTTAAGGAGAGTTGGCACGATAACGTCAGACTGCTTATTAACGAGATTGTTGACAGTTTTGGATCGAGAAATCAATGGAACAAACAGTGCATAATTACGGCAACTCGATCGAAAAATTGAAGAGTAGATACTTGTGAAAAATAGTACAAGTGCCAAATATCAAATTTTTCAGAGAGAAGAAGAAAATTAATTAAATCTTCCGATTTTAGCACTTATGCCCCCCCCCCTGGCTCTTCGATTCATCTGACCGCGATAGCTCGTATGACAGTTCCATTATTTCCATAAGTTTCACGATAATCGAAAGAAATCGAGTCACTTTCACGAGTCGAACAGTTTCGGTGTGGTTTCACGCTCTGACGCGTAATCGATCGATCGTCTCGATCAGGGGAATCCGAAGCGACCTGAAGCGAGCAAAAGTGACACGGACAATCGATTTCGTAGATTCGGATGATCGACGAGGAACTTTTCCTCCGTCGGTGTCAAAATCGGCGAGAGAAATGGGTCGTCGAGCATGCGAATCGCGAAGTCAAAGCACACGCGGAATCGGTATCGCGCGCGTTTTAGAGAAAGTTGCCCGCGCGACACGAAAAGTAAATTGCCGTGATCCGGCCGCTTTTATGCCGATCGTATCTGATCGGCGTCGCGCCAAAACGACAAATCGTTCTTGACTGCTCGTCTTATCTGCTCGAGTAAGAATCCGCTTTTCTCGATACCGAACGTCCGACTATTTTGACGAACGTTTTCTTCCTACGGAACCTGTTCGACGTTTTAAAAGTTTGTCATTCAAACGTAGGTCGCACTTTTGAATGTACAGTCATCTCAGAAAGTCACGAAACGTCACATTACCGAAGATGTGTCACTGGTTGTTAATAGTTCAATTCTCCAATCACGAACAGTGAAATTACGAACGAAATTTATGTCTCGTGTAGTAAAATAAACGAAGGAAAAGGAAATGTCTGCCACATTTCGACAGAAATTCAACAGAATTTTCGTCTTATTTAAATAGGATATGAATTATTTAGAAGTCATCAATTTCATACAAGTTATTTTCAAAAAGACACAATTGAAAAATTTATAAACTATGAAGTTTGGAAGACCATAATTTAAGTTTAAGTCATTAGTTTGAGTCTTTTAGGTATTAATTGCGCTTTTCATTCTTTTTTTTTCTTTCATTTTTTGATTAAAATTGAATTATCGATTAAAATTTCTTTATAACATAAATATATAATTTATAAATTTCATTTCTAAAAATAACTTTATTTCATAGGAATGTATAACATACATTACAAAAATAGTTATCTCTTCATGCTCGTCTTACTTTCCGAGATGACTGTACGCATTATTTACTTTTTTCCCTTTTTTTTTTTTTTTTTATTTCTGATCTTACTATTGCTCTCATTTTCAAGCATCGAACCTCAGCCTGGAAACTGTGTCGGCGTTTTAAAAATTTCGACCGTTTAAAGTGAAAGTAGAGGAAAGATTTAAATTTAAAGAATAAAATAGAAATCGTCGAATAATTCAAATTAACAATGAAATTATAATGGAAGCGCAATGGATTATATTTTAAAATGCTGGATATTTTAATCGAATATTTAAAACGCTGATGAATAACGAAAGTATTATGCTGCTGACTCGCTGATGTTACTATCTCGCTAATTTCCAGCGCACGGCTCGTAAAGCACTAAAACTAAATATATATATGTACACCTCTTAAACGGTAGATATAAAACATTCGACCGTGTCCGAACAATTCGCATTAGCTCTCTAACTGTTCCAAGTTTTACTGTTGAAATAAACTCAATAATCTTCGAATGGACCGTTTTATTTCACTTCCGGTATTTGGCTCGTCTATTCTTCTTCTTTATCCCGATAATTCGACTTTTATACAACTTTACTTTATTCCTGCGTTCTTTAAAGCGTGAGAAGCGCGAGCTATAAATTAGAAAATTACGTAAAAAAATTCGAAATAAAAATTGTCCATCTGGCAGGTATTGTGTTTTCTAAAAAAATATATCTACATTTCTCTCAACACTGAAAACTCAAATTATCCCACTGAATGTTCTACAAATCGTTCTTCTAAATTCAAAATATAAATAACACAGTAACATGAGTTTTCGTGTCTTGAGTAATGAATAAATAAACAAGGGACAGTATTGAAGAGCGAACGAAACATTTCTGCAGTCTGAACGTTTCCTTTCCTTGCATGTGGCGGCACGACATATCCAGTAGTGCAAATATGTATCATAGGAAACGGTACTTTAAACGTGTTCGATGTCCTTTCTCTTTACCCGCCGAAACTTTCATCGCACGGTGTGCGATTTATTACCGCTTTGTGTCCTAATCCACCTTCTCTCACGTCGCCTTCCACAAACGTAAATTCCACTTGTACCTCTTAAAATTAAAAGATTTCGCGTCCACAGTCCGTCATGTGTCCCAATCCACCTTTTCATATCGGCTTTCGTAAATGTAAATGCCATTCACTCAAATACCGTCTCTTATGATCGAAAAATTTCACATCTATCAGAACTTCAAGTCAAAGAAGAAAGCGCACACGTAACATCGTAGTACCAGTAAAAGCGTATATGTAATACCAGTAGAACCACATATCGATCGCGTAACACGTATCGATCCCTCGTTGCGAGTCCATATTACTTACTATACTATTCGCTCGTATCGGGTGCTGTAATTGGGTCGCGTGCCACAATGAAAATCAAACGCGGATATTACACCGATCCTGCCAATTACCTTGCAGAGTCGTCGAAGGTCGAACCCACGCTCAATCGACAGTCTCGAAAACCAAAGCAACGCGATTTTTCCGTATTTCCAATGTACAGTCAGTCACAAAAGTCTACGTGCATACGTAAACCTGTTAAAATACTCAAGATTAAATCAAGGATTCGAAAAATGAAGACTTCATAAACATTACCTCGAGATAAAGTTCCAAAATTATGCAGATTCTTAAAAATATTACGACTTTCTGTGTTTGTTCGCTGGAAAACATCAATCAATTGGAACGAACAATCACTAAATTTACTATACAACTACCACCGATAAATAAATGTGCCATTACTATCATTATAACCATAATTAGAACCATTATTAGACTTTATTCGTAGTAACTGTATAGAAATTTTGCCAAGATTGTACTTTCGATTGATTGCTTTTTAAACGAACGTAAGGAATATTGTCGATATTTTAGAAATGAATTAATTATACAATATACAATTGAGATCCACAGTTTTCTTCTTTTACTTCAGATACACCGAGCTTTACAAATGTCTGTAGACTTTTGCGGCGCAAAAGTTCTTCTGCGGCGTTCGAATATTTTCGTGAGCCAGTGTAAGTAGATTCAGTCGCCACGAATCAGACACAAAAGAGTAAAACGTTCCAGTAAAGTGGAAGCCGGACAAATAGAACTTTATTAGTATGAACACTGTGGTATCCATTCTATTTCCATCGCAAAGAATTAATTGAAGTCTTCTTTTCCTATTTTAAACATTCGAGATTTGACAGATACAAACGACAGATGTGGCATTTCTGTGATTGACTGTAAGCGTGCATTCAGCGTGTCTTAAAGGAGGAGATATCGATCGTTTCGCTCGAGGAACGGACAAGTAACAGTTTCAATTAAGCGATTCGGCTATCCGACACAATGTTAGCACCATGCGAGATTTGTGTCGCAATTTAGCAGCTCGCGAGGGTAGGCAACAAAGTGCAACCTGTTCGAACAGAGCAAGAGGCGTGCGTTCGACGCGAATGACGCAACGCTCTCGTACTCTTTCCTCCCGAATTTTTCTTCCTCCTCTTTTCGTTCGGCGCTCACTAAGGATCAGGTATTACCGGATCACCGCGCGATCGCGCGAAAAACGTTAATAACAAGCCAGACAGAGCCGAGCGTACGCGATAACAGTTAAGTGTCACGGGATCTCGTGTGTTTTAGCTGACGTATGGCGTTACCATAATTACGTTTTCCGTCCGGTCGTGCTACATGGACCATGACTCGCCACCGCCAAAAAACTCCGCTCGAAAGCGATCGCTGAAACTCGTGTGGAAACGAGACGATTCCAATTTTCGCACGGTGCTCGCGTCGTGCTTACACTCTTTCGGAAGTTTTCGATCAGAGCTAGAGGCGGTTGCTTGTCGCGCGCTGCTTGGATAATTCTTTCGTGAATTCCATTCTGGGTGATTTTGTTTATTCATTGACCAGCCAATGATTTTTCACTGAGAATTTCAAGTTTGCTCCCACGCATTTCCGGTGAATTACATTTATTCAATGGAATTATGAAACTAGTCAGTTCGTATGACGATACGCTGGATTTTTTCTCGATGCTTTCTTTTTCTCATTACTATTCATTTGTGTATAATGTATATAAAGTAAATATAAAAATTTATCATATATTCATCATATATATTATATTTGTATGAAATTTCAATAAAAAATAATAACTAATAATTTTTTCTATTTCACGACTTCATCAACATTATTTTCGAATACAACGAAATTCGTTTCACGCGCAACGAGTTAAAGTTACACGAAAGCGCGAGACGTTTCTGGAAGATTCGTGCATGGTGCAGCGATTCGTTTTCTCTATGCAATGAATAGAAAGTCGATCGATCAGTCGGGATATAGTATATGCAAATGTTCTGGATCGTTCGGTCGAGCGTTTTTAACAAATGACTTAATAAAAATCTGAGATAACCGCGTTGCTGCATAAGGTGATGCAGGGTGGAACGCACGATATTTGGAACGATGCATCTAACTTGACTGCTATACGGGCAAGTTGGAAGGATCGCAGCATGAATGCGCGCTGATCTGTGACGTATTTACAAGCTGACGGTTGCCGAGAAATACGAAACGTTAGCAGGATGATTGGGAGAAAAGAGTGTGCTCGTGAAAATCACGAAGAATTTATGAGAAAGTTGACGACCATTAGATCCGCCGGTGCAACAATTCTGTCCCAGATTTCTTTTACAATTCGACTCTTAAGTAATATTTCTCTTACCTCTGACGCGTTTTCGAACGTTTACTTTCGTTGCAATAATAATTAGAACGAACAGAATGAAAACTTGTAGGTAATAGAAGGAAGGCGCAAAACGATTCGGTTTTCTGGTGAAATCAAAAGTCGCGCGAGACTGCTACTTAACGGGTACTACAGAGTTGGTTTACTTGTGGTCGGTAAAACAGTATAATCATAGACTACGATCGCAAATGAGGTATATGAATAGACATTGTCACAGACGAGGCATACAATGTATTTTTTCTTTGTCACGAGTCTGTGACATTGCATACAATGTATTTTTTCGACCACGATTTTTGAGATCATCGTAACCTCATTACCATTTTTGTGTCACATCCTGTCGTACCGATTCAGGCAGGTTTTACACCGCAGCACTACTAGTGATGAGAATTAAAATCAAAAAATGTGGACAGTGTTGCCAGATGTTTCGAAAATTATTTATTGAATTGAACGTGATGGTACTTCATCGATGAAGGAATATAATAAGGATTTAAAACAGCGATGAAAATTGGAGTGAAAAATTTAGCATATATTCGACTATTCGACTAACATCCACTTAAATATATTAGAAAATTATATTAGAATAACATTGTAACACAATCATGAAAGTGTAACTTTGCGATAAAAATGTAAAAGCTATTAAATTATTGATTAGTGCAATAGAAAAACTAATAATAATTTTTCGAAATATTGAAAAAAATTATCAACTGTTCCAGATCATTGTCGACCGAAACATTAGATTAACTTTGAGCGGGAGACTCGTTACTAATTTTTACCAATAGTTATCAAGCTTCCGTCGTGTGTACATCGACCAAAATTTACGAGTAAAATAAATTATTGTACAATTGTTGCGTCGATTAACGTCCATATACTTGTCTAACTTGAAACGAGAAATGCAAGAAATATGTTGCAATGATAAAAAAAAACAATGTTTCAATTTTTCCCTCGATCTTTTACCACAAACCGATCAATGCATCGCAAGATTCGCGAGTCGGTCCGCAGACGCGGTCGTGTCCGTTCGTAACGTCGATGAAACGTCAATTTTTGTTAACGGTACCCAACTGTTTCGGTCAATCATCTCGGACGTCGTACCATGAGACAAAACGGTTCCATGCAGCGCGATACGAACGCGAAATCGCTGCACTCACGGCGCAAGAACGCGACACGCGTGCAGAACGCATCCACAGCCGATGCATGTGCATCGTACCGAGGAAATAAGTCTCGGGGGCCGAACAACGCGTCGCGTGCCACTCCATACGGAAATTGCACTGTCGACTGTGCAGTCAATTTCAAGAATTAGACTGATTACGCCCAGGGAAATCGTCCGGTATATCTAATAGCGGAAAATCACGCGTGCAACTTGTCGATTCGCGTCGCCATTACGGCGTGTTTTCAAGTACTTAAAGATCGGCGCTGCCGCGTTTCTGGTATGTACAGCGCTGAAAGGAAAGAAAGTTCAAAAGATATACGATACGAGACAATCCGTAATTTTACAAAATGGAATTATATTTAATAAGGAGAACGAGTAGCACAGGATGTTCTGCGGCGCAATCAAACAGGATTCTACATTTCTAGAAAAACACTTTTATTTGAAGTTTCGTTTTCGAGGGGACTTTCAAAAATTTATCAATTATATCAATTTAGCTCTTGACCTGCAAAGACACGGGAAAAGGAAATACAGTCGGTCCAAATAGCAACAGAAAACTAATTTACTATCGTTACTAGATACGTGTATTTCCATTTGCAATGTCCAATAAAATATATTCCTTTGCAAAATAAATGAAGCAGTCATCATAAAAGAATCCAACCAATATAAACATGTATAAATATTTAAAACATTCTTTCGTGTCCGCCATCGGGTCGACGACCGAGATCGAAAGGAACCGAAACGTTAATCTTTCTTCTTCTTCAGTTCGCGTCCCGGCGTTATACAAAGTAGACATTAAATAACGTTCACCTGCGTGGAATATTTAACGAGATTTTAATTATGAAAAAGATCACGGGAATGATTAACAGGAACAAGGTTTTGACGTAATTAGTTACCGCTGATTTTTAATGAAATGTGATGGAAAGTTACCGATAATGATAACAAAGAAATTGTTGAGGTCCTGTTAAAAAATTAGATAGAGAGCGTTAGATTCGTAGACGTGAAATGTCACTTTTTGAGATAAAAATTTAACAGCAGGCTTCTTCGCAACATTATTCTAACTTTATAAGAATTGTTAATTTTAGAAATTATTTTACATAACTTATACTTGTCAAAAAATTGTCCAAATGAAATAGAGAATATTTTAAATTTTTGTCCCGAGTAATAAATTTATATTTCCAGCAGTTTTAACGAGTTTTAATATCGAAATATTTAACGAATATTCTAATGATTTATGACGACCAACAACGAGATACATTTTTGACGTGGAATATACGTGATTTATAATAAATATTTCATTTCCTGATATGGTCATTTGGTGTTGGACGACAGAATGAAATTTAATAGACGATAAAATCAAAATTCGAATTTCAGATAACATTTCATCCCCATTAATCTAACATTTAAGTTGAAACAATTGTCCAAGTGTTCCAATGTATTTCTCGTATTTTCTCTTTTACGGGATGCTTTTACTCGCATGGCACGGAAGCGACGTTTCGTGTTATCCGCGCTGTCACAGACTTCTGTGCCATAAACGAGCAAAAAAGCAGATTTCGCCTTTCAAGCAAATTTCAGTGTCATTAAGGAGTCAGGAAGCATCTCGGAGTCGAGTAATTTGTTGCGCCATTACAATTCGACGGTTTCTGGGTGAATCGGTTTTCCTTAAATGGACAAGAACAACCAAATCCGATGTTAATTTAAAGAAAACTTTGCATTACTTTCTCGATCTATTAGCGTCTCGCGGTTCTCAATTATATCCCTTCAATTTTCGATGGTAACGCTGCGCGTTACGTAAAAAAAAAACTTTCTTTTCGATCGCGAATCACGCTTAAATTACGTAAAACAAGTTCCTCGAAATGGAAAACAAATGTTACATTAAAGCCTCAATATTATTAATACAACGTGTCTGTTTCAATTTCCGCTTCGAGCACGCAATCTGTTATAAAACTGCGTTTAAATTCATGCGACTGTTTGTCTGACGGGTAAAGAGTACGAACTCTTCTTCTCATTTTAATGTATCAATATGAAAATCGAAATTCTAACGTACGAATCAGCAGATTTATCCCATTTATCCTTGTCAAATTTTAACTATTAAAAATGGAAAGATCTACTACGGTGAACATAAAATTCTGCGTACATGGCTATGTACTGATAAACATTCTAATGAATCGACAAGGAAATTACACCTTTAGTATCTAACACCTGTTAACAAGTCTATTACGAAATCACTGAGCATCAGGAAATAAAGAACAGTGAATGTGAAATTCCATGTAAATCACTGTAATAACAATTTCAACAAAGAAATTGAATTCCTTAGCATCCAGTAAAGATTAAAAGTTAAAGTCCATTTTATTAGTTCAGTAGATATTGAAAAACGAAGCATTTATAATAGCTTCGAATTCTATTCGAATTGCTATTAATAACCATTCCAAATAGCAAACTAAATCAATAAATCCGTTCTATCAGATTAAACATAATTTGAATTTCTGCAGTTTCCGAGAATAAAAATATCTTTATTTTTCCACCCACTGCATAATGTATGTCTTTGAGAAATAATAATAATAACAAAAAAAAGACTATGAAAACTATAAAACTAAAGACTTCATACTTTAGAATAAACCCAGGTGGATTGTTCTTTATAAAGCAATTTTTCTTAATTTAAAATATCGATAATTTTTTTTCAAGTGTATGAACACTTGACTAGCATGAATCTCCAAAAATACACCATTGAAAAATCTACAAGATTTCTACAAAAAAAAAAAAAAAAAAAAACCCAAACAAACAACGAATTTGCCATTTTGACCATTCTCCTATTTTTAATAATAAAAATATTATCACCCACAGACGAAACATACAAATCTTACAATTAATGACATTCAACGCGTTAAGAAAGAAAGAATAAAGAGACAAAAATGTCATCTGAATAAACGCAACAGCACGTGTCGCAAGTGACCATGAACAGTCGATTAAATCGTCGGATTTTCTAACCATGTTGTTGTAATGACGCGAGTTGCCAGATTTTGCAAAACAGTCCGAGTGTTACTGCAACACGCCAAATAAGACGAACGACGGTGACATTATGTACGAAAGGATCGGTGGATCGATCGGATCTGATCGGGTCGGGTCGACGTTAATGACGCGAACGCTACTTTTAAATCGTTGGCGATGGTCTGGCCATATCGAGGATCGGCGGCGTGGGTCGCCACGCGCGATCGCTGTTTACATAAAATGTACACGCGGGGACGAATCAGCTAGGAGAAGGAAACGGGATAAGAAGCTAGAACACGAGGGAAAAAATACGTCGAGGTACAAGCGCCGCGCAGGCGAGTGTGGGCAAACTCATGGCCGAACGACGCGTAGGCCTCACCTGCGGGCAATCTCGTTTCAGGAAATGCATCGTGTTCGCGTATCGGTATCGCATTGCGCCATCAAGAGCAATGCCAATTGCTCGTGAGAGGAAATCAGAGAAAAATCGTTGGTTCGTTCGAACAGTTTAAGTAAGTCATCAAAATTAATTTAAGAGTAACGCGATGTTTTATTCTTTTGACACGAGATCTAGATGACTAACAATAAGATGTAGAATTCGTAGCAGAGAAGTTGAAGTGCAAGAAACACGGAGAAAATTTTATAGTACGATTCTATCTTACTAAAAACTACTCAAGTCTGCCAAAAATACGGCGTTATAAATATATAAAATTATAAATTGATCGTTTTGATCATTAGTTGCAGTGTCAAAATTTAGCGTAGAATTTATATTATTGCTACGATTATATTATATAATATTATTTCTACGATTGAACGATAAAATTCAATCATTTTCACTTCGTTGAAATTCAATTTATGATCTATAAGTTATCCGCGATTGCAGCGAATGCATATTCTAACAAATAAAACGTCTGTAGGGAAATAATACTTGAGCACTTGTAGAATGTGTGTTATGGGAAACATTTTGACAATTCATTCCTACTGTTGGAAGATTCAACTACCATAATTATATCGGTAAAGTTTGAAACAAATCTGAAGATATACATGGAATCTTCAAGGTATGTACATACATATTTAGTACATAAATAGTACATATATGTAGGAATCCCGGCTTGAGATCCTAATTTGTAGGAATTTTGATAAAAGAATGGTTGTTTATTTTAGGTTAAATAAAGGAAATTTGTTTGATGATGATTATAAATGACGTTTTACACTATTTTCTCAATTGCTAAACTCGCAACTCTCAATTCACTCTTCTCTCTCTCGCGCAACTCTCAACTCACTGTCTTCTCTCTTTCACGGCTCGCTCACTCTGCTCTCTGACGTCTCGACACTCACTCTGTTCTCTTTGGCTTCTCGACAAAAAGAACTTACTGCTTTCTTCCTCCCATCTGCACAAAAATTCATTCATACACACATTCACAAACGCATTCATATCCTTAGTGTTTTAAACGCTAGGCCTGGAGGGCTAGCCATAAAAAAATCTCAAGTCCCAGGCCTAACTTTCTCTACTGTTTATGCTACATCACTTGGGACATCTGCAATCGTCGGGCACCGGAGAAAATTCTGGGCCCTTTCCCAGAATTTGCCCATCCCACATATATGTTTCGCAGAGATCACAAAATCTTCAATATTCTACGAGACCGTCTTTAAAATTATGTATGTACATACTTAAGATGACTATCCTGTATGCTAATTTTTTCACCGGATGTGATAAGCAAAGATCAAAGAAACATGACAGGCAATTTTAAAATTTAAAAGTCAACTTGGTGTTATTAAAACTATTATAACTGAATATACGTATATTTTTCCAATCTGTTGAACACTCCAAAAATGATTCTTTATTTGAATTCCGTTCGTAGATCCAAATAACCAATTGTTTGAAATTACCTGTCACACTTCTCTCTTGTGTTCAAATATTGCCAATACAATCGTGGCTATCTTCTATTATACCACCAATTTCAAAGTGTTTTACTTGATGATACGACACAACGTATACGTAAAAATATTCAAACACTTTCGTAAACTGCTACCACTATTTTCACAAGAATTTACATAACTAATTATTCCAACGTATTCGCCACCAAAAAAGAAAAAAGAACGAATTTACTGTAACCATAGAGAACCTTTGACAAATAAAAAAAAAAAAATTAATGATTTCTTAAGTGCTTTGGCAGATGACTTAACGCGAGTTCTGTCTGAAGTTGTACTATTTAGACACGGAGATCGAATGATTTGTTCCTCTTAATGGCCGTTGTTGTAGAATGGTGATTACGTGTAATGTATTATGTATTACGTATGCAAAGAATGCCCGTGTATCAGATAGAGGCGCGGTGAATAACAAGCGATCTGAACTCGCTTCTTAAACAGGTGAGTTCACATATTCTCAGGCTCGTTTGCGCTCGATTTCCAGAATTACCTGGGGAACAAAAGCCCACGTCGTTTACGAACGGCGAAGAAGGAATAGGAATTACGTAGTCTGCGAATCTAGCCAGCATTCAACAGGTGAAATGCTTGTACAAAATGGGAATACAAATATTTGCTAATAGACGCGGTACGTCGTAAATAACCGTGACGTCTCTCTCTCTCTTATTGGAAATACAGGCAGCAAAATTTATTACTTCGAAAGTTAACAATCCGAGTGCAACACTCGGATCTATGAAATTTAAACGACTGTCAGCTAAATCTAAATGTTGCCATCGTTCATTTCTCTCTCTCTCTCTCTCTCTCTCTTTTTCTTTCGTCTACCTTTAACGCTGGAACTATCAACGACTGAAATGGAAAATCTGCATTGCAAAAATCAAAGTGAAAGGAACGAGTAAAAGTTTGTAATACAGGAACACGAGTTTTTATTCGCACACAGGACGATTTCCTTAAATTATTCTCTTGATGATCACTTTCGATTTTATACTTAAACAATTGATTAACAAGCATTGCGATTCCAGCTGAATTTAACAAGTCATCACAAAAACATATTTTACCATTTGATTTGAGTTGAGATGATTTTCGAAATGTAAGAAATAAGCAACTGAAAGACGCAGATCTTACTAAACACTATTATAATATCTGAAAAAAAATTTTTTTCTTTCTCAATCGCTCCATCAAGGATAGAATAATTTAATGATCGCCCCGTACTTTATGAAAAATCATTCTCTAAAAATGCATCGTTGTATCTCCAACAAAATTAAGAATCGACCATTTTGGTAGTTCCATTGTTGATCAACCTACATATGTACATATGTGTCACGGATTTTAGCAGAATCAAGACGCGTGCGCGCTTTCATAATCAGTCGATGACTAACAGCGTGTCCATACCGTGCAAGGCATGCCGATGACGCAAGTACGTGGCAAACACTTTGCATGTGACCGGCGCCACATGGAAAACACCTTAATGCCGAGAGACATTAAAGTCACTGCACGATCGGCTCGTAAATCAACGCTTTCGCGAATATTTCGCCGACGTTTTCTAACGACAGATGAAAGTTTCGTAAAGTATTACGCTGATCGTCACGATCGACGTCCCTTTGGCGGATTCGCCGGAATTAAATCGGAAATCGACGAAGAACGTTACGTACAACTGCAGCAGAGTCTTTTATATGTTTCTCCACGTTATGTGAAACATGTAAAATTTCTCATAATATTAAATTCAAATTGAAATAATATTTTAATTATTTACTGCGTGTAATTTTTATAAATTCATGAAAACACGCAGTTTATTTACAAAGCTTTCAAAGGTTAATTAACAATTTTGCCAAGGGTAGCCAGCTTGAACTATCAAATTCCTATTTAGTATTAATTTCTTACTCCCTGTTCCTTGTGATTAACTTCACTTCTTCTAACTTATTATTTTGTTTACTGTCGGTGTTCTTTACAATTTCTGTTCCGCATACTATACGTCCATACATCACAGGACTTTTATCTCGTATAGATGAAGAAATACAATGCAACGCGATGAAAATCCCATTCGCAAATTTAATATCATTCGGCTGAAATTTTCGTCACGATAAATCTCGGATCGGATCGCGAATGCCTAGATTCGAGAATAGCATTCCCACGGTTAACTGAGTGCACCTTCTAACAAGGAACGATAAATTCTGTCCGCGCGTGCAACGACAATCAAGCCCCGGTACGTTTCACCGCGCTTCGAGAAATGGTTTCTCTTGTCACTCGCGGGAAAGCATCAGATAGAATGAATCGACGTCATTCGGCTTTCTGGACCGTTGTTAAAATATCTAACGGAATTTTTGACAGACACAATAGTTTGGGAAGATAATACCCTTCGAAATACGCTTCGTCCTCTTAATTAGTTATTTCGAAGCCAGACTTTCCTCGTATTAACCTATTATCACAGTCTTGTTGCATAATAATTCAATATTGTCGAGTGTAAATTTGTTTCTAATATAAATTGATGTTCTAATATTTGGAGATATATATTCAAAAATACCAAAAGCAATCATATTGCAAAATAACGTCGGATGAAAATATAAAGCTTCTTAATTAGAGTACGAGTACTTAAAAAAATTTATATAATTTCAAATACAGAGGTTCATGTTTATCGCTACTGATCTGTTTCTTAGCTTATGGTCATCTCGTAACGAAATACATAACTGCATGTTTGTTCCTATCTTTGTGTCGAAATAAAATTTCTGTACAACTTTTTACTACAAAAGTTCGGAGACCTCGAGACCTCAGAGAGTTAAGAAGCTTCAATATTTTACCTGATCGACGCCATCGAAGGTATCCTCCTCCCAAATAGGGTCGTCCCAGCCTCCGGATGATCCGGAAGAACCCCTGCGACCCGGATCCCACGAGTTTCTCTTCGTATTATCCAAAGAGTCAGTGGAGAGTCTCCTCCTGTCGTAAGAGCCCCTTCGACTAGAAAGCGGCGCCACCAGTTTGCCATCTTTCCTCAGATTCCCGTTGGAACCCATCGAGAGATCGGTGCTAAGCGTCACGTTCAAGTTGCTTCTTAAATTTCCACTGGATCCGGCCAAGCAGCTCTTCAGGTTCGACGTGCTCCTCGTCTGTGAGTCGTTCTTCAAGTCGTTGCTCGACGAATTCACGTTGGACATCAGGGAGTTCTCTGATATCGGCGAGGCGGCGAAAAGGCTGGACAGATTGTTACCGTCTCGTTGTCGCGAGATTGGCCTCTGAAGGTTCGTCATCGATTTTGCTACGTAATCTCGTCTCAGCGGCGAGTTGTAGCTGGAGACGGTGTCTCTCTTCAAGCAGCCCATCGATCGGCCGATCGGATCGCGTCTCAGCGCCGAACTGGTCAACGTGGACGCGTGATGATCCTTCTTCGCGTGATTGATGGCGCTCATCGACGAACCCAGTGGGTTTCTCCTCAACGTGTTTGGAAAGCTCGAGGGATGAAGCTCCTTCTTCGGCGGCGACATCGGTAGACCGAGGGAGCCTCTTCTGCTCGGCGAAGTTCCTGGATAACCGAGCGAATCTCTCCTGTACTGATACGCGGTCCCGATCGAGCCCCTGCGATTCAACTGATTCTCTTTCGCGTGCTTGCCGTGAATGTCGCAGCAGCTCGAGTCGATCTCCACTTTGACTATCTCCGGGTTGTTCTGCTGCTGTTCCAGCTTCACGTCCCTGAACAGGGCCTCCAAACGACGTATCGCAGCTTGCTGGTGCGCCGCGGTAGACATGTCGACGACGACGAAGCGCAATCGAGACGAGATAACACTGAGGATCGCACTTGTTTCACGGAGATCGTTTCCGGGGAGATGACGTCGCGACGGCTAGTTGCTCTGAACGCGGCACGTATACTGAAGTTCGTCGATGCACGGCATAACTGCCGCTTTCTATCGAGTATACGACCTTCCTATCACTTGTTGCCGGCACGCGTTCAGACTTAGTCGCGTACGTCGTATCACGCGACAGAAGAAACTGTAGGTAAACAGTGTAACAACGTTTCGAAAGACTACGTACTTTCTTCCGTTTCGTGGAAATTCTTCTTCGAGGAACTCTCGTAACCCTCGTCAATACTTTATTTCCTGTGTCAAACTCTGCTCGACTCTTCGAGCGGTAAATTCGAATTCGAAATTGTCCTCCGTTCTTGAATCTTCTTCGTCCGATGCAAATTCGTACGATCGAGATCGTTTCAATAATCGTCTACTTCGTACCTCTCCACGATACGAAAATCAATTCAGGCTACACGTTTCCTCTTTCTCGGATCGGCTTTCGGATGTAAATCCCGAATTCGGGTGAGCTACTCTTTCTCAGCGTGGGATGGCACACAGAACTCACTGATCAGCGGTGACGAAGAACGGTAGTGTTTCCCGTTGTTGAACGTTCCACGGGCAATTTACGAACGGAAACGCAATCGTGGCTACATGGAAACGCGTGTGCGGCGTAACACACGTCCGGTGAGGTACTGGGGGACTCCGTGAGGAGAGAGACCCGAAGGCCTCACACAGGAGCTCTCCATACGGATCCCCACCAGACCGGTGGCATTCGTAAACTCCACACACGAGTCTCCATATTAGGTCAAACCTTATGGGTTTGTCGCGCGAAACTGCGGGAGAACACCGGCGCCGCGACCCTGATGGCCGTTGTAATCGGGTCGCGCGCCGACATAACTTTGTCACCGTTGCGAGCTTTACTTTCTTTACTCTCTCCCGCGTTCGAAGCTTTACACTGTCGTTGACACTGACCGGCCTGGTACTCAACCAGACGATCAGCAGACACTGACGTGCTTCGTTTTTTGTACTCTCTTTATTGAGAGATCATTGTGGACACGTATAATATAGATGTGTCTACTTGAATGCGAGTTGTTTCAGAGTTTGGGGAAACGCTTTAAAAGCTTTGATATTATTTCCTCTTAAAGAATTCATGTAATTCAATATTTCTCCTCTTCTCTTTCATTAACTGAAACTGACACTGAGTCGAATGAATTAAATGAATCTGATTTGCAGCCCTCTCGAGTGCTTATTGCGTAAGACGGTGATACGCAGGAAACAACACTATTATTTTGTGTTATTCATTCAAGATTTTATCACTAACGTGTTGTACATTTATTGTTTCAGCTTTTCAAAGAAAGCGAAATGTGCGTGGTCTATTTTATAAATAGTATCTTACTGTTTTATTATTCGTTTCTGCCAAGTTCGTGAATGACGCGATTGTGATACCACCTCTGCTTAAGGTTCATCATTTTTCGTTTCATTGTCTTTTTCAATTATTTGTTAATTCTAATTACGCCGAAATGATTGACGACATATATGTAATGATACAACAAAATGTGCACATTGAGGATTTGGCAATTTGATCAGAAGAAACTAAACGTTTCACGATTCGATCGAGAAATGCAATTTTATCAGAATTCCATTCGATTCTCTAAATGTTCAACTTAATACCTGAATTTACGAGTATTAACAAAATCCACCGGTATTCTTGGTATATATGTACGTCGATGAACTCATTCGTATATTTTCTTTCCTTTTGCCTCGTAGTTGGTATTCGAATTAAGAAGAAGGCTTTGCCTTTGGCAGACAAACGAACAGAAAAAAAAGATGTTTATTGGCCATTACTGGGAACAATTGTGAGTCAGTCGACCGCGGCAAATACAACGCGATACTTTAATGTTTCCAGAAAATGTGTGGAATCTAGCACAACTTATAATACTTACTTATAAAGGAAATAAATACTCAAACCTTCAACAGACAATGTATATATAAAAATAGTTCTTACATAATTGTTGTTTAAACAATACCTGAATCTAATGAATGCTGAATGTGAATCTAATAGAGAATTTGCGACACATTTTGGATTTTTAGATTAGAAAAAGAAAAATATCAAACAAAAGTGATTTAATAATCGCACTTCTTAAAAAATGAAGAACATTCGAGGGATATTATAAAATTAATCCTAAGATGGCTGTAGTAAGTAATTGTTGAAGTCAAGAAAGTGCTTATAAAGTGTTGAAAGAATATTTAGAATAATTAATATTATATTCCATGTTATATTGTATAATAATTATAGAATAAAGGAATGAAAGGAGTATAAAATATTCTTTCAGTGCATATCAAATCAAATACATGCAAAGATTATTTTAATAAAATTAGAAGATAATCTAATTACGTTTACAGCGAGATCAAATATATTCACATGTACACGATAAAAAGGAGATCTAATAATTGAAAATTCAGTCGACGCTTCAGAAGATATATATATACAATAATTATTATTTGAATTTATAGTATATGAAAAATTAGACTTGAAATTAGAAACCTATAAAAAAAAATCTGACAAAATATCACAACACAGATAAATCACAGAATAATTCATAAGATTGTTAAAAATAAAATCGACGAGGGATAATTGCAATATAGAAAAGAAGGAGAAATTCGTTTCGTTAATGAAAAACAAAATTACTACGCGTCGGTAAATCCATTCACGATCTCGCGCGTTGATATTCTTAATTAATTCCTGCATCACCAACGAAAAGCATTAATAGAGTACTGGTATTTGCAGAAACAGGCTTTCGCATATGCAACGAGATGGAGCTGCAATTCTATTTCTCTATGCATTCGATATACGATACGTACGTTGCATATTCAGAGCAAGTAATACAAGACACTGGCTGGATCAATATAAACGAACAGCCTATGAATTATAAATATAAGTAGATACATCAACTTTCTACGTGCAAAAATTCCAAATATTAAATACAAAATAAATTGCAAAAGATAATTAAAAGATAGATTGCATAAAAATAATTATAAAATCTATTAAAAATAACATAGAAATTTATGGTACCAATTTCTATCCAATGATCTCCACGGTGTATGACTTAAGTGTATTCTATAATATTAGTCTTTCACTTTCTACGTATAAAAATTCCAATTTATGAGAATCGACGAATAATTATTGAAGAATTTTAAGTCAAATATCCTATAAATTAAACAAAACCAAACATCTCACATTATGTATTAACTTTCCAATTCAAATATTAGATACAAAATAAATACTTATGAGAAATTTTTCAATTTGCGTAAAAATAATTACAAATACTATTAAAATAACGTGGAAACTTTATGACATGAATTGTTATTTCACGATCTCCAATATTGTTTCTAAATGTTTACAAATTCGAAGAGTAAACATTTCTAAACCAAACCTCTAAACTAAACGTAGTTGCACATCAATCATGAATAATAACGAGCACGTGCCATTATTAAGTTACTAGGCGTCTCTTCTACACCCACATGGCCGTCGATTCCAGTTTACCTTGACGGTTGAAGGTGTATCGCGCTTTTAATTCAAGTGGGAAAAGGTGTACCCTTTCGGAAAAGTGACACGTTGGCAGGTGTCCAGTTTCCAGCGAAACATACAACAATTGTCATTTATCCACGCACTCTACTCTATTTTTCTCAAAAGTAGCCAGGTGTCGATTTCGATTTTCAATGAGTAACTACGAATTTTTTAATACAAGGATTCGAAGTAAAATTACGAAATACATTTCTCCAATGCAAAAATTGGAAATAAAATTAAAAAATATACTTTTCAACGTAAAGATTCGAAATGAAATTGAAGAATTATGAATGACCCTTGATACTCCTCGAAAGCACACGACAATTATCGACGTGGAGTGACGAAAAATAACATTGCTCGATTCACAGTAAATAAAATTGATTTAATAAAAAAGAGACTTTTTGACTTTTTCAATTGTCGCATACGCCGTTTTTCTAAAAAATGGCCGTATATCATTTTTCCAACAAGGATTCTCTACGTTTAAATAGGAAACGAATCGCAAGAATAAAATAATCGAAGCAAACTGGAAGATATCTTTGACAAAATCCTCCACGATTATCTCGTTAAATTCAGTAAACACTACGTTGTAGAAATGTTAAGTCGCGTCTGCGATACGTTAGATTGATATGACTTCCTCCTGCACACATGTTTACCGCTAAGAGTTACGTCACACGACAATCGCGAATATTGAAATTGGAGTTTGCGGCAGAGTCATCGCCAAGTTTGCAACGCGGCAAAAATCTCGGAAAACCGCGATCGCCTACGCGGAACAACCATTTTCGTTTAGGTTACGACGAGTCTTCTAATTATGCGAGGCAAAGACGCATCGGTGCGCGACTGCACGTCGATTTGCATCCTCTAACTGCGTCATCTAGTGAAACATAATCCAGCGATGCTCAGGAATGAGCATTAGAATTTCGAGTGTGGGCGCTTGGACCTTGTCAGCGTGTACACCGCGAATAACTCTCGCGACGTTCATCGCATAATTAAAAAATCAAAAGCCGCTCCGTAGGAAATTTACATCGTTATTTTTTTGACAATTTTCCAATTCCTCATTATGCTTTTACACTAAGAGATGCAAATGTTCATTTTGTTTTGAATTTTTATGCCAAAATATATATTCAGACATGTTTCCAATTTCACTTCGAACTTTTACATTAAAACATACATTTTCCAGTTTTACTGCTACGTTAAAAGATTTAGTTTCCGACTTATGTATTCGGGGAAGTGTTTCGAATTTTCATAACAAAAGACAGATTGTCGCAAAAACGAATTCTCGCTAAAAAAATATATCTATCCCCTCGTAAATAAGAGATCAGCGCGTTGAAACGCAAACGATTTACGTTTTAACAGACACGCATATCTTCGCTCCCACGTGAATGTGATTTTCCTTAACGCGACACGCACGTCCATCGATGTCGTAAAACCTCTGTGCTGAAAAGTAAATCTAATATGGATCGATGAACCGGTTTGTCCGCGATACTGGAAACAGACAGAACAGGCCATGACCCATTACGACCGAAGCAGCAGCTGTTGGCGATCGAGGTGATCACGTACAGGGCCACGAGACCGAATCAGAGTCGCATCTATACATGATTCTCAATTGACATCTGGCTGAGCACCTGGCTCGAACGTTTTCGCAGTTCTGCGCGATATCCACGTTGCATAATCGTGTCTTATTCACATCGTCGTTTCAATTCCAAGTAAATGATGATTATAACGATCGATCGATGTACAGAGCAGTGATGGATCGATTTCAGAGCAAAATAGTAAGGGAACTGTGTTTTCTTAATTATTCAACTGGGACATTTGATATTTAAGTATAGAATAGAATTGTTTAAGAAGAGTAATAAAGGTAAATTTGAAGACGAGAAGTTTGAATCGAATGATAGTACAGAATCTCCGTGAAATCGTGGTAGAATCGGTATCACGGTGATGTTGTATTACACATGAAAATAAATTGGGAAGAAAGAATAAATTCTTTTCGTTTACAGCTTTATTTTCGAAACGAGTAATCGAAAAGAAGCTTGTTTTATCTACAGGAATAAACAGAGCTCAGGTATATTTAAACTTTATTAAGAACTGGCTCAACAGATGTGTACTTGACATACTGATACTTACGTTCAATTTTTTCAGGAACAAAGTGTCTCGTGAAAAAATTGTATTCCACGTTTTTGACTTACTTTCGCAGATAGAGCAACCTTCTGACCAATTCAGAATTAACCAAATTCAAATATAGATGATAAATTTTTCAACCCGATTTTTTTCAAAAATCAAAGTATTAAATAAAAACAAATATTCGTAGCAGAATTTGAAGGATGTTCCGTATTGCGGAAGCTAATTTCTATCGACTAAACGATGACGTAATGACAGATGAACAGATTCGAGCGTCGAATAATTATTACGATGACCACATAGCGTTTTATTCCAACAATTCTTTGACGCATGGTCCGTGAACATATTCCCATGAATTTTGTCGATTCTTCTCCATTCGTTGATTTTCTATCGTCGATGGACAAGGTGGAACATTTAAACGTAAATTGTCAAACCAACGTCAACTATGCATTATCTTCCATGGATCTTTAACAACGGAAACTCGTTACAAATAATTGTGGCAGTTGTTCAAAATGGGCAGCGATTGACAAAACGAAAAAACGAAAACAAATTTTCAAGTAAAATATTTTTGGATAATTCGATTTGTATGTGTTTCTCACTTATTACTTTATTGGTGCACAGAAAATTCTGTTATAGATAAGAAACACTTGTTCAACCGAATATTCAAACAATTCTCTGTTTCTTTTTCATTTTTGTCTCACTTTTGAGAAGAGTCGTCCACTATGCGATCTGTCTCGATTGCGTCACTAGCGAACATTCCGGAAAAGGAGTTGACTGGACAAGACAAGGGGGCAAGTTCTGCGATCGAGTGGCTAATTGCGCCGATTAAAACGTCTAATTGGCAATTTCTCGATTAACCAATCGATGATTAAGGGAATTAGAGTCGATCTGCGCGTGATATATACCGGGAATGAAGTTTCTCCGAATGTTCGACATCGTAATTTTCCAAATTCATAATACCTTTCACCGGTACAACTCCATCGCTAATTGAATCACATTAAATCGATATAAATCAGCAGTACAGTGATAACAACGATATCATAAACTTGTGTCATAAAATTTTATGTGATTTAGTTATTATTCAGGACACTTTGGAACTATTTCGTGTCCGAAAAAATACTGTAGATGTGATTTAAATGTATAGCGGCTCACAAAAATATTTGCACGCTTACCGTAGGAAACTTTTATGTATGTATTATTTGTATTATATAAAACATTTTCATATTTCACTAGCATTGTAATGAGACACAAGTGTCATAACTTTATTGGCAAAATTTGAAACCAATTTGAAAATGCATATAGAAGTTACAAGATATTTAGTAATATATATTGAGAATATTCTATACAGTATTTTATAGATATATTTAGTAACAAATAATTTAATGTAGATAAATTATATACAATAATATATAAAGTTCATTATAATGTGAATTATAATACGAACGATAATAAATAATGATACATCAAAATATGTGAATATGAAACATTTATCAAAAACATATGTTTAATGAAAAACAATTTTAAGTACATAACAAGTGTCAAAAATGACTTTCTGTGGCTTTAAATATTTTTGTTCTCTCTACGAAATATGTACATGTAGATTTGTACTAAGTATTATTTTGTAACTTCTATGTACGTTTTCAGAACTCACTAAAAACTGTGAGTGTTGGATGTAATATAGGTACAGACATACGATGAAATTTGTAAAAAAGTGTCGACAAGTGTACGAGCCAACGTTCGCAAATATTCGTGGAAATTGCCGTTAAGCCAGTTTCTCCAGCGCGTTGCAAGTTGAACTATAAACGGGTCACGGATTTATACGGGCGCTTATGGCAATAAAGAAAGACATATAGAAAGTTGGACTTGTTAATTCGTTCCCCCTCCTCCCAACATTACCTATTCTCGAAAGCTGTAAAATATATTTTCTATTTCATGAAATCACTTCGCCGAGAGAGCCGACAGCTAATTACCAACGACTGGTCGAAATTTCAAATTGACGTAGAAACACCAATTGGAACGGTTTGAATCGTCACGATACGCTCGTTTATAATTTTTGCGAGTTAATAACAAATTTCAAGCCGGCGCGAGCGTTCTTCTTATCGACAATACGTTTGCAATCCAATCTCGATAAGCCTGTATGTAAAGTGCAAGGTAAAAAGAACGATTAAAAACTCGAAACGATAAACATCCATGTTTTCTTGCTTCAGAGCAAAGCAACCAGTAATCAATGCTCTCGTCAGCTTGTTATTAAGTTACATAGGTCGTTGTAACGAGGATTTCGTCCTAGTGTTACATGCAATCGTAAATTAATTGTATCGTCGCGCGACCACCCCGTAAAAACATCAACGCAGTTCAAAGTTAACTCCCTACGAGTTACTGAATCTCGTATTCGGTGCAATAATAGTGGCTGATTTTATTGGCTTACCTTTATCGACTTGACGACGTCGTAATGACTCTCTTGTGCTCTGACGTCGTAAGCATTGCTCAGCGCCGAGTTCTGTCTCCTGCGAGCACCATTTTCAATGAAAATATCGCTGCACACTGTTTTCTCCCGAATTTCATATCCGACTGCGGATTTTCATGCGTGTTTAATATTAAAAAAAAAAAAAAAAAAGAAAAAACACACAGAATGTACGTAAGAAATGTTATAGTAAAGTATAATAGAGGTTGTTGTAAATTTTATTTAGTTTTCATTTTTTAACCCTTCATGCTCTTCATATCGTGACAATAATTGGAGGAACCGTTTTACGCACCGTGATAACAATGATAATTTCGTTCAAAAAAAAAAAAAAAAAAAAAAAAAAAATATGTAAAATAAAGATTTGTGATTTTAAAGTTAAATTACTAAGCTTTAGAATTTTTCACTTAACTGAATTAACGTGGAGAATGTAAAATAAGAATAAAATGAAATATTTCAAATTTTAGTAATTTAATATTAATCATCTACGACACTCTCGGGAGAATTAAATTATTATAAAATCCAATGACACAAAAATTTAATTATTACAAATGACAATTTAATTCTGCGCATAAAGGGTTAAACTGGATTCGTAGAACTATGCATGTGCATAAATATCCGCAGTACAACTACAACGCATAAAAATTCGCACGTTTTCAATATCTATCCTATTCGAATTCTTCTCCAATTAAACGACGAATCTAAATGGCAAATCAGATTTTTATTCATTTACATAAAAATAATCAGCTATCTGTGTAAAAATTCTTTCCCGTCGCAGAGAAATAAGAACTGAATCCCGACTCTACCTTGTACAAATAATAAAATAATGCGAGCTATAAGCAAGACACTTACACAACAGGCTCAGATCCATTGATCGTAGGCTTCGGTGACTGGATACCAGACCGTGCAGGCGTACTCGTGTGAACAGGTGAAGGTCCTTTGCTCCCCAAAGGTGGCTTTATACTGTAATCGCGAAAGAAAGTATACGATCAGACGTCCGTCGTAACGTTCTCTGCGAAATCACGTATATATTTTGCCGCGCAATTATTACACGTGACCGTGCTCATCAATTTCGCAAAAATCATCCGTAACCAGCGAATTGACAAATTACACCATTCGAAACCGGACGAGATTTCGCGAAGTGGCTATTTGGCATTGAAGAATACTGTTGTCCCTCTGTTGGCAACTGTTTAAAGGGTCACCGGTAATCAAGATCCCCCTCTGGAATGTCATCGGCCAGGGATTGAGAAGATTGGGGTTAGCAAGGTTATCCGAGGCACCGGTCATTATTCAACCGGGACGTGATTTATGGAAACAAGGTATCCCCCATTGGTATGCCCCCTGTAATGGCATTATAGGCAGAGTACGAATAAGTACTTTGTGTTCCCGATGCATGAGAAGTTATCTCATCAAGAATTGAAATCGCGGTTGTGCGAATTTTGCTCGAAATTTTCTAAATTCTTCGGACTTTGGCTAAACCAACAGACTTCGTGTTCAAATTCTGTTAAGTTTGGAATGAATACATTTTGTTGCCAGTATGCGGAAAACGAGAGCTAAAGTTATTTCACGCGCATGAATCTGTAACAATAATGGGGAATCGTTGTTGCGTGAATTTTGCCTGTAATTTTCTAAATACTTTCGAATCGAATCAAATTTCAAATGCAGCTCAAGAATGCCGGAGAATGCCAAGATTTCGAGAGAAACAATGAAATTATTTCAAAAGAAATAAAATTCAATAAAATTCAAGTAAACGAATATTTGTCTCGTAATTTTCCATGTAATATTGAAAGCTTGATTAATTATATTTGGACTACGGGTTTTTATATTCTTCCAAATATAATCAAAGAAATAGAACATAAACAGGAATTTGTGCGATTTATACAATTACAATAAATATTCCACAATAGTTTGAATAATTTATACATGTGTAGATCATTATATATATAAAATACAATATAAAATAAAATATGATATAATATATAAAAATCAAAGTTATGACATCCTTATCTCTCAGAGAAATAAACGAAAAAGTTTGTTTCGTCCAAAAAGCAAAGGCCGCTCCAAACTTTTAGAGTTAACGCGAGTAGTGTGTATTTCGTTTATGCGGTATAACTTCTTACAAGATTTACAAACACTTTTTTAAATCAATGTCAAACTAGAACGAGTGTGTTTTTCAATACTCCCAGCACGTAGGACTTAATTACACTACATTTCGTCGTCTTGTTTTCATTTTCGCACACAGCGACAGGCGCGAGAACGAACGCGCGCGCTGCGTGGACTGGCTGACGGGAACTGGAAGCGGAAGCTGTTCATAATTCAGCGTCGCATACTAAATGGACGACATCGGGCCAACGAGACAATCTAAAGAGCGGCCGCTCATTTAAATGCTAAAATTCTCTTCGCGACAAGTCGGCCAAACGTACAAACAGAAACGATCGTTATTGCTTCTTTGAAAACACAGAACAAAAGAATCATATTAAATTTAAGTATGTAGAGAAATATGTAGTCTGTCCCCTCGCATACCGATTGACACACGGCGGCGTGGAAGCGCTGCTTCTGAGACTGCACGTGCTACTATGGCTGGCCTGTTTCGTGTAAATCGGCCGATTGCTCGGAGCCACGCTGACACGCTCGGCAATCCGAAATCGTGGTATCGTTGGCTTGTGGTAGATCATCGTTTCTTCGCGCAGAAACCACAGTCGGTCAAACTTCGTCGAACAGAGGAGGGCTCACGCTTTCATATCTCAAGCACGATCCTTCGATCGTACCAAATCTCCTCGTCCTCGTTGTTTAATTAAATCACTGCACACCGGGTCGATTTCTTCCTCGAACGGTAGAATGTTGGACCAAAAGTGAAAAGATTCTTGGTTTCGTACAATTTGATCGCGCTAGGAAATTCTAAATGTTTCTCGTTTTTTTATTATGTTAGATCAAAATTGCAAAATATCACCACTGTACACTTGGACGAACTCCGCTCTGAACGATCGAGTGTCTCACGTAGCTAGACCCGAAACGATCGATTTCAAACCGTGTCATGGAATTCCAAGTATTTCAGACCTTACTGCCTTATTTATTCTCAAGTCACTTGTTCCCTTCTCGACTCGTCGTTCAAGCGCAAAAATATCACCACCGTACACCTGGACGAACTTCCCTTTCGACGATCGAACGTCTCATCGATCACGTAGCCATAGATCCGACTCAGCGAGACGAATTTTCAGTTTCCAACGATTCGCCACGGAATTCCAAGTGTCGCGTGCCTTATTTAGGGGCCGAGTGGAATGTCGGATTCGCGACGGATCACCGTACTACGTTCGATCGTCTGTCTGTCTGTCTGTACGTAACTCGATGTGTAAACCGCGTTGCAACCACAGAACCGGGGGAACGATGCTGCTGCGGAGGAAGCCCGACGTGGAGTATCGAGGGAGCCAAGCGTTGGCTACGATTTTGCCCGCCAGCGGCATTAGACTCGACTGCCCGTCCACCGACACTCCGCTCGTAATAACAAAGCGTATCGCGACCTATCAGAGGCTGCTTTGATTTCGCGCGTCTCTCTGTTCCACACGTTCGAGCACGCGGTCTGCGATCAGCTGTGCGTCCGCGAATCGAAACGTACGATCGTCGATAGCTCGATGGATTGTCAAGCATTTTGAATCGCGTCGAATACGTGCACCCGCTGTATGTTCTCTCGATTCTTACGCTGAATTAAATTTCTAGTAGATTCGAATAAACTTGACGAATAATTTAGCAAATATCTCGCGAATAATGATTATATCTAAATAATTGTATCTCCCTCTCGTCTACGTACATCTCTATAACTTATAACGTTGTTATACCATTTAATATCATTCAATACCAAACTTTGATGAATGATTGTCTCCATATGCTGGCAGAATAATCTTCAACAGTAATTAATTGTCCTTTCGTTAGTTTTTCGAAGACGTTAGGGAATTTATCGTAGTCTGGATAATTGAATTGTTCGACTTAATACTATTCGTAAAAGAATTTAATAGTACAAGTAGAAAATATACGTTATATATGCCACAGATTCCATAAAAACGTCCACATACTTTTGAACAACAGTGTATAAATGACGAAAAGTTCGAATTTCAATAGTCGTTTTCAAACTAAGATTCGAATGCCCATCGCTAGTCACTAAGAACTCGTGGTTTTTCTTTACACGTCGAGTGTTCGAAGCAAAGAAATTCAAATGAAGCGTGTTTCGGCGATTGTCAAGCATTCGTGTTTGAATCGGTTGTTCTCCGATCGGGCAAATTTCGCGGCTGCCTCGCCCCTTGGAATCTTCGATAATTGGGCATCTGCACGGAGCTTTCAATTCCAGTGAGCATTCAGAGCGAGAAATATTGATAGAATATCGGGGCTTTTAGTGAATGGAGTATGGAATTCCAGAGTAAGCGATACGATACACGCAGAAATGCAATTTTTAAGTTTAAAGAGAGATACTTTTATCAGCTGGTACGTTACAGAAATGCTAGACAGCGTGTGCACCAGATTTTCTCAGCAGCGATAAGGTTCTCAACGACAAAATGCACGTAAGTAGTAGTTTTCAGTTTTCGATGCAACGTATATTTTAAATAGGTCGCCGAACTTTTAGTCGAAAGTTTGCTAAACCGAACACTTTGCCAAGCAAACTTGAACTTAAGATTTTTAACTCGTTAAAAGATTTCAACCTCCCAAAGATCCAATATTTCGTTTCACAACTCCATTTTCAGATACTGGATCATTTCATCGTTCTATCTTGTAACTTTCTGGCTGAAGAAATGATGATAGTACGATAAGCAGAGTGCGTACTTTTACGCAAAATTTATGTCTTCAAGAATATAAATAAAAAGAGGAAAAAGAAAATGGGACCTAAGTAGAAAATTGTGTTACACAGCAAATGCTACAAAATACTTTTGCACGTTGATATTAAATTTTATTACATCAAATTATATATTATTATAATCATCGTGAAAATATCATTATATATTAAATTACATCAGTATCAAAGTGGATAAAAATCGAAAGTCCAGTGGCAAATCGTTTCACTTGGTAGTTAATCGGTTACCGTTTCTATTTCGATATAAACTGGTTCTCGAACGAATTCGAAAGTTCAGAGCGTATGCCTTGGTGCTTGCTGGAATCCACAGCAAGAACCAAGAAAAGCGATATAAAAAAAAGGGTGGATGATCCTTTTCGGAGGAGGAACATCTGGCAGATGCGGTGTCCCAAGAACCGGAGGGACACACGTAGCGCACAGTTATTTCTCTCGCGTTTAAAACTACGCGTTTCTATTCTACTGTACGTCGAGTTATACTGCACGCGGTGTATTTCACAACAGGTTGAACGCAGAGCCATACTTTCCGTACACCAACGTGCGAATTCCTATAAATTTTCAAACGTCGACCGCGTTCGCGTAGAAATTCTTCATTCTACTTTCATTCTACTTTCGAAACAATTTCATATCGTTGACTTTCTTCCCTGTCTGATCCTTCGAGAAGCGAAACTGATCAATTTCACTTTTTCATTAATCCTCTGAGAGTTCACGAAATTTAAAAGCGAAAAGAAATTGTGTCAAAAAGAAACAGTTTCTTCCAGTTTGTTATTCTGCTTCCTTCTTACATCGCCGCTTTCTTATTTTATTACTCTATAAAAGAATCTAAGAAATTTGTGTGAAACACCATCATTTGAAAAAGAACTTCTGCTCTATAAAAAAATGTTGTATATATGTAAAATTCGCAAATGCAGTATTACGAAGAAACAAATTCATAATATTTATTCGACGCGTATTAAGTTTAAAATAAATTTAAAAAACAGGTTTCATTACACTATCACCCTTCCTTTTTTTAATTTAATTGATCAATTTGGTTCATGAACAATTAATCGCCTGATCGTTAAAGGAAGAAAAATATCTTTATGGATATTTGAAGTCGCAAATTTTACGCTATTAACCCATTTACATCGTAAATTACAACTTAATTACAACTTGATCATCAATATTGTTGCACCAAAAAAGAAAGAAAAATGTTCTTATAAATGCTTAATTTCCGAGCTACTAACCCATTTGTATCACGATTTAATCATCAATATTATCACTCCAAAAAGAAAAAAAAAAGTTCATATAAATATTCAAAGCTGCAATGATTTTCCAGCAAATTCTACGTTATTAACCCACTTGAACTGCAGGACCTGCCACTTTTAACGGTAACAGTACAATTGATGACAGATCCGCATCACCGAAGCCTAATTATATACAATTTATCAAGTCGTTCATAATTTGTCCCGATCTGAATATTTACCATTCTCTATTAACCCATCAAGGACCAAGATAAATTGTGATTTATCGTAATGTTACAAGTGTTTCAATTTCTGGAAATTTCATAAAATCTAGGTGAAGAGAGAATGATGAAAGGATATTAAACAAATCCTTGAAATTTCTTGCCTTGTCAGAATGATGTTGGCTCGCCTTAATCCAACATTGGTTCGCAATGAGTTAATACCAACTGTTACATTTGCGAAACTGTTTTAAATATGAGTTTACATTTAAAGATTGTAATTCTGATTGTGCAATGATCGCATATATCAATGAATAAATAAAATATCAGAATATAAAGGATAGTATAAATTAATAAATAGACTGCAGATTTTTAATATTTTTATTAATGCAACTAAGAAAAATTGATGGTAAAAAAATTTTTCTTTATCTGCTATATGTACGTAGTATGTATATTTTATACATTTTTAATTTTCAATTTCTCACAGATACATAAAAATCCACCATTCGTTAATGAGTACAAAATTTCCAATCAATCGCGAATTATTCCACGAGTAGGCGTTGTTCACGAAAATATTCCGTTTCGCGATGCAAATTAGGTGAAATACTCCGAGATTCTGCAATTTCGCAACGAAGCATCACTGAACACAAACTATTGCGAAAGAAGAGGACACCATCGTGTCCCGTCACGGTAGCTGCAATCGGTTCACCTTGAACCAATGCGAACTAACCTACTCCCGATGCACGATTTCCACGTACGAACGTTTACAACATCTGCTATTCTTCGATGCTAACGAGGCGATTCGATTCGAGACGGACGCTCGCGTTTCGCGATTCCCTACCGTTTTAATCGTCGAACAAAGCCACGTTTGTGGCCAATCTCGGCTGGTCACGCGTGGTAATTACACGTTGCATCTCTCGTGGTCAGCAATTAGCTGGACTGGCTATCTTTAAAACGATGGATATTCGAGTCTCAGTTTTGAAGCGAAAGTCTTTCGATATTATAAAAAAAACTCAATTGTAAATAGCTTAAAACTACTGAAAGTCTTGAAAAGAATTTTGAATATTCTTCCACTTTTCAAGTGCTCGCTATGTCAGTATAGAAACGAACAACGTATATAAACGTGTTTCATACTTCAGGTTTTTCAAAAACTTTTTCCATTTTTTAAGCTTTTTCGTACTTACTATGTTAGTATAAAAACGAATAGCGTATGTAAATGGTCACAGATTTTCCACATTATCTTCAATAGATCTCAATGATGTATTGTGCTTCGGACACTCTCATGCCTCAGACTTTCCAGATTTTCTTTAATATAGTACGTCAACGATACTTAATTAAGGATAAAGCATTGAGAACGCTTGTAAAATAGGCAGACTCGAGACAAATCAACACTTCCAAAGCTCGAGATTAACCAAAACTTTCAAAAGTTTCAAAATATGAAATTACGTTTGAAGTGATTCGAAGCTCATAGTCAAGACGAGACTTCCTTCATATGAACATCAGACGAGATCTCTGATTCGAAAAATCAAAGATCTTTCAAAAGCCTGCAGCTCAATGCTTCTCCATAAACGCGTCTGACGTTTACGAAATGTACCCCCTTGACGGAGAGTTTCGTTAGCCAAGGAATCGCGAAAACGTGGTACCGCGAGCCAAGAAAATCTACGAACGACCGCCGTCGACTGTCGTCGATCTTTCACGGCGAAAGCAACGTCCGTGACAATCGCGCGATGACCGCTCGACAGCTCGAACGAATCGGGAACGTGCGTGCGAGATATTCGCGGATTTTCATCTTTCTACGCTAAATCCGTCTTCCGGGGGCGCGTGTCCAACGCGACGGCGCGCGATTCATTCGAAGCTCTGCCAGAGTTATTCGAGGTAGCTGTGTTTCAACTTGTCGCGCGTAATTTGCACGCTTCGAGAGAAGTTAATAAATCGTATTATGGGCGCGATTTGTGCCTGTCACGCGTGAAAGATAATACCGTGGCCGGTGAAGTATTACTCTCGGGACACGGAGGCTTTGAGAACGCTTTTCCGCGAGGTAACAGCGTGGATCGCGGGCTTTCTTCTAATTCGAAATTGTGGCAGCGCGTGGCCATTTAAAGGGATTTTCCCTAGGAGGAATCGAGCGCAAGTGAATCATTGAGAACAACCTGGTTTGTTGAACCGGTTGAGGGATCAAGGACGACCGTTTCGGACCGTGCCGTTTCTTGCCTCAACGACGGAAAAGTGTAAATCTCGGTACTTAAAACACGCTCGTATTTTGCGGTTAACGAAGTGCCTGCTTAAAATCCTTTTGGCCCGTACTAATTCCTCGACTTACTACCTACGGTGACTCGCAAAAGTGTTCGTGCATTCGCCGTAGAAGACTTTTAAACGTATATTGTGCATACGTGAAACATTTTGAAATTTAATTACAATTTAGCTGAAAATATCGACGTACATTTAAGAAAATTTATACATATATATTGTGTACAGCGTCAAAATAGCTATTTTTGAACAAGTTAATGGCACTTGATGTAATGGACAATTCATATTTCACGATATTCAATTTCATTTTTAGAATCGATTAAAATTCCACGAAAATAATCGTGATAGTTGAGCGTCATTACGATGTTAATAAAATTTCAAAATGTGAAAATATACGCATGTTCATAAAAGGTGTTGAACATTTTCGCAAATTATATCGATGTGATAGTTAATCAGTCAATTAGTACATTACTACAAATCTAATTAAAACAGCGTACGTTTAAAAATAATTCGATGCAAATATGACTTTTTACTTTTATCTTAAATCTGACATATTTATTTAATGATTTTCCAATTACTGAGACTAAAATAATTAAAGTAAAAAAATTCGTTTAACTTGCTTTCAGGTTTGATACAATTCTCTTAATTGCAAGATGATACATCGTTGTATTTTTTTTTTCTTTTTTTATAAGCGTTCGGACGGAATTAATCCACTTGTACTTAAATACGTCAATCGATCGTCTTAATGACTGAGTCACTCGGACGTTTCACAAGGAGACAAAACGATCTCTTCAAATCGAATGATCGCGCAATATCGCAGATAAGAGAAGCTTAGAGTGAGAAAGTCATGATACCGAGTCTTAAGACGACCTTCGTTAGATATAGTAAGAGCAAACAAAAGAGGAAGGTCGAACCTGATAAATATAATTTTTCTTATCTAATTACTTCGTATCTCCGTTCTCTGAACTGCGGTTTCATAATTTTTTTTAAAAATAACTGTTAAAAATAAATAATTGTCTTAGATAATACGATTATAATAAGATATAATTATTTGAGTATAGTTTAATAATATAATAGTGGATATTCATACAGATATTTAAATGGATATTCAAAGTAATGTCTATTCTTCGTTGTTTGCGGCTCGAATGTCGTCGGTAATAGAACCCAATTTGCACACGTGCACAAGAAACTGAGACCAACTTCGTCACGTTGCATTCGTTGCAATATGATTTTAATTTGCATAATTAGCATTTCGTGGATCAAGGATGCTCTCCTTCGCACGACGATATTTCGTCTCTACTGCGATTAACTTTGCTTCGACGAATTCCACTACGATTGATCCACCACGAATTTGGATTTCGTTTCTCAAAAAAAGAAAAAAAAAAATTATCAACTTCACGCAAGAACAGTGAAATTACTCGTGTAATATTTACCAAACGTTAAATACTTGCGAGGAAAGACTTAGCTTCCGATTTATTCAGAGATCGCATTTAAATTGTCGAAGAAAAATGAACGTCTAGACTAAATGACACGCTGCATGCCAGAAATTTGCACGTTCATCCACGTTTTATGAAGGCTCGGTACACGCGAATCAGACAATGAGACCATAAATATGCAGAACGAAACCATGACGAATGACGAAGCTGTACACGATTTCCCTGTGACAACGTGCACGTATTTATTCTTATACATCCGGTATCCGGACTCGGAACAATGTCAATGATCGATGCCAATGAACCGTGCCTGAATTCCACTTTCATTTCTTTGACGTATCAATACCGCGAATCGACTCTATCGCGACATTGAAAGTTATTCAGGTTATCGATCGCGGAAAATATGATAAAAGATAAGATTACACGTTCTGACTTTTGGCATAACGGACAAGATGAACTGGTAAAATAGATAATTAATATGCGGTTATTTTATTCCTGATTTGAAACGAATGATAAAAAGTATATAATGATATAAATATAATATAAAAGTAATGTAATTTTTGCAACTATCTTGGTTGATAAATAGGAGTAACTAGATTTTATCAATATCTCAGCGTCGATATCGGATAATTAGCTTTGTGAATCACCAGTTTATAGCTTCATATGTCAATTTGCCGAGTGCATTAGAATGAATTTAGTAGAAGTAAACACGCAATTCTACGATTTGATAATAGACATGAAATTTCCTTGTCCTTTAATTTATTTAAAAGGATTTTTGTAATCGAATAAAGAACGATTTTATTACTCCTTATTATTTCCTATTACCTCCTAGTTCCACGTGACTTTTTTTCTTCTTTCCAAAAAACGAAATCAAAGTTCAAGGTGCTGCTCGTTTTACACCTGAATCACAATAGATCCCTGATAATAATTTTTAAAAAGGCATTTGAAACACGAGAGGAACCACGCAAGTAAATACACAAATTCAGACTTAGGATTGATGAAGACTTTTGTAGACTAATCTGATTAATTTTTGATTATATTCCGTATTCTGTTCTTTCTTTGACAAAATAGATCTAGCATGCGAGCGTCCTTCGTTCTGTTTAAAGAGCACTTCAATTATTATCACCGGATGCAACTGATATGCCCTTACAGAAAAGATACATTGCACTTGACATCTCGGCGTGGTGATAATTTTAGCTCGTTACAAGACATTTACGAGGATACAGCCGAGGCCGTTTATTCGTTCACGAAAAGGAATGTGCACGACACTCACGAGGGATGACTTCCCGCCGCGACTGATTTGTCTACGGTGAAGTCGTCCCTGTATACGCTCGTAGGAAAACAAAGTTCGGAGCTACAGGTCGATAACTTTCAAAAAATGAACATCTTTCCAATTAAGCGCGAATACTACGTACACAACACAACTAAAAACAGTAAAGATACTTCTTCACAAAAAATAGTCCCTGAAGACATTTCAAGCTCTTGTAAACTCATGCTGTCTCTGAACATCCTCTGGAAAGTCTCGTTCAAAAAAAAAAAAAAAAAAAAAAAAAATACAGCTCCAATAAAAGAGCAAACGCGAAAGGTCACTGTCGAATCGTTCAAAAATCACAGTGCCTTTTGAACGTTTCCCAGTGAGTTGCTATTTCGATCGGCGCCACACGCCGGTGTCTAGACCGAACGAGTTATTCTCGGCTCGCACTTTAGTACCATAATAAGCATCGACAAAGGCATTCCTTTGCTGCCATCTGTTAGAGAATGTAGCCAACTCGGCTCGCTCGGTTTGATTGACTAGGCTCTGTAGAACTCGCGAGACACCGCGCGGGAAACAACAGTATTTCTCTGGATTATGTCGCGCGAGTAACTCGTTGGGAAACGAGCCAAGCATCGTACCTTCCTTCCCCCGATCGCTCCGTGTTTAATAATCGTCGGCATTCCGATCGCTGAATAGCAAACGCCACGGAGAATATGCTTTTATTTCACTGTTCATCGATCTAGGCTTTTTTTTTCTCACAAAAAGAAAAAAAGAAAAAAAGAAATAAAAGAACCATCGAGTTACAGAGCGACGATTTACCACTGTTGAAAGCAGAGACGTGAGATGACAGTCGCAGAGATAATAAAACGTTTACTTACCCGTCTCCCTGAAGTCTGTTGTCGACCACTTGGGGGGGCAACGGAGTCGACAACTGTCTGACCAGATCGTCCCATTCCCTTTCTCTCTGCTGGAACTTCTCCTGCAGCCTTTGCTTCTGCTTTTGATACTCCTTGAACAGGTCGCCGTTGTAACTTTGTTCGAGATGTTCTCCGCCTAGGGTAGCTCGAACAGGGATCGCGGTGGGTTCCGTGATCTTTGCCGCCACTCCGGTCGGCTTCTCTGCCAGAGAGTCTCTTCTGGAACTTCTGGCCGTCGATGGAGCGGGAGATTCTCTGCCTGCGACTCTACGTTCTGGCGTGGAAGCTGCTGAAGGCTCGGCTTTGATACCTGAAACGAGACAATAAATGTCAATATCTCAGAAATCGATACGTTCAACCATCTTGGTACATCGTCATATAAATTAACATTTTTGAGAATTACATTGAAGAACCTAATTCGATGCCTTTTTTTTTTAAGGATAAACTTGTCATTTTCAAGACACTGCTTTTGCGAGCATTCCGATAGGAAATTACTTTCCAAGTCATTCTTAAGTTTTTCTTGCCAACTTTTATGTCAAAATGTTCTTGATCAGACTTTAATTACTACAGAGAAATCTTCAATTGAGAATCGAAAGGAATATATATATATATGTATGTATTTTAAAATCCAACGCAAAGGCATCGAGCTAATTTCTACACGTGATAAATGTAAAAATAAAAATAAAACAAGAAGGCATACCTTCGGGACTCTTCGATTGTCCTCTGGTTCTCGGTGGAGCTTTCGGTTGGCTGTTGGTCGTTGTCTCTTGTATGGAAGGCAGCTGCTGAAACTCGGCGTAGCTCGAGCTAAGAAAGACGTCACCCTCGTTCTCAAAGAGCCTGTCCACGCTGGTGTTCATTAATTTGTTATTCTTAAAACCGGTTAGATGAAAGCTCGCGAAAGATGATCTCGACATCGGGTTTATATCACCGGTGGACAGAGCCATTAGCGCCGCAGATGGTATCGGTGTATTTTTAGGCCCGGGGCTCCTTGGTCCAAGTCCAGCTTCTAAAGCGGGCACTAAACTGCGAGACATCATGTCAGCGGCGGATCTTGGCCTGGTGAACGGCATCGCGCTATGCGGGAACGTTTTCGGCTTTATGGGGGTGATCAACATGTGTTCCGTCCAGGAGGTCTCCAACGACGGTCGTTCCAGTCGTTCCACGTCCACGTTTAACGTTCGTTGAGCGAATGGTACGGCGAACGTTTCCGGCGGTATACTCTGCAGCCAGGAAAGTAGACTTAGGTCGGAATCGCTGAAACCGACCGAGCCGTCCAACAGTCTCGAGAAATTCATTTCCACCTGTAGAAAAAAATTCATGTATTAATCTTTTTTTTTCTTAAACACAGAGTGTGTACATTACAATACGACGTAAGTGGAAACAATTCTCGCGTTCAAATCTTTGTTCTATTATTAAGCGTATTCTGGAATTTATTGGCAGTGAAAAACGTGATAACGGTATCAAAAATTTAGAAAAGAAACATTTATTTTTCCAAACTATGAGGTTGGAAAGATGATTGAAGCCTGTTTCGAATGTATTAAAATTTCCTACAAGCATCAATGTCTCGACGTTGACGGGAAAATTGCAAAATATTAAGAGGGTTAATATGTAAAATCTGATGGTAGCTATCATTTCGAGTACCAATGCAAATATTACTCGAAATAATCTTTTTCAATATTTCAAAAGAGACCGACAGATTATTGAGAATAAGAGCAACTTCGTTAATAATTTTGAAATATATCATCAAACTCAATTTCGAATATTCTATAATAATTCATACTTGTAATCACATGTACTTTAATTAATCCGATCGCCAATAAAAACGAGGTCACTCTCAATAATTATCAAAGTAGCTGACGATATTGTCGGAATACCTGTTCGCTCTCCTTCGAACCGGTAGCTTTAGCCTGGCAGTAATTCACGCAAGACTCGTACAAAATGCCCTTGATGATCAGCTGTATGAGCCGATCGTTCTTCGCGGAGGTGACGGGATGCGCGGGGTCGGTGCTCTTTCTGTCACCAGGCAGAAACTTCTCGACCAACGGGTGCACCTCGCGGAAGCATTGAACTCTCGCGTTGCTCGGATTCCAATCCTTATACTGCAGATGGTCGGTGAGCCGCGGCAGCGTCAGCAACAGGCACAAGCTGCTGTACTCCTCTTTGGATGGCGCGACCTTCTCGAGGTCGCTCAATACCTTCACCACCTCTTCGACCGCGTTGTCGACGCTGCCGTTCGTGCCGGCGGCGATCAGGTTCGCCTCGGACTTGATGCACAGCAGTTCCACGTACTTGTGCCTGAGGATCGAGTAGGTGAACTTTCTCATGTCGAAGTCCGGCAACGCCTCCAACGGCTGAATGAACTCGAGCACGTCGTCCCATTGCCCGTCGAGGATCAGCTGACGAAGGAACAGGACGTCGTCGCTGTACTGGCCATTTATCACGCCGGTCTCTCGTTCCAACGAGAGCTGCGAGATGTGAAGGTCGCGGCTGTGGAGGAACTCCAAGGTCAGTCGTACCACATCCTCCTCGCGCAGCGTCAGGTGCGCCGCCGGCATCACGTACCGAATACGCAACCTGGACAGTTTCCAGAGCAGAGAATTACAGCCTCGACCTTTCGATAACCAGCGCCGCGTGTTACAAGAAATTTTATCGATAAAACGGTTGTGCGTAAGTACGGTTGGACAGTTTCGATGATGGCACATAGTATATATCTAGCGATCACGCGCAAGTTATGTTATTTACAATTGAGAACGATTTTGTGACAAAATTGGAAGACCTACGTATAGAAGACTATAGGAGTGGAGGGGCATAGATAGTCGAAATTCGCTCGGTCAGTAATACTAAGGTTCAACGCATCACGATCTGATTCACTGGAAATTGCTGTTCGAACGATACGTGTTATTGCGAAACTGAGTAATGCTACGCTACCGAGTAAGGAATGTGCGAAATCCTTGCTTTTGTAAGTTCGTTGCACTTCGAGGCCGTCGGCTCTGCTAACACGCCCTGATTGTCGCACGAACTGGGTGGATAGATTCGGGCGTTGATCTGCCTATTCCCCTACTAAACTACTATTTCCTCTGCGTGAATGCAGTAGAAGCCCCAAACGTATCCACGAGTGGTAGTGAATCTTATTATACGCTACGTATCTACGTCTTTTATATTACATAATTTTCTAGTTTATCGTATTATTGTGGTATAATTTTGTTGGTTTATTACACATTGATTTATTATGTGATAATACGATAATAAATCTAATAGATCCAGTATCCAATCTGCCTGAACAAGGATTTTACTTCAACAGAATATCAATGATATATTTACTAGTAGGTTTCAATTAAGTTTACCTTTTCTTTTTGTTAAAAAAGCAAATATTTTTATTTTTTTCAATTTGAGCAAAATTACAGACCGCAAAGAGTTAAAATGCTCTTGAATCAATAATCGAAAATACTAGAGAGCGTCGAGGAGCCGTGATGAACATTATTTTTCAAAATGTACCTTATGACCACTTTCACTACCTTTCTCTAATAAATAAATCCATGAAAATACTTAAGCGCCTCATGAGTCGCGGATAATACTAAATCCACTGTATTTCAAACCGCACGCGTTTGCTTCCGTTAGTACCAGATACATCAATTTAATGTTTCTAATTCATTCATCAGTCGAACGAGTTGCTACTGCAAATCTGCGCAGCGAGAAAGTCTGGAAACGTTTAGTCGATTTACGCAAAGACTATTATTAAACGTGGCCACTATATAACGATGATATTTCGTTTCGTCGCAGGATTTTTCAAGGATACAAACGTCGACGAAAACAGGGAGAAACTCAATATTTCGAGCAACTTTGTAAAATCTGCTATTTTATATTCCCCTGGAAAATCTCTTTCAACTCGACTTGTCTGAGAATCGAAGCACGAACGACGTTGGTGGTGCGAGTGAAAAGAATATCGTTATCGGCTGCTTCCATATGGTGCGAAAAGTTTCTCCTGGAACGGTTCTTGATCGGGGGGCGTGAATCGTGGATAGACTGCGGATATTTGTGCTTTATGAATATACTCAAAGAAACATAAAGTTTCGTGCGTTCACTCTGACGATCGGATGCAACATATATACGTATAAAATGTGCAATTTCTTCTTTTAAATAAATGAATATGTAAAGTGTCTCGTAGTCTGAAATCTCTTAAAAATGTTTGTGGAGAAATAATTGCGGAGACATGGATGGAAATAGAAAATTTACCCCATATTGTTTCAATTTCTCGAAGTAGTATAGAATACGAAATATGAAATCACGAGAGAATGCAATAAGGAAGTTACGCGACACGCGAATTTCATAAAAACACTGACCCATAAAGAACTTCGGCGAACTTGCTAAATTTCCCAAGTTTGTGACATGCTGGCTTGGCAAAAGTGCGTGTACCAGATGTAATACGCGACATCAGCACCTTCGTTTATTAATTTATGTGATCGTGGAGCTTCGATCTGCGCAGTTTCGATCGAACTTTCGAATGATCAACGACGAAGTACCAACAATGACGCAGTTAACGGTGGTAAGATTTCAACAATTAACATTTCAAATTTTCATATGCACGCTACCGCTTAAGAATTTAGAGCTGTGAAGATTTCAAAAGAAATAATACTTTATTCTCGATACACATTTTGTCTTTATAATATTGCAACTTTAATTAATCATCGATTAACTAATATTTTACAATTAAACAGTCATATCAAATATCTAGTGCCTATTAATAAATAAATTAAAAATCAAAGTTGGAATTATAGCATTCTTACACCTTGGAGAAACGTACGAAGAAGTATGTTTCAAACTTCTGAATAAGAATGCATGCGGAATGTATAACGCTTGACAACGTTTGATTTCAGTGTTTACTGGCCATTTTCTTAGTCAGTTATACAGTAGCTGACATTATAGTACAACCTGGCTACGAACATTCGAAAAAATATTCAACACAACAACGTCAGTCTGTAACTCAACCTTCTGAAATTCCTCAACACTCGGAATATAGGAATATTGAATCAAACCCTCATCAATCACATCAATCACAACAAGAAGAACAACAGGGATACACGGATCCAGGTTATCATTTGGAACTTCATCCAGTATACTCGGATTCGTACCACATTCCCGCTGAAGCGCTGCCACCGATTTATCCACACGTTGCGTTGCCACCGATGTCAAAGTCTGCTTACAGACGATTACTATCTAATTACGAAGCTGCGGGAGTACCTGTGATTCCACATCATTACCAATATCCTCTGGTGAATATCGATATTCTTATATCTCTGATATTTTAATTCGTGTCGTTCGTAATGTCTCAATCAAAGCTAACAATATCGATTAATCGGTGGTTTCTCTTAGCCAGTACACAATCGATACAGAAGATCTGATCCAAGCGACGAACTCGATGCAACGCGCAAGGATAACCATGATGAAGATGATGTGGCCACGAAGTCGTCCTTAGACGACTCGCTGTCAGTCGTTGATTTGCAAAATCAAGATAGTAAGTTAATTATTCCGATGCATATTATTAGTACTGTATGTGGAACGCTGAACGATAGAGACAAATTTCTGTGAGAGGTGAGACTCGAATTTCGTTCGTCAAAATACGATACGACACCATCTGATTTTTAGATACGCGTAAAATAGAGTTTTATTTATATTGATTCTATTTATTGGAATGGAATTTTAATCATCATCCTATTTAATGAATTCTTGTCAAGTTAATTCATTCATTTATTATGAACTTTTAATAGATGAATGAAAAGTTATAAAAGAATCAAAATACGAAAAAACGAATCAAAAATAAAAATCCGTTTCACAAACATACAACATGACAAAAATTTTGTTAATGCACACTACGAAAAATTTTCGCAGTTACTACGGAAGAACAGAATTCTGAAGGAAGAAAATTCTACAGAAAAATCGACACTATATGAATTAGTCATTCCTTGATATCAAACAATTTATAAAAGTAATTATTTTCATTAATGTCAAAAATTCGAACAATTATGTTGTAAAAGTCACAGTACAACTCACCCAGTCGACTTTTCAACTACGAACCAACCAGCGAAATTTTTTGTCAAAAATTTCGAACAAACCTTATCGAATAACAATCATTTCGACAGAGAAGCGCGTGAATACTCGTCAGAGTGTAACTCTGCTGGGCTTGAATCCATCGAACATGTATCCCGTGCAACAACAATACCGTTCCGCGGAATTGAACCCAACCTACGATTCGAATCAAAAGCCAGCTGGAAGCCAGCAAACGCCATCCCAAATAAACGCACGAGAAACGCAGCAGCAACAAGCAGCTACTTTCGTGCAAGCCACGGCACCTCGAACGAACAATGAAAATCTTCATCACGCGTTATTGTTGCAACAACCCGCCCATCAGCAGTTCAGAGTTTCCGATCTGAGAAACTACCCGGATGTTAGCCCAGTCTCTCCTTCTCTTCAGTCGTCGCGAATCGAAACAATGAAGGGTCACAGCGAACCACGAACTTTCACGGTAAGAATGTCCATTTTATTAAAATCTCTACTTAGTATAAGTGACTCTATTTAGTGAAGTTATAGGAAAATTCTGCAGGTTCGATTTTACATTGCTGGACTTGTGTCAATTCGTATCGTTAGGAATATTAATTAAAGTTGTAGAATCTAGGTGTAATAGGAATGTGTTTTATCCATTAAAAATCTTTGATTACTTTATATATTTTATATATATTATATTATATTATATGTTATATATTTTATATTATTACTTTATATATTTGATTTTCATACATTTGTTGCATAAACAAAATGCATAAATATCTGCAATGTATTCATCTACAATGCAGCATGCGAATAATCCTCAAATGTTGACGTACTGTCAAGCTTTATATACGCGTGTTTTATACAAACATTTCCTCACAATGTTATGTTCCACGTCGCAATTCTGAAAACACGTGACTGACTTGGTTCCACGTTGCGGTAGGTAAACGAGTTAATTAATAAAGAATAACGAACGTAATTTCGCTTGCAGCCACTGAAACGCGAAGGAGCGGGCGCGCAGAACGAAATAGTGGGCACGAAGTTGGGAAATATCTACAAAATAAAGGTACATCAACACATGCATCGACACGGGAAATTAAACGATGGACCAAGACCGTTAGAAAACCCAATTACTGCTGACACTGAGACACCGACACAGCAGGTAGTGAAAATTTACGACAAGCCAATAGATAATCAAGCGGCAAATTATTTACAAACCGTTCAGTACAACGTTGTGCCTCAAACTTATCCTGTTTCTAACTCTCTGGGAAGTAACGTGGATAATTATGTCTGGCCGTACCCGTGCTCGTCCCTCTCCTCGCCGATCACAATTTGTTTCGAGAGCAACGATGCACAGCCTATCGTGTATCAACTAGCTTAAACGAATCTCGATTTTGCAAATTAAACGCAATTGTGTTTCTTGTATCTTCCGCAAGACGTTTTATATCACGCTGTTTTATATTTCTCCGCGTACATCGCACGCCGATTGCGTGTCCATCAAGTGTACAAGCTTCATCGACCTTAATCGATGATTAGATGGACATTTTTCAATAAACGGTAAAACCACAAACACCAAGTTTTCCAACCCCGTAAAGTGTTACACCTCACGCAGCCACGTGCTATTAACGACAAGCCGGTGCATAATCGGTTCTTAATGCGCGTTCGCCAACCGGATTCTCAACGTCCGGCCTCGGTGGCCGCTTAATCACGGAACCGATTCTAAAATACGACCGCCAATATGGTAACCAATTGATCGAGTCGATTTTAAATGTATGCATTAAAAATTTTTGGTTGTATAACAATATTACGAAACAAGAACGTGCCACTCCATCCGTATAAATTATTAGAGTCTATGGTTTTTGATGTGTATTGAAAAGACACGTGAATACATGCATTAAAAATTCACATTTATCCTTCGTATGTATGAAAACATACGATTTATTATACGCGTCCTGATTTTTGTGCTTTATTATAACAAATTAGATTACTTTAATTGCACGTCTATCGGATATAGAAATTACTGCTTAAAACAAAAAGGCGGCTAACTGGCGGCCTCTACTTTTCTGCGCCCCACTCTTTCATGCACGACGAGGAAATTTCAATGTAGTGGGGAGATGGCTGCAGTGGAGGGGGTAACGCTAACGATCAGGAAAGTAGGGGCAAGGGCTCGCGAGCCGCCAGTTAGCTAGCCCTAACTTAAAACATGAAAGCATTAATTACACGTGTATACTCGTGTATTTAAACATCTGTGAAATAAAAACCACTAATACGAATGCATCTGAGACTTATAGAAAATCCCACAAGCAATTCTCACGATCGAGTTTTCGTGAGAAACCGTCCATTAGCTCCGTTTAAACGGAGTCTTAAATCACGAAATCGCGAAAGATTTCCCTGCCATTAACCCCGACCATCCCTCAATTAGTATATCAGCAGCCGTCGGGGATGAACTTTCGTCGAAGTGCGCGTTTCGCAGCCCGGTTGCAACAGCGATGGTTACGGACTCCGAGACAGCCCGAGCGACTGAACGAAAATTCAATTTCGGACACAATTTGCCGGCAGCGTTAATTGGCCCGAACAGCGAGGCGAGAAGTTTCGCCGGTGCACGACGACGGGGCCATCGAACGCCCAGCAACCGGAAAAGGAGGGCAAACAGCGATCGTATAATTTCTGATTCCCCGCTCGGGACCTGAATCTCTTCCCCTCTCTTTCGCCTCAACCTCTATTCGGGATTGGACAAATTCTATTTTAAAACGAAGACGAAAAACGACAATTTGAAAAAGTGAATCATCTCTGTAGAAAAAGTAATTTCGTCTTGCGTTCAAGTCGAATAAATCATTTGGAAATAATCTTTTACTTGAATGAATTCACTGAAATGAAATTAAACGATCCCAGCGCCAGGTGAAGTTTACGCAACAGCATTGTTTATTATAGCACTCGTTCGTTGTAGGATACATACGCAAATACGTACGAGAAATACGTACACTCTTAATACGAAACATACACGTATATTTGCTAGTTCTTATTAAATATAATTTCTATTTACATACATTAAATTAAACTCATAATAAAGTACATCTGTACGCACTTAATTTGTTTTTTGCATTTGAATTTTATGCACTGCACATAAATTACAAAGAAGAAGGTGAGGAGAGAGTAACGTGTTATTTAAACAATCAATTCTCAAATACCTTTTCTCCAATAATATCCAAGTCTGTCCCCGTCATCGTTCTCTCTCTCTCTCTCTGCGAGACGTAATTTCTTCGAAGCTGCGAAATTTCAACGATGTTTGCCGTTCGTTACGCTGGTCGAAAGTGCAAGCGACGAGATAAGGAAATTACTTCGTGTAACGAAGTTCGGAGACGTGCCCCGGAGAATACACCGGGGCCTATGCAGATTCGCTCGCGCGATTACGGCTAACAGATAGGCGAGGCGAGGATGTAAACCGGAGAGGGATAAATTCAGTATTTAACCGTGGCAAGATTCCCCGTTCGCGTGTCTTCTCGGGCTGAATTACGAGCGGAAACGAGCAAGTTTCGAAAAGAGAACGTTCCGCGACACGTCGGAGATTAATTTTCCCGAGCAACGACGCGTCTACTCACTTTTTGTCGAGCGACCGAATTTAATTTCCCTTCGAATGGGGAGGAATTGGACAAAACCTCGCGCCATGCGAGGCAGGATCGCCGTGGCACGAGGAAGTACAATTCTCATTCAACTCTTAAATGGACGATTAAATCCGGCGCGGTTCAATCTAATTTTAAATTAAAATTTCGAATAATACGATATATATAATAATGACAAAAATCTATATTCGTTCCTCATTTTTCTTCCAACTTACGTAGTTCGTTGTAATGGAAAGATAAATAGCTCTTGGAAATTCTTTTATTGACGATGAATGAACTAAATTTCTGTTCAACCGTGTTCTCGTTAAATAAAATCTTATCGCACGATAAGAATGTCAAACGATATAATTAATTATGTTTATACATAAAAAGCTTGTTGAAAGAGCGTGATGAAAACGCGACAGCAATAAACCTCATTGCAAAATTATGGAACATAGGACGCGAAACGCAGCGTGGCTCGAACCCTACGATAATCGATGCCTCCTGCTGTATAATCAAAGCTAAAGTTCGCAGCATGGGTTCCGCTTCCGTTCCGCTCGGATCGGTGACGCGTTTACTCGGCTTTCGTTGCCAGCTAAACAATTCGGCTCCAATTTCGTTTTAATTACGCCGCGATCCTTGTATTTCCATATCAAACGAGCAATCTTATCACCGACGATCGAATAAATTGTTGCACGAATCCACACGTTTTTTTTTTTTTCTAAATTCTTTGGATCTAATTTTTTTTAACAGCTCGAAGAAGCTGGTGCTCCTTTTTGCAGCAAAATCGTTTGATACAATACGACTAATATTTCAGATATTCAGATACCTACAGTAGAATACAATTATCTACAAATGCAAAATAAATATTTAAATAATCAACTTAAAATATGAAAAAGACCTTGCTGTTTTAATGTACGTTACCGATTATATCCTTTTAAAATTTCCATTTATATCTTCAACGAGTTCGTTCAGGGAAGGAAAAAAACTCTCTTTCCACGTTACGTAGAAATGCTACGGAAACTGCAACTGAATGTTTTGCTGCTATTGCTTCTTCTTCTACTTTTTTACCGATTCGAATAAAGAAATATAATTGAATTTGATTTTCAAAGGAAATACTATGCAAGAGAATCGCCGGACAAAGAGCGATGAATATGTCGGAAGTCACAAAGTTGTGTGAGGCTCGATAGCCAGACGAGATTGTCAATAATGGGTAAATGGAACGAAAGTTTCGCCAATGAAACTTTCATTTTCTTTCTCTCTCTCTCTCTCTCTCTATATATATATATATATATATATATATATATATATATATATAGCTACCGATTTTTATCACGTTGTAACTCGCTACGCTAACCGAGTGGTACGTCGACAGTAATTCGTGGACGTTGACCGTCTACTTATTAAAATGGCTAATTGATATGAAATCGATGGGGGAAGTGCGTTTATTGAACGGAAATTGCGAATCGTCCGCTAATTGTTCCACCACGTTTACCATCCTATAACGGCTGAACGCAAGCTCACCGTTATTCTCGTAACAACTATAGTTCTAAACGACTATAATTAGATACGTACTAGTTAAGGAGAGTCAGGCGTTTGTCAAACAAACGATCGATATTTCGTTGTACAAGTCATTGTATGCAAAAGAACAGTGACTAATAACTCGATTCACTTGGACGACTCCGATTATTACTTTTTTTTTTAAAGCAATAAATTATTCGATACGTTCGAGAAATGGAAATACTGAAAAGTATGACAATCTTTTCACGTATCCGTGATTACGTATATGGTAATTAAATGCGCGACTTGCAGCTTCGGAAAATATAGAATTTTGTATAATCTCGATTAAAGTGGTTTCTGCAATCAGGAAACTTCGCCTTGCAGTAATTTGAGCAAACTGACGGAAACGAATTCAATGTCACTCAGAATCAGATCATTTTTTGAGATGCGTATCAATTTTCTTTTCCTTCCAATCAGTATAATTTAAACATTCAAATCTCCTTAAAATCTCCAATGCCGTAAAAAAGCCGTAAAACTGAAGAGAATCGACTTTCTACCACGCTTCAAATTTTCCAACTTTCAATACAGTTGTCCGATTGAAAGCAAAAGTAAAAAAGAAAAGAGGCAGAGAGAGAGAGAAGAAATAGAGAAAAGCTCTTTAATTTGTATTCTCGAACGAAGGTTAAAAAAAAAAAAAGAAACTCTCGGTTGCATGGATATCGCGTTGCCCCCCCCCCCAGCCGAGTAGCAAAGAGACACAAAGAGCGAAGTTTGAAAATCTCTCTCGCTTTGAAAGCCGGAGGTCGTTCCTTCATCTTTTCGATGCCGGCTGGCGCTTAATGCCCGTAGCCAGACCGCCGATTCCTTTACTATCGGTGTTTCTCGGCTTTCTCGCCGCGTTCGTAATTCCGGCTTTCAGACATTCAGACACGACCACCGTGACACTATTACGTACGCGCGATTCCAACAGCTGGTTAATTTATTCGACGGCTTCTTGCGCCTCGCGCGGATCGATATCACTCGCCGATTGATAAATCGCAATTAACAGAACGCCGGGGATCAGCCGTTGAGAACGTCGAGAACTCTGAATCTTCTTCGTTCGTATTCGCCGGCGTTGAACGATCAACGAACGCGAGAGATTGTCCTCGTTAACATGGAAATGCGATTCGCAAGTTGAATTCCCTGTGCAAATGCAGGGACTTTGGCGCTTGAACTTTGGTTTTACACAGGATGCTCCTGTGTTTTCGCAGTTGCGTGGAGGGACGTTGACTCCGCTTGCAAAAATAAACCGGAAGAGGAAAGAGAAACGCTTTTTTCACGTGGGACCTCAAGAATATCAAGCTCGGTATATTTGTATCTTAATCTGAATCGACTTTGGGCAATTTGGTACATAAATAATAAAATAAATCCAATTCAAGTGTACAATATTTAAAATCAATTTCCTCGAGAACGTAAGAGCTATGTGAAAAGATAATGTTTCCAATTTATCGGCACGATGAGAACTAGGACACTCTGTATATAAAATCATCGTTCCGCATGATTATAAACTCGTTAGGACAATTTAATCGTACAGAAATCCTTCTTTCGTTAAAATCGATTCGCCGAAACTTTCATTGCTGTTCGAGTAAAAACTGGTTTCTAAGTGGTCCACTCGTTTTTCGGGATATTTCATCAGAATGTTCAGGAAATATCGACGCGGTGTCGGTGGCCGCCAGTGTTATTTACCGATACAATTTACACCCGGAAACCTCGGACAGTCCCAAAGCTTGCCTAGAAGACCAGATATCTAGCACCAGAAACCAGATACTCATAAAAGTCTCTGGTGAAATAATTAGCCTGTTCTTCGCGACATCGTCGAATAAGTCGAATGGCCTGATTCTTCTAGTCACGGAATATTTGGAACGATGTGAACCTACGACATGGCATCGAATCGATTTACGATTAGAATGAATGTCTATTTAGAAGACCAGCTATATCGAACGAAACATCAAAGTGATTTGATCAAACTGAATACAAATAAAATCAGACGAGAAAAAAAACGAATGTAATATAAACTACTTTCATTTGAGTTGATTCTTTCGGCAGAGCAACATGTACTCGCGTTTTAATGTAACTATGTGTCCACGGGAATATACCCCGAAAATTGCTGTAATTTAGAGTGTTTTTGTGTGTTAGGGTCTTTGTGTTATTAGCAGTATATTCATGTAATCTAGAAAAGTATGTTTAAAAATGTATGCAAAGATAGGAGTTTTTTTTATAAGAAAAAGTTTCTTATGTGAAAAAATTATTAAATGGAAAATGTTCTTACAAAAATATTAGATCAATGAAATATAGAGAAGAAAATAAGTCAAATGATGTTCAGCAGATAAAATCAGACTAGAACTACATGTATCATACATATAATGAAATGGTGTATAGAATAATTTATGCCTTAATACAACGTAATTAATTTCCTCTATATTATATGATTATTTTTTTAATATTTCAATTATCGCAACATATCCACTAAATAAATTTTCTTCGTCACCATTAAAACCACTGTTGGAATACTATATATTCCATACCTCAAATATACGTTAAATACGATTTATTTTCACAGCTGAATACACTACACTATATTACAGAATGTCATTGCAACGTAATATAATATTATATCGTTGCATCTCTTTTCGAAGACAAGAATCAATGTCAAGAGGTTTCAAGCGTATGATACGTTCGTACGCGAACAATGAGCCAGTCGCCCGAACACGCATCCGGTGTAACCACCGCCTGACTCGCCATAGTGATTCATAAAAGGGTGGTATCCGGTCTGGTTCGCGGTTCAAAGCCGCGTGGCGTGTTTTCTTCGTGCCGGTGCACGAGTAAAGGAGCCATTACCCGGTCTGTAATGGAGGTATTCAAGCAGCTCACCTTTGACCGGAAAGCTCGCGGTACCGGTGCGCGTTTACTCAAGAAGATAGCCAGCGACGGTGACAATCTTTTCCTCTCTTTTTCGCGCGACACGGATTCCACGAGAGACGCAACGAAGCCGCTGACCGCCTCCGGGAAATCGCGAAAGCCTCGTTTATTCGGACGTTCGTTTATTACGCGTTCCCGTTAACGGTTACTAAATAAATGCGCGGCGATTACGGGGTGAACAGCGCGATACTCGTCCAGGTAGACGCGAACCACGTCGCGAGAAGAACACGCCTGAGAGTTTCCCATATTCAACGCGGTCTTTGTGACGCAATTTCCCAGCGATCAGCTTAACTCCTTAACCTATTTGAAACGATCGTTTGCAAACTTTTTCTATTCGTCTGCATCATGAAATTTTGTCTTTTTTAACCCTTAGCACTTTGTATGTGCGCTTTTTTAATGCAGTTTTCGTACATCAATGCAGACTTTTTATTAAATTTTATTAAATATGTTTGTAATAAATATCTCGAAATCTTTCAAATTTCGTACGAGATGGAAGGGACATTACACCTCTTCTCCGTACAGTTCAGTAATTCTTAAAACCTGTGTTTCTCAAGGTAGAAAAGTGAATTCCAACGTTTGATCAAATTCTATTGTTTCATAGAGAAACTGTAGCCTACCTCTTTTACAGAGTGAAATTTTACGAACTGTCAAAGATGAAAGTTCTTGCAACATTGTCGCTTGGTGTCTAAGAAAATCGATGTACGCTAGTTTTCTTTCAACATTCTCGTCGAACGTTGCATGCAAATGGGTTAATCACGCTGGAAAGAAACCGAAAGCGAGCCAAATCAGGCGATCTCTTGTTGCGATCGAGAGAGAAAGAGAGAGAGAGAGAAAATCGCTCCTCTAGAAAGTCAAGTTGTAAACCGAAGACGTATTGTGTCAGATGAGATTTGTTTTGACGATATCCATGAAGAAACTTCGACTTGGCAAGTTGTCAGAGCTTAATGGTCGTGCGATGTGTTTTCGAGTCTTCGGTAGGAAGAAAGCGAGGGAAAAGCACGGCGATACGATACCGCTAGATAAGCTAGCTAGAACGTACAAAGCTGTTCGTCAAGTTCGAACGAGGTGAGCAGCAATTGTGCAGAGGCAGCGTCGTGTGGGAAGCGCACGATCGTGGGAAGTAGAAAAATGGCAAGCATATTGTCGGTCTGTTTCCCAATCGTCGAGACGATAAAACGGAGGGGGGAAAGAAGCAAGGAACTTTGCCAAGGAACCAAGTCGTCTTTCTCAGTAATTTTGCAAAGTAGTTGTGCGCGAAATCTCCGTTGTTCGACGAACGACAAGAAAACTGAGAAAATGATTAAACAAGTCACGCTTGAAAGAAATTGCTCCTTTAGAAAGGTAATTACTTAAATACTTATTTGATCGGTACAATTGCTTCGTCGTATTATCGCCAGTTGCTTTTATCGTTACCTTTGTTAAGGATTAATTGGGCTTGTCTCTTCAGTTTTTAGGTCTGTCGTGACGTCGAACATTGTTGCCAATCTCCGTTGCAACGGTACCTATCGATTTATCCATTAATCTCCAACAAGTATGCTCAACGCTGCAACAGACGTTATTCGACATTCATGCGACCACTTGGACGAAGGGAGAAGACCAACGACCTGTCAATCCAAGATTAACCATCATCGTTCCTCTCTACGCGCAGAACGAAGAATGGCAACGTAATTCGTCAGTACGACGGCGTGCCATTCACTCTAGCGCAATCGACGGTGCCCTTTTGTTTACCGAGTCCCCTGCCCACAAAACTGCACGGATCGTGGATTTTTTCATTGTCAGCTCACTCTGAACGGTGGATGAGCTGAGGAGAGTCTATCCATGGGAAGGGGAGAGGGGGGTTAATCCATGTTGTTCAAATTCGACGAATAATCGCGACGGAATTTCAAGTTTAGATTTTACAAGCGTTTAACTAATATTTTGACGTACATTTCTTAACTTTTAGTCGCATTTTTCATTACTGCGTTCTTATAAATATTTTATGTGTTTCATATGAAAAATACAGCCATGAAACTTGAATTTGGAGCAAAATTTAAAAACACATTGAAAATAATGAGACACTTAGCGCAAGTATTATATTTAACAAACCCCAATATCCCAAATGAATATTTATTATACGTCTAATACTTATTATATGCCCATGGCTGTTTTACTAAATGTAAAATTTAAAGGACCAATGATAGAAATGAATTAATTTCCATAAAATATTTAACGAAAACAATGAACAGAATAAATAACTGTTATTAATATTGATTTAAAAATATCTAATATAAAGAATATTTTAATTTTCACGTATACATACCAATATCACATAGAAAAGTACCATTTTGGAACTTTTCTTCTGTTCCAATTTTTAGACTGGTTTCAAATCTGATTGATGCGATCGCGACAACAGCGTCTCGTTAGTAACTGTTCAAATGCAATTTTGCCTATTCCAAATATTCATTGTTTAATCATAAACGATGTCGATCGAATATTCATCGAAGCAGCGATGGTCTTTCTCTCTTTAAAGACCGGTTTTAAACGTGGCCTTGCTCTTGGGGTGGATCGAGGCCCACTCGAACGCGTCCATGCGGCGCCCCTGCCTTCCAACGAGTCCTCGGCCACCCCCCGTCTATTGTCTCGCGAACGAATCAGCCCCTGACGTGGTCGATAAAGCGCGAAAGTAGCTCACCGCGATTTATCAAACCGTCGTCTCTCTCTCTATGTACTATATATATTCGGCGCGGAGAATTGAACGGAGCGGATGAAGTTAGCTTAGCAGCTTAGGAGGTCCTCTGATAAATCTCCAGACCCGTAAATTACCGCCACCGCAGAAAAAAAGCGCCGTAAACGGGCATTAGACCTTCTGGAAAATTCCGGAGTACCTCTAATGAACACGTGATATTTTACACTCCATAAATGAAGTCTGCTCGCGTTGACCCTCCGAAAGCATAAATTGCAAGTTGGAAACTATGAAACTTACAAATGCGTTATTCGTTAGTTTGATATATATTACAGGAGGGCATTTTTAATATATGTTACTGTTGTTTTATAATTAATCGATTAAATTTTATTAGCCACGGAGTTGTGAAGAAAATTAATTTTTTTAGCAACGTTCAATTGTACATAATTTTGGAAAAAATACTCAAGTGTATCAAATCTTCGATACAATACTATTTTATTACAAGGCTAAAAATTTATAAACATAACTTAACAATATTATCCTTAAATTTAACAAAATTCAATATCTACGTACACCTCAAAAACCTGAAAAGCCTTATTTCATTAAAAAAAAAAAAACGGAAGGAGCAAAAGAAAAAAAAGAAGTTTGATGCAGTTTTAAAATGTCAATCAGCGTTTTGATGCTTTTTTTTCTTCCGATTTTGGTTTACAAAGTGATTATACTGTTCGCATATCGCGGCACAACTCTCACAACCACCCCGAGAGTCGACGCGTGTTAATTTAATCTTTCAGACAGCGTCGTCACACTGGCAACCAAGTGACAAGGTTCGGGCGTGAGGAAAAAAATTCAGTGAAAATTTTACACAAAATGGGTACACGTAAATTTACACGGGAACATAGTTAGAACGTTATCGCACGCTAGGGAGTGAAACGATGGGAACGTATGGCGACGCATGTATCACGAAAGGCACGCAAACCGCGACGCTCGTGCTTCTGAAAATCCAATCTGTCAGTTCGCATCCCCCGCGTCGATCTTTCCGTCGTTTCACGGCCGAATCGTTCCCTAATATGGTCGATAATTCGCGCCGGGAACAGCTCGTCGCGGCCAGTTTGAACGATTGGTGCAAAGGACTGATGATTACGTAAGCGGATCGCGCAGCGTGGAAAGCAGATTTCGCGGTTCGCCGTGCAAATTACGCGTATCGTACATTAGCGCGAAAAAGAGAAAAAAAAATCATAGTAATCGTACCAAGTCCAGACAGAAAATTAGTCGACTAGAATAACATTTTTCAGGAGTTTATACATTTTAAATCTTAAAAAAAATTAGCTCAATGAGTGAAAAAACTAGTTCTTTTTAAACAGAAATGAGGATACTGATCGATAATTGTACGTATAAAAAAGAAGCTAAAGCCCGCAAGACTACAGAAGAGCAATTTTTGTATTTTTAATGGTTTGGTTAACATATCATTTCCTTGTATAAAAACTTATACACTTCAAGAGATATGTTCTTAAATAAAAGAAATTCGTGCGGTTCGAATAATACACAGTTTGGATCTCGATCGAGGAAACGGTAACAGATCGAAAATGGTAAACCGTTTCCGTAAAAATCCCGCTTCGAATCACCGGCGAACGAGTTAACACATAACACTTGCTATGTAGAGTAGAACAATTCACGCACGGTGTTTCGCACAAGCCAGCCTTCATTAAAACAAATTAACCTTACATCGTCTGGCCTAGGCCTTGTGATACTTTGTAGTTTCGCGTACGGAAGTCGTATATACAATGACTCGTGGCTGAACGAAAATAGACACGTTATTGGTCGATGTACCATGCGACCACCGTTGGCTGTTACCCGCGATCAGAGATATCCAAGCTTTTCTTTCGACAACGAAAATTGTAGACTAAAATCTGTTGATCTCGAACGGAGTGTGATTTATAATATAAATTTATAATGATCCTCCAATAATGAAAATTCCAAATTAAAGACTATTAATCACGAACAAAAGTGTCACTTTCATAATGTACAATACCCCTACGATAAAATTATAAACTGAAATCTATTAATCTCGAAGCAGTTTCGTACATAATTTTATGCAAATTCATATTTTTGGGAATATAGTTAGAAAAGTAGGATCTTGGTTTTATACTTTAAATATTGAAGACTATATAATTCTAAATACCAAATTCTAGAATATTCAAATATGAAATACATAAAAATTTTATTTATAACAGTCTAGAAGCAGTCTGTCTATAACTCTGCGATAGTATTTGAGAATTAATTTCAAACGAGTCCAATTCACAAATTAGAATATCCAATGTTTGATAACGAAATAACGTCTAATACAAACTTTATCTAACGACAGATGATTGAAAGACAGCCAACTACTGGAATTAACTTGTTCAAAGAAGCTACATGTCTACTTACTATACGGTAGAACTTCATTTGTATGAGCTTCATCTATTTGGACGAAATTTCAATCAGTGCCTGATTAAATAAAACTTTACTTACTTGCGATAGACTACTCCTACTGTATGAACGAAAAATCACTATATGAAAGAATCCTAGGAATAAGCTCCAATTGTGTTCTAAATTATTTATCCCACAGCCAATTCATATAAATCGAACTCTGCTTCGTATATATTTCTTCATATTACGCGTATCTTTCCACGCTCTTTAAATTCTCTATAAAAATGAATGAAACTTCACAATCTATCTACGACACAACGATACTACAATGTTTGAGGATCAATGCAGAACAAGTTCAATTTATAATCTAAATATTTAATACTTGATCGCGTAACAACGTGATCCAGTGCAAATATCGTCCAACGAAATGGATAATTGAAACTACTGAGATTAGCTTGTGTATAGAGGCTACGTATTTACTTCGTCTTGATCGTCTGCTTGCACGCCGTGGACATTCACGTAACACATAAGGAGGTCGAACGGCTCGCTGGAACAGGCATCACATCCACACGCGAGATATTGCGCCGAACGGAAGCACAGAATCGGAAGCACGTGGCCGAACTGTACGGACGACGTCGCACGATACACTGACTCCGACGCCCGGCGTCGCGTCGCGTCGCGTCTGCGACGGCGCCCGCCGAGTCCGGACACAACGTCTATACGCCGAGACTGTCGCGTCGCACGCGTCGAAATGCCTCGCGAAAGATGAATGCTATCTCGAAACTCGAAACTGCTGAATCGCGATGGTGTTACCCGAACGAACGGCTTTGTGGGCTGTTCGAACGCGTCGAACAATCTCGAGCGAGTCTGAGGCTTCACGACGATAAATTTATCGTACTTGGAGGCTGTTGGCCTCCGAGGGTAACTCACTGCGATTTCTTGGAATATCCGGAATCGATCAAAAGGACGTTCGAAAATTTGTCAATCAAAATTTTGTTCACTCATGAAAGAATGATATTACTTGTTAATTGTGCTCCAATTTTAAATCTGGGAACTAATTTTTATTAAATTTTATTAAATTAATAAATTGCTATTTAATTATATAAATATGCAATTGTAATTTCATGTCGTGTAAAATAATAAAAATTTAATGAATGGATGATGATCGTGGATGAGGGTTTTCGTTCCCTCTTGTAAAATCACGATTTTCTAAAAAGCAGAAATAAACAAGCAGTACGTGCAGAAGCTGGATATCTTCATGTTAAATTTTAGATAGAAGCAGCCGGTGCAACGTGGGACAACGTCGTACTATATGGAGGATGGTGCAGAACGAAATCGATCTCCAGAGAGTCTGGTCTGCTGTAGGTGAAGGATAAAAAATGTCTCGATTACGTCACTGGAGAATTCTTGGGCTACACGGGTCTACATTAGACGAGAAAAAAAAGAAAGTGTAATTAATGGCGGAGAGTAATTTGATGAGAGGATTTATACCAGGATGAAAGTTACACGTATACACGCCCGAAGTACCTAACTTCATTTTTATTCGATGCAAGGAAACGAAGTAAAAAGAAGATACAGCTTAACTACTACCTCAAAAAAAAAAAAAAAATCATGAATTATTCACGAAACAAACAATAACAAATATCCTCGCCCTGTTCATCAAGTGCCGCGAAATAACAAATAATCTCCGAGTTTTTATACTGTCCAGATTAATTTTCTCTGATGACTAATTTGCTTTGTAAACGAAACCACAGAACTCTTACAACCTCTGAAGATACATATGAAAGAACATACATATTACGTAGGATTTTGATCAAGATTAAAAGGCTTCCAGGCGAATCGAATAATTTAACGCGCGTAACACTTGTTATCTCACAACTCCACCGGAACTGTATTTAATTCAAACGAAAGAAATCTATTAAATCATAACATTTGATTTCCCTTCTAGTGCGATTACGTTCTTGTTCCAATTATTATTGTGACGTATATGATAACATGAAACCAGTATTGAACAAGTTTTCATTGAAATTATAAATAATAATTGAAAGTATCGTTTTAATTATAAATAACAAATACGATCGACTTAATCGGGGAACAAACAAAATAAATCGGATAATCGAAATCTGCGAGAAATTAAGTAAACACGTATTTGTTATAACGAGATTTTTTTTTGAAGATGTATTATTTTTTCTAATTATTTAATACATAAAAATAATAACAATTGTCGGGTTCAGACGATACCGTACGACTGAATTTGAGGCAGAAATGAATCATAAGATACAAACATTTATTGTTATTAAACAGGAGATTGCGGATAAGCAACATCTCCAAACCAAAGATCTTCGAAGTCCTATTATAAATTTTTTATTTAAATAACCGAGCATTTAAACGATATCAGAAATCATTTATTTTATATTTTTGATTTTCAAATAAATGATTATTTCTTATTTAGATCAGAGAAATAGAATTGATAAACAATTTCTAGTTTTCTCTTATCTGATATATTTTACATAACAAAAGAACTGTATAAATAGCTGTTTTTTTATAAAACTGTTTCAGCAAATAGTTCGCAATTCATGTTTGCTTTCAAAACTACTCTTTTTAAAATATCCGCGGACATCCTATCTTAAATCAATTGAAACTATTGATTCATTGATTTCACATTTATTTTTAGGAAACACTCTGGTCCAACGCGAATTATAAATAATCCTTAAAATCCTATATATGAACGACAATTAATTTCATTATCTCAATTAATTTACTCAGATCTGTTCAAGTAACAAATAATCAATTATCAATATTTTTTCATTTGAACTCCCAAATAATAAACTCTAGTAATCAGTTCCTTGAACTCTAGTTAAACAGTGCCTTTTTTATTTAATTTCTTATTTAAATTTATTAAGTAAAAATTTATGCAAATGATATTCGACAGTGCAGACAGTACGGTCTGCGTCGAAGTTATTGAAACTTTGGAATATCTTCGAGGGAAACCTTTCCCTCGGTGTATTGTTTCGCAATAGAGAGAGCTCGCGTCTCAATCCTATTGTCCATGCAAGGAGAAGGGTTAACGAAGTAGCGTGTACCCTCGAAGAAAGGAGATTCAATTAAACGACTACCCCTTGCTCGCTATTCCATCTACTCGAATCGCGCCGACTACTTATCCGCCGGAAGTACTCGGCACGCACTGTTCCTCACTTCGATTAGCATATAGCGTAGTAAACAGTATCCTTCCGTTCTCTCTCTCTATCTCTCTCTATCTATCTATCTATCTATCTATCTATCTATCTTCGCGATAATTACGATAATCGTGATCGTTCAATCTCGAACCGGCCAATTTTTCACGCCGCGATTTTCACGGTTCAATTATGACAAAGAGAAAGCCAAAACGCGAAGCGAAATGTAAGAGATAGGCTCCACGAGATTTAACATGTAATCAAAGTCTCCGACGAATAGTTACGGGAGTATTAATTAGATTAATTAGCAAATTAGAAAATTAAGGATATTCAAGTTTCGTTTTATGTGGAACACACAAGCTTTCGAACATACACAGACAAATTTTATAAGGTATATCGCGTGTATCAGATGAAACATTCTAAAATTTTATCAACACGAGTTGCACAACGAGTCAATGATTATCAAGGTTACAATGTTCCCGTTTAATCATCGAGAAACAAATTTTTAGATTTTTAAACTATTACTCGAAATATTAATTTTTAATAATTTGTATAAAAAGCCATATAGTATGTTAGAGTCCAATTGAAATTTCAAAATTTATATACGTGACGAGCACAACATACGTAACGAAAACAACAGTGTGCAAACATCAATCGCGACGCGTTAAACGCAAATTGCAACGCACGTGAAAAGAGAATTTCTCCTGCGTACGATTTCAGTGTTTACGAGGGACAACAAAGTTACACAGTTCGACGTATGAACGTAAATGTTGTATGCTAATACGTACGCAACGTAGCCTTGCTTTTGGTTTTCGCTTTTAAAGGAGAATTTAAACGGTCGACAATCATTTCGCGACAATCAGCATTACATTCCTGTGGCACATAGTGACCAAGGGATATGGCAGTCTCATCTTCGATATAAATAACATCTCTCTCGGTGGAAACATCGAAATTCCATGAGTGTGAAATTATACTGTCACGGAGGGGGGCAACTTACGACCATAAATAAGGAGCAACGATAAAACATTGCAGCCTGACGCGCGATTCATGCTCGATACAATTTCCAATTTCATTCGCAGCGTGACGTACAGCGTATCAAGAAACAGGGAATCGCGAATTATCGTCCAATTACTGTCTGTCGCTGTAATCTTCGACAATAAGGAAGAAAATGTGATATCGCGATAGCAGTTACGAGACTGATTCTGTATAAGTGGTATTTTGTACAGGAATGAAAGATTATCAGTAAACTGCGAGTTTTCGTGAATTTGCTGAGAATGCACAGAATGTTCATGTTAGAAAATATGACGCTTTCTGTGAAATTGAGTAACCAAGAAAATTTTTCTTCGTTTCTTCCGATGACAGCACGAAATGACGGAGAAATATAAAACGAAATTTTTTTCGCGAAAAATAATTCAGTATCTTTATTTTATTGAATTTGTAATGATTTTTAAAAATTTTCTTTTCTTTCACGAAAGAGCTTTCTTCGCTGTCTTGTAAAATTACAGTAAATATCACCTTATTTCTATTGCTTAAAAAAATTCATTAAAATAAAAAAAAAATTATTTTGGGGAATACAATTTCATTCTTTCATCTCACGAAAGAAACAACAAAAACATCCTTGTCTTATTATTTCACGCGTAAAATAATTTTTTTACCAATGTATCCTTTATATTATATTTTTAAAAATTATAACTGTGTGCTCCAATTTAAAATGCAATCGTTACCGAAAGATTGTTTGATATAAAATAAAACTTATGTAATTAAGAACTATATAAGTTACAAGTTGACACAAGTTACACGATGACACAGAGGATTGAAAACAAAAAAGCGAGAAAAACACTGGATAATAGTGCATAAATGAAAATGCCCGAGAAATACAGAGTAAGCTTGGCCCCATACACGTCCAAGAAGTACCACGTTTGATCTAAAGAAAATCAGATTATTCGACGTATAAAATACGTGCTCCGAAAACGTATCGACTTCCTCTTGAACCATTCCCTCTACACCTTTGTTTCCGAGTGACGAGCATGTTTTATTCATGCTCGCCATTCATGGACACCAAAAGAACATTTACTATTCTCGACTTTCATTTCGTCATGGATATTAATCTCTCCTCGTGTCGTTCACGAGAAAAGTGATTAAACAACGAGTCACCGAGAACAGTAATATGTACACCGCGAAACGTAATAACAGTTTTGAACTAACTTGCAGAAGTTCCACTGAACAAAGAGAATCGAAACTGCCATTTCTCAATCGACGTAAAGGTAGAAACTTAACGTTAAAAAAGAACTACTGGCGACCAAACTTGTATCAAAGAAATTAAAATGCAAGAAAGCAAGAAAGATTTAATACGAAAGAGATTCGTACATACGAATCTCTAAGAATTTAAAGATTAAAAGAATTTTCAACAGTTAAATCAAATTATAAATTGATCGCTTTAACCAACTAATCAAATAACTGACGAGTAAAGTTCCACCATCGACATTTTGGTGAACCCAGAATGAAAATAAAGAATCAACTAGCCAATAGCATCGTCTGTGTAATACTCAGAAGTGTGTACTCATCCTTCAAATCTTAATGAATCAAAGAGATGATTTCTAAGTTTTCTGTAAACCTGATCTCTACGACTAAATACGTAGCACGTATCGTTGCACGAGCCTATTACGCTACTCAGTACACGTCTAGAGTTGTGTATATTTCCAGCTCGAGATGACAGAAACACTAGCTTTCAGTTTGCCGGATTTTTGGCATTAATTATCCTGGGCAAACTGCGAATTCAGAAGAGCAGAGTTAACCAAATTTGACGAGCTTCCTGGTGCAATTCCCTCCTCTGTAGACGATGTTTCAAAGCGTTTCGTCTTTTACTTCCCCTCCCCTCCCCTTTTCGGCGAAAAAACGGTCGATTCCAACAGTCTTGATGGAACTATCAGTTACCGATATAGAGACACGTCTCCAACTTTCAACGTCGCGATAAACGTGATTTAATCTTCTTGGAAGATGACGAGTTAACTAGAAAATACTGCAGCATTCAAGATACATACGTTCAACTCGTCACATTACTTTGAAGATTTGCCAATTTTCCAACGACGAGTTGACTTGTTATCCCTCGATTGAGCATGGTTTATATACGAAGTTGCGAAGCCTTACAATAGCTGCTGAGAGCTCTAATAAAAAGCATCGTAAGCCATGAGACCATGTCTCTCACATGGTGTACCGGTCTCTCCGACCTTTCTTTGACCTTCACCTACGCGCTAAACGCCATTGCTCGTAGCCAACTTCCGTTAGATTAAGAAATATATAGATATACATTTGCGTTCTACGACTTCTTGTATTCCTTCCTCGATACTCCCTCCCTTGAATGCAGCTTTTGCGGAATAGTTCGAATCGAGGTAGGAGCAAAAGTGGAGAGTAGCAACCGCGCTCGTACAATTATTCGCTCGATTACGCTCGGCGACCTTTTACAACCTGCACCTGTGCGCGCTTTCAACGTTAGAGGTACCAGAGTGGTCAAAATGACCTATTGGTAATTCTCTGTGGAAGTTTTATAGATTTACAGATTTCTATTTCTGGAGAGTTGAACGATTTTTCGGAAGATATATAAATAAACTCTTTCCTATTCTTTGCACCTTCGTTTCTCCGACGAAAGCTCTAATTTTTCATAGAAATTTTCTAGATTTTTTTGTGAAGATTATAAATTTCCTTTAATTTCTCTGATGCAAATTTTATACCATAGTACTTCGGCATTAAACGATGCGATGCGATTATGGATGCGCGAGGGTATGGAAATTATTCGCGACCAGCTGTCAACGGCAGTTTTACGATGAAAGTGAGACTGATTAATAAGCAAAGGGGACTTTTCTCGAATCAATTTCTTACAGAAACGCGCTTGATAATTTATCTGTCACTGATCGTTGTTTCAAAAATTAAAACACGTGACAAACGACAATTACAACAATTACACATAGAAAATCCTCATTGGTTTCGAAGCATCTCAATATAGAAACTCGATTGAAATACTGAAATATTACTGAACGAGAGGAGACTATATTTCTCACTCTTTATGTACATTCTCCTCGATAGGAAACATTGAATCGATCGGGAGAATCGAATCAGACGTGTTAACAATGAAAGCAAACGAGACAGATGAAAGTTGACAGTGTTCATTTAGTGAGCGAACAAAACCCAGGAACCAGAAGTTCAAGCTAATTACTTTTATAAAAGTTTTATTACACGACTGTGTCGCAATATGTTTGAACATTTATTCTCAATTGTTCGATCTAATATTATAAATTATTATAAAGAAATGAAATCGAAAGAGAGCAAGTGTAAGTATATACACAGGGTGTCATGTAAAAGTAAGTCGAAGAACATTTCTTCATTTAAGACTTCGTTTCCTAGAAAATTGAGTTTGAGAATACGTAATCGACACTGGATGAAAATTTAATTGTGTTTGGAAAAAAGTATGGATCTGCATAGAAGTCTATTGACAATTCTTGAAATTTAATCTTTTTGAGAGCGAAGGGAATTTTGTTCTTTCTTCTCGACTTACATTTTCACGTGTAATTATCTTCTTTTTGATTGTACCGCCATTTACATGGCATCCTATTGGACTTTACGCTACAATGCTTCGCGTTCATTTCGGACTGTCTGCTTCCTTTAATTGACCATGTGCTTTCCTCCATCACGTCGATTTCTTCCCATCTTCGACATTTCCCCTTTCAATATCAAAACATACCACGCAGCAACTCGCGCCTCCTGATGGAAAATCGTGAAAACGGATGGGACGAGACAAGCGGACAGGAAATTGTTTCTGTGCCGGATACAGCCCGGAATATCAATAGATTGCAGAATGATCGTTATACCTGTATCACTTCCGATTCATTTTTTCTTTTATTTTTTTACCGTTACTCGAGTGAAAAGCGACTAAATAAAATTGCAACTTTTTATTAAATTAAAATTTTTATCAAAGTTTCTTGACTCAGAAAGTCAAAACTATCTCTGATTTTCTATTCCTTTCGAGGATGATTAAGAGCAATAATTTATCGAAATATTATAAATACCTCAATTTCTTTGAATTTTATAAAATTAACAAATCTAGATGGAAGAAATGATGATCAAGCCAATATATATATAAAAAAAAATAGAATTAAAAAATAAAATTGAAAGATAGAATTTGATAATATATATGAATTAAATTGCCAATAAATCCTTAACGAATCGAATCCTTTTTAAGAAACAAACATTTTTACTATATACGTTCTACTTCCAATTTTGTACCTTCGTAATCTACTAATAACAATGAAGTATTTATTCCAATCTTGGAAAATCACTGTGTATTACTATATACGTTCATGACTTTTAAGTATCAAAAAATCAATAACAAGAACTCAACAAGTCATACCGTTCTGACATGACTGAATCCTTCTTCGACTGTAATTTATTACCTTCCCGCGACTGACGTTTAAAATTATTCACGATGCTTGATAACAGATTGCATAAAATTATGATATAAAATTGAAAAATCATCGCGCATGGCAGACGCTGTGACAATCTAGTACACGTAATCGTCAAACAAATAATCGTCTGTTTTATCAATGATTCATTGTCGCAGTGTTTCGTGTACACTGATTTCCCGTAAACACGCGTATTGACGCGATTCGTATTGAACAAATAGTTCTATCTTGCTCGTTCTTAGCAACCGGTGCCTCGACAAAAATCGTGGAACTATACTTACAAAGGAGTGTATGAATCTCACAAGAATCAGACATCATTTCTGATTTTAATTTTAATTTTAGAATTAAACGAGAGAATTCGAATGACACAATTGAAAATGACAATCTATCAGCTTCAAAGATGTGAGTCTTCAAAAAATAGCTTCGGTGAAACTTCATGAGATTTAAAAGTAATTTCAGTAAATTAAATAATTTATGCAAAAGTATTGCACAACATTTTGAAAAGTTTACAGAGGAAACATGCTCTTTCTGTAAAAATGAGAAACGTTATTTGTAGATTCTTATGAGTATTACATCGTTTTTCGGATGTTTCAATCGTCAGAACAATAGTTCATTACAATCCACTGTAATCACAACCTATTTTTCATCTGTTTGTACCCTCGAGATTGATCACATTACTCTAATTCTTACATCTACCAAAAATATGTAAATATTTTGCGCGCACAAAACAGACACATGCTCAAAGGAAAATTAAAAAAAAAACACGCTTGTAAAACGTTTCAATACCACGTAATGCGAATATAAATCTTACGAGCACCATGTTTGAACATAGCAATACCTGACGATAACTCACGTTTCCATGTACCGAATGGATTTCCACTGACAAACGCGAAAAAAAAAAAGAATCGACAGATTACGTATCCACCGTTACTCGCCGATTTCGTGAGAGGTAGGCAATTAAAGAAATAGGCACTTGGAAAGTCGAATCAGCTGGAGATCGATGTTTCGGAGTCCTATCCGGTGTTTCTTGGTTGAGCGACAGACCGATAAACGAGAAAGGTTTTATAGGTGTGTACACACAAACGAGAACCAAGAAAGAAACAGACGAACGATTTCGACGAACGAGGCCAAGTTCGTGGCGACCTTCGTCTGCACGATTTCAAGTGAGATCGTGATTAAACAGTACGATCGAATGTACTTTCGATCGTTGTACCAGCGACTGTACGGAGAGAAAGATTCGTTGAATTTCACCGACCTAAAAAACGTTCGTCCACGTTACTTCGTTCGAATTTCAAGGATGAAACGCGCGGATATTCGGATTGTACAATTTTTTATCTAAATGAGGCTACTGTACAAGTGAGATAAAGTTGAAAATTCATTTTTAATTTAAAGAGTATTTAAAATATTATCCATTACGTTCGATACAAGTGCCTAGAGACCAAGTAACACGTATTCAAGCCATTTAACGATTCGATTCTTCGTGTCATCTGTACGATGAACCTCACTTTTAAAATGTACACAAGTGGTTCTTTACTACCAGATTTAATTATTTTCGCCAAAAAAAAACAACTCTCATTTTTCGCGAAATTCCAGCAATTTTAAAAAAGTCTCACTCCAGCCGAATATTTTGCAATCCGGCGTGCTATACTTCAGGCAAACCCGTACGCGACAAAAACAACTTCGCGCGAGATGGAATGCTCTCGAGTCAAGGCGATGCAACGCTGTTTTTCTACCGACGATAAGTTTAAATCGGTTAGGCCACAGTTGCCTGGAAGTCGTTTGAAAGAAATTGTTCGCGCGACGCGGCAACAATACCGTGAAATAATGTCGTTTCTTGCGGTGCATCACCGTGAAACCCCTACGTAACGTCGAAACGCAGCTTCTTTCAGTCTGATCGTCCTGTCCGTTAGATTTCGTGCATCCATCGAGTTAAAGGGGAGGAAGTTAGCGTAATTCGGCGTAACTCAAGCAAAACTTAACTAAAAACGTTCGTGCGTTATGGCTGTACGGTGGTACGAACGATTATGTTAGCTACGTTGACGTTTCTAATAGGGTCGAGCACTTTCGTGCATTTTTCGGAAACTTTACTAAAAAGCATAAGCCTACTAATTACATCGTATTTAACACGATCTACAAATTCTCGTATTTTATTTTTAACGTACAGAAAGAAATTCTAAGAAAATGTTTAACATAAAATTCAATTTTAAGAAGTCATCCGTACTATTAAGAATTTCTTCGTATTTTGTTCAAACAAAGACACTTTTTAACATTAGATATATGTAATTCGCTCGAAAATGTCTGAAAGCGGAGTTAAAGAGGGAAAGGAGATGAAATACTGTTGAAAAATATTTGAAATATTCCATTTGAAGAAAGACAAAAGATACTGTACCTTCCTAAGGTGTCTTTGGAAAAATCCTCAACCACAGTGATCGCCGATGAAGCCACGACGACCATGGTAAAGCTCCTCTCCCATATCTCGTCGCTGACCAAGTGTTTCTATTTCGAAAATCTTGCTTTCAGACACCGACAGACAGTATCCATTATCACTCCCGAATGAAAGATCGAGGAAGAACGCATTCGGTTTCAGAATCCACTCGTGGATCCTCGTTTTCAATTTGCAAAGGCAAACACTGACAGATTTCAGCGTCCAAGAGCGTTATCAATCATCATTTCCGAGACACGTTTACACGAAAGTTCGTATAGCCGGCATGGAAGCGAAGGGCTAACGACGCCGTTAATTAACAGCGCGCGAAAGATTAGCTCGTGAAGCAGCGACGAGCTGATGTTCACGAGCGTGCCAACGAATCAACTCGTCACTCAATATTCATCAAGCTACGCGACCCTAGGTCAGTTACCAACTACTTCCCCGTCTCTGTCACGAAGCTGTCTAGCAATCCGAGATACTTGTCTCGCAGAAATGCACAACAACTATGTGCGGTGAACGTCATTTCCAATGAACGTTCGTCGCTCAAAACTCACACGTATCTCTCGAACTCGATGGAGTATCTCGCAATCCCGATAGAGTCACACTGCCGACGTCGATCCCCTCGCGCGTGAAATTTATCGTTTCGAGTGTCCGTTCGTCGAGAATCCTCGAGTCACGCAAGTATTTCCGTGCTTCCACAAAAACGCGTCGATCCCTCTAAATATAAAACGATCGCGAGGAACGGTCTCGACAGCTGAATCACGCTTTCAAAGGGCAGTTCGCTACGGCTGATTCTCTTTTGCTCTTCGATCCCAGGTTTCTTTCAGACTTTGATTGTTCGACAGGTTCGGTAGATGCAACAAGCGTTCCCGGTGGTTGGTCCGATCAAAGGGTGATCCGTGAAGCGAGCAACAACGTCGTGTCGGAGAACACGGCACGCGAGCACGCAGAGCCACCGATGCACCGTCTACTGTGCAGTGTTGATGGAAGGAGGAAGAAGATGCGACTGAAGGTGCTCGACGGCGTTCAAGGCACATTCACCTTGGCTCCACGCACCTGTGTGCACGCGTGAGCGAGTCTTTCCGAGCTTTCTCTCTTTCTATCTATCTGGCGGGCGCACAGTGCCGCTTCGGCCGCGGTGCCCGCGCGAATTTTGCGCTCGCGCCGCGAATCATTGGCGAGTTTCACCACGATCGGTATCCGGCCTTGATCTTGGCTTGCGAGGTCAGCCCGATGCTCGCGGGTCACGACACGTCGCTTGTCGTTTTCAACCGGTTCGAAGTGACAACGAACGTAAAAACCCGATATTTGCGCTGGTGTCCAACGCACGGTATTCGAAACTCGCGAATTTTTGTCGCTCGTTATTGGATCTCTTATCGAATCCTTTCTTTCATTCCTCACCGAAGGTCGGCTAATTACGCGCGTGTTCGTTTGAAACTGTCGACAATCGCGTTCATCCGGGATGAAAATTTCAACGATTTTCCACGTGGATACGTTTGCCAGGTTTCTTTGAACGTCGGAATCGCGACAATTGTCGCGTACGTGGAGGTCGACGGAACAGAGGGGAAGAGGAGGGAAGCGTGTAGCGGCAGAAAAGGGCGATTAAGGTTGTCGGAAGGAGACCAGACCGGCGGACGCGACCTTAAATATCTTCCAGCGCAATTAAAAGGCCGTTAATCTTGGTAATGAGAGCGCACGCGTTGACGGAGAATTAACGCAATTACAATATGCCGTGCGCTGTCACAGTCTGAATACGATGAAACTCTCGAGATTTAAATACACGTCTGCGATCCTGCCGAGTGATGCCGCTTCAATCGAGCCCTCGAACAATCCACTCGATATAACCTGCATACCAAATCCGTTAACCAAATCCAACGGCGAGTTTCTCTCCAACAAAACCTAAAACGGAATTAATTCGCGATCGAAAGTCATTTCGTCGAACTCGTTTCTCATTGAAATTCGGCCTCTGAAACTGCCCATTTTTTTGTATTCGGCCTTTGCTCCTTTCTTTTCGTTTTTCTTTTTTTTTTTTTTTTTTTTAGAATTGAAATATTTTGAGATATCAAGTTTCTTTCCGAGCATGCCCGACATCGAGGAATTCGTGGTTAGAAGATTCCCGATGGTAATCTTAATTTAAGTATTGTAATTTTGTGAGGTTTTGTATAATTTTGTGAGATTTTGTTTCAATTAAAATTCATGGTGACTTCTATTTATTTCTTTGCGATTTGACCAAATTTATATTATTATTTCTCCAAAAGCAATATAAATATACCTTATTATATTGTTACATCTATTTATATTATTACATAATAATGTATACATTCAAAAAATTACAGCATTAAGACTTAAAAAAAAGAAAAAAATAACACAAGTAAATAAAAATTTTATTCGTATTATTTTTGTTAATTATATTTAGAGATCAAAGTTGTAGTTATAAAATTTTTATTTTTCAAAAAAATATTTTTAGAAAAGTTTGTTCCGTCCACAAAATAAAGAATACTCCAAATTTTAGTGTACGGTGATTGACAAAAAAGAATTTAAAAACCGAATAGCATGAAATAATCTCGAATTTTATAACGAACAGATGACTGTTATTAATACAAAAATGTCTAATACAAAAGTTATTAATTTTGAATTTTCTTTTGGTCGCCTCATATATCTACAAAAGATTTTGTTAGCAATTTCCACAAGCTCTTATAGCTGAAATATATTTTTAGTTTGAAATTATACATACAGACACAATTCTACAGATTTTTCTATGAAACAATTCTATCTATTTGATGTACCCTATTTACCTATCTGCAATTCTATCTCCCTCTTGTACCATTTTTTCCTCGAATCGCTCTTTATCTCGAGCCATTCATTTCGCTGTAGACGACACGCATCCAATTAATGCACTCGAAATGTCCACCGATGCGTTAATGGCGCGTTTTCAACTTTCTAACGCGACAAGGGTAAAAAGGCAAAAGAAAAACGAAGGCGTTCAAAAATTCCGAACGAATCTATGGATGCATAGCCTCTATTGAGGAATAAAACTCGCGACGGAAGCATCATTGATTAGCATCATTAATCGAAATATTTAATTGATTCGGTAACAGAGATGAAGTTTCGACAATTTCGTCAACTAAATAAATAGAATTTAACGATTAATCCACGCCAAATCAGGTCATGGAAATTTCTAATTAAGAATGAAAATTATACGACGGTTTGTCTATCTGATCGGATGAAGCATAATGTATGCTGTGTGATTAGACGAACACGCAAGCTCATAGATCCGAGCCGTTAGAGACTTGGAGGAATATAGGAAGTGTTTAATTAAAATAGACGTTAATCTTGAAGGTAAGAACGATGTATGTGATACGCGATGTGCAAGGAGAATATTCCCGTGTAGAATTGCGGCTGAATAATTTCAGACAGTTGGAATTTGATATAAGAAATGGCGATGAAGATTGGAAGATTGGCAGCAGGAACGAGTTTGATAATTCAGTTAATTTATACGTCGACTATCGCGCGATATTTGCACATTTGGCTTGTGGATAGGAATATTTAATTTCTAGAAAATATTGTTACAATAAAACTGCATCGGAAGCACAATAAATTTATATTATTTATTAAAATATTTTTGCCGCCTAATATTCATCTAGTTTTAATCATTCTAGGAAATGATCAAACACGCTTGCTTCTTTTTTCATTTCTTACATAAGAATTTTAAAAATCTCTCATGTACTCGGAAGTGTACATGTAATGTACTAAAAAGCGACACACGTACTTGCCTTGAACTCATCGTATAATCAGATAAATTAAAATCCCCAGCAGACGTGTGTTTAATAATGTTCAAATTTAACGTCGATTTCGGTGAAAAACGAAGAAAGTTCTACGTAAGTTTTCGGCACATCTTGCATGTATCGGTCACGACATATGGTACTATTGCTTTGCATACGATTCGGTAAAAATAACGGGACAAGATTTCTTATTGAAACTGGTTTTCCAGAGTACCGGTGATATTAACTTCGATCGTAATGGTGTCCCAAGTCGCGCAGTAATCATAGAGATTACTGTCGTGTTGACCATCGAGCACTGGTATTCGGATTTCATAAAACGCGGGTCATCAGATTAATTGAACGTGAATGTGATCGCGATACTCTTGAATAGCACTTTCATTCGATCATAAAGAACGTAATGATCAATGTGAGATTGAATGAACAGACACGGAAGGACATACATATATGCACGAAAGAAAATGAAAAATTAGAGGAGTGTAACTACATTGAATGAAATAAAAGCAATGAAACGATATAAAGTAATCTGAGGTTACTTACGGGTCTCCAGCTGGCTCACAGGCGCGAGTAATGCCATTTCCAGAGAAAACGGAAGCAGACGGGAACGAGTCATTCATTGTCGCCGACAAAGTGCACTTTGTCGGATGATTGTGTGCGTAGAACGACTTGCAGCGTGAGCGACAGGCGCGTGCTCGACGCTCGAATGCGTGAGATGCGTGAAATGCATTAGACCGCGTGGTGCACACGTGTTTAAAACCAGTTTCACGTGAATCTAAACGTCTCTCACCGTAGCGTATTTCCAATTGAAATGCCATGGTCGTCGTAGCGACCGGCTGTTTTGATACGAACGCGTCGAATCGTGTCAGGACGTGTTCGAGCATGAACACATTCGGTATATATACAAGGAGGTCAATAGTTTTCTCGTTCGACTCTCATATATTTTTATTGATAGTTGGGCCGCACAGGCAAAAACAAAATATGCCCCGCGATTCACCTGATTCGTATCCACCACGCGAAACAGTAATTTATCGCAGGAATTTCATTTACGACATTGATCTCAATTGTGATTCATCGGACGTGTTGGTTAATATTAAAATTTTGAAACGCACCGGACTCTCTCCGTCGCTCACTGGATATTTTTGAACGAGTTTAAGAGACACTCGTTGAATACGAGTTCCGAATCAATCGCTCTATCGTTTTTAACGTTTTAAACGACGAAACTGAAAGACATTGCAATCTATAGACAATATCGACTGGCCGAATTCAAGGACCACTTAGCCTCGAACGCGTCTATGTCTATAACTTGACGGGCACTTCGTGTTAAGTGAACAAAGTGAGGTTAAGTATCGACACAGCAGACGACAACTTGGCAGAAGATTCTGCGCCCCTAGAATCTAATTTCGATGAAATATTCCGGAAATGTGAGTCAATGGAGCAATCTATGCGCGTAAGAACATTGTCTGCACACAGTTGATCTGTCTGTTGCTTTTCTCAAAAGTTCTCGCGAAGAATCGATCGGTACATGTTGAAATTCACGTAAATCGTGACTGGAAAGTACTCGTTTGAAGGAAGAACTTGTGTAATTTCGTTCAATTAAGCCGTCGCCCGGCTTATAATTGGCTTCAATTCGTGGTAAAAATAAACATAGCGAGTTGACAGTAGTGCTAGCAGGGTGGCACGAACGTGCGTAGGAGATCATCTCCGACTAAGCGCTTGCTCGATTTGTTTCCCACCAGAAAGCACACGTTTCCCGCCAAAGGCCGTTCAATGGATGAGTATACATAACTCACGCGACTCGGAAATTATATAACTATTGTTGCACGACTCGTAAATAAAGGCTACTTACCGTTGATCAAGGCGAAAAACGTCAGGATCGCGCGCACACACACACGTTACACCTCGCACTGCTTAAGGCAAACTGCCGTGTTGGGGCGCTGTTGCTCGCCGCCATCTTGGATCGATCAGTTGGCAGTCGAAAAGTGCGCTGATTTTGATTCTCGAATCATCCCGACGCCATGTTCGAATAACGGCCGTTATTCACGTTCGCCACGAAATTAAAGGTGAGTAATAAAAACTATATTTTTCGTCACGATCATTAATCTTTCATTTAATCTGTACTAAGTCAAATAATAACAATCGACGCTTGACACGCAATTATCGTTCACACATTTCATTTCCATATGAATATAAACAATGATTCAGAAACATTTCACAAACAGCACGTAGTATGATTCGTTTCAATAAATAAATAATTGCGGTATGAGAGCACGTTCTGTTCCTTTGAAAAAGTATAAAAACAAAGAAAAATGTAAAACATGATAAATGCAAACTATACTGAATAATGCAAATGTTAACGTACATAGCACAGATCGTAATTATTCATTCGGATCTTGACTGTTTTTTTCTTTCTTGCTATTTGATTTATGTATTCTTCGCAATTGAATTCATTTTTAAATAACACACTTCCTTCACATACATAATTACCTACGTACACAATTTATTAGGATCATTGCCGATAATAATTAAATACTTTTTTTTTAGCGTAGAGAATTATATTATATTTATTTATATATTATTTTAAACACTTATACCTAGAATACTTTACCAAAACATCACTACACTTTGTATGACTTATGCACGTGTGCAAGCTTCTCTTAATTAGCTTTGCATGGAAGTTTAATGTACACACACGCTTTTTTTCTTCCGCGTCTACGCATTTCAAGAATTTCTATAATCACCGATAAAAACGACTTACGTAATACTTAACAAATATTATAGTTTCGCGCGTCATTGGATCTTCACTTATGATTGTAGCTAGATTCAGTTTTGTCTATTTGATTTCCTTTGCATCGCTATATTGCATCAATTCCACTTTTGCGATCATTATAAGAATTCTTAAAAATCAATATACACATAGCACTTAGAGACACGTATTCATAATTATGAGGATGCTTATACCAAACTATGTATCCGGTTAGTCATATGAATATATACTGCCATCGATAAGGTTCAACAAAGTTTCAAGAACCACTTTCATCGTGATGGTAGTTTTGTAGATTTTTAGAAAGTATGCGCATTGCGACAAATGCCACAGCCAAGCGCGAATTCTTCTCCAGTCGGTGGATGTTTCACGTGTAATGGACATTCGTCCCCTTCAAGCTGTTTTGCTTTAGGTCCTGATAAAATTTATATGATATTTGTATAATACAAACTATACAATAAAATTATATTGCGTTCAAAGACTTACCAGCAGGACAGGAAGGCAATTCGCCTTTTGGAATGGTGGTGACTCGTTGAAAGTCGTCGTGGCAGGGGTTACAGAAGTGTGTAGTTCCAAAGCAAAAGAAGACTGCCACCGAGCAACAATAACGACACTTATACTCTAGGAAGTCTGCTCCGTGCTTCGGACACATCTGAGCCCTTGCCACGTCGCTGCAACCTCCACACACTAATTCTGTGGGATCGAACGTTTCTCCGCCTACTTGCGCATCGCATCGTGCTTCGCCACCATAATAGGCCTTTTGACACTTGTAACAGACATAATATGCATAACGTTCCATTGCATATGCAGCAGGATCTTGCTGATATCTTCCACCTGGTCCAAATGTTGTTTCCGCCCTATAATAATTAATAATAGCGTAGAAATGTAATCCTAGATATTCTTCAATCTACTATCCAACATTCGGTATAAATAACTTGTACGCACTTGTGCAATCCTTCGTATTCTAGTCGCATTAAAGCCTTTCTTCTGACATCTTCATAAAGTTCCTTTATACTAGTCAATTGATCAGCTAAAGTAGGATGTTCCATCGGAACTTTACAAATTGGGCAAAGAGAGAATCCAAAAGTTATTCTAGGTCCCACCCATCTCTTCATTAAAACATGTCTACAGCAATGCAAATGGAAAACGTGTCCACATTGCAACTGAATTGCAGGCGCAGCAGACAAAGCTTCGGTAAAGCAGATCATGCACATGTCGTCAGCATCTTGTTTCAAATCACTGCCTGGTAGACATCTATGTAGACAGGGTAGACAACTACTCTCGTTTCGAACACCTCCGCAGATGTGTCCGCATACGTGTACTTTGCTGCACGCATTTTTACCGTGTTCCTGACAATCGTGATCTGCACATATGTTTCCTACTGCCAGCAAACCTGTATTACCAGTAGTACCACAAAATCGACAAATTCCAGACGTAGCACCAACAGGTTTCCTAGGAGATCCGTCTCGAAATTCTACTAAGGCTTTTAACGTTCTACTGTCAGCTAGAGCCAAAATCCAAAATAATTTCGTGCGGCCACAACCTTCGTGAAGATCTACGCGTATCGCTTCTTCCTCCTCTTTGCAAACTTGTCTTATGTGCATTCGTGTTCTTCTATGTAAATGCAAAATTCTATCACATTCTGCGCATAAGTTTCCACATACGTTGCATTGAATGATTGCTGTTGTTTCGCCGTCATCGTGATTACTGCATGTTGGCTAAAGAAATATTAAATACATTATGTATATTTTATCATTATTAGTGTATATACATATATTAAACATTCAATTTATTAAAGATTGTTTCAATACTCTTACCCTAGGTGGTGGTGGTTGTCCCTCAGTACCACTCCATTGACCAGAGGACAATCTCTCAACATGATCGGAATCCAATACACACAAGGAGGAGAGAGCAAGCCACAGTGTTGGAGTTTTCAGACATTCAGTTGGGTCACGGCTCTTTTCGTCCAATCTGGTAAGATTTAGAATATTTTCCGCTATTGCTGCTTTCGTCACTGACGCCCAAGCTTCTGACAATTTTCCCTGCGAAAATATAAATAATAAATATTGAGCTGAATATTTCACCGGTAAAACGTTTAATACGTACCGATGCCATATCTTTCAAAAGTTGAATAATCACTTCTGCTAATTTTCGAGTCATACATCCTCTTAACCACCATCTTGCTCCGACTTGACTTTTTGGATGAATACTAGTAGCTAACGAAACAGTCTGCAAAGCTTTACCGTTTTCTCTTCCCTTTACTTTAACTTGAACTGACAGCGCCTTAGCAATACAACTTAAGAATACGTCGAGAATTCCTGGGGAATGCTCGTCAAATTCAGCACTCTGTGAAAAATCATTATTTGCCGCGGATATAATACTAAAATCCGTCGGTGGTAATCGTTTAACATTGATGACACTAGCTAGTATTTCTGGCTTAATTTCTGGCAAAATTCTCTTCAGCAAAGCTGTTACCTAAATAATTAAATTTTTAATTTTTAATTAATATTAAAAGACATAATGTAACAAACGTAAATGTTGGGATGTAGAAGAAACGAATTACGTACTTGGCGTTGCACTCTTGCCGATCCAGTATGTAACAAACTCAACAAATCTTTCAACAATCCGTACTGATGTGACAGATAATACTGTCCTACCGAACTACCGCTTAAAGCTAGCACCATGGATAGCATTTCAAAACAATACGTATCAGCTGCTTTAGGCAGATCACTGTTATCGCTCAACAAACTGTTAGCAGGAGTTGGAGAGCATAATAGCGCTTCCCATTCTTCTCGCAGCCGAATAGCTTCTTTTTGAATTGCTTGAACAATATGTGTACAAACTTGTTTTTGTAAATGTGTCAAATTGTTTCTGCTGAATAAAATTCCGACCATGTGCTCGCGGAGATCATTGCTATCCTCCAAGTCTTCGTTAGTTCCTTCCGTCGTATCTGTTTGCTGTTGCTGTTGTTCACCTTGTATAAGTTTACCAAATACCTGACGAGCAAAGAAGCGTAAATTAATTATTTAAAATATATAAATTACATATGGTACGTAATTAACGTACTTGAGATGTAATTAAACGGAACACTTTCAACGTCTCTGCTTCGCAATTTCTTTGCTGAATCGTTTGTGCACTCAGCTGTTTGCCAATTTTCAAAGATTCACCTTCGACTTCGCCTAAGATTCGTATTTGTCGCACTCGCAAGGAATTGTCTGGACCTTTCAATTTAAGACCAACAATAACGTGACGTGGATCTATAAAATAAAGTAACGTCAAAAATTGAAAATACAATAACAGTAAAATAACAAATACAACGATTATATTGAAATATGTATATGTAATATGATGTACCAGTAATCGGACAGTTAATCCAACCGGCAAATCGACTTTCAACCTCCACAGTTCTCAATTTGATCATCTCATCTACATTATTACCCGACTGAAATGTAACACTAGACACTTTGTGCTGTAACATAAGTATAATAAGTACAAAGACGTTCGTGAAAGAGTTAGAATTTATGACGAAACTCACCGTTAAGTCACGACAATTATCTATGTGAATGTACACTATTCGGGGAAGAGAATGAGCAACGCAAATGATGGTGATCGTCTTAGTCTTGTTTCGATCTTCGTCGCCAGATTCCCAGAAAGTTTCCGTCGAATTATCAGTTAAGCTTCCTATCATAGCTTGTCTACTCGAGGCTTTAATTTCAACGCCACAAGTTAAATCCTTCAAAACTTCTACGCAGCTGCTGACTTGTTGAGAATGAATCGATTGATGGCTTTCATGCATGCTCATTGTAACGTCCTCTTCCTCCTCGGATCTGGAGAGTATTTTACTAATATTACTGAAAACGTGACTTCTGTGAAGGAACATGTGATCCGCAGGTGTGAACTTGATGCCCCAGCATCGAATGGCAGCTTGTTGCAAAGGGGAACCTAGAAATTAATCCATTAAAATTTAAAATTTTCCATAGAGAATATCGATGATATTGTCGGTAGTACAAAACACGTACCAGGTGGTGGTAAAAGCATCAAGTCCGCTATAGTTTGCAATAAAGTATGAAACACGGTTGGTAATGGATTAACAGCTTCACCTGCTATGACGAGATCGCTTAGGGGATGCTCGCATACACCGATCATTTCCTGAAAAATAAAGTGCACTGCTATGACAATATACTCGTGTTACATACATTTAAAATACAAATATGAAAGCATTCGTTTGTAAAAAAAATTTATATAATGATAATTATAAAATATAATTATTCTGCAACAAAATATTATTTATGTTTATGAAAGAAATTAATTAATTAAGTTTGATAGCTCCTCCTCAGTATATGGTACAGAAATTACAAAAGAAAGCTACAATACAAAATTTGATTGTGGCATCAGTATTAACAAATCGATATACTTACATGGTCATCCTTTTTATCGGTTTTATTATCTTCATCAGTCGCATCTAGAACTTCAGGCGGCACTGTGGGTGTCAGAGAGGCAACGAACCACCATAGCAAATCATGGAGGCACATAGGCTGCGTCACACTCCTTAGAAGCCAATTTAATGCTTGCATCGCGTAAACTCTGCAAGCGGCACGTCTCAACGCTTGCTTCATTGCAAGTTGCAGGTGTTGCAAGTTATGTTGTTGCAGAACAAACAACATCACAGGTCTCATGAGGATTTCTATTCTGTCGTTATTCGTAACTTCGTCTTGGCTCGTCGAGACAATTGCCGACTGATTCATCGATGGTACCAATTTCTGTAGCGCGGCAGAAGGATAGCATAAAAGAGACGATCCGGCGTCTATGAAACAAAGAATACTTTTAGTATCATTAATATAATACTGCAACTCTGTTGTTCACATACCAGTATTCATTTCGCTGCTACTGTTGTTTCGTTTTCGCATAATGACAACTCTGCCATCGTTTGAATTTCGTGTCCACGGAGCACCAGTAGACATCGATACAGATCGATGGAATATTCCACGGCCTTTTCCACTTTCGCTGTCACTATCACTTACAGGACATTCCGATAAAGGCTACAGAATAATACGTGGTCACGGTTAACAGTCAACTAAAAGTTAGATGAAAAGAGAAACAAAAAATTCCCTACCCTTCCATTCGTAGTATTAGCCATGACGTTGCCCCCATCGTAGGCAGTCTGTTGCCCGTTCTGACGTCTTAAAGTCTCCTCGTAGTATCTTTCGTCGTGACTCTGCGAATGATGAACCCCTAAAGCTTGCAAACATTGAAAGGGTCCAGTCGGTGGAAATGGTCCAGCTGCCTCTGGAGGACTGTAATTTTCTGCTACAGACGACAACGTCTGCGATGGCCGTCGCTGTTGCTTCGGAATGTTCAATCCGGACGCGCTAGCCAAGTCTAAGAGAAACATAGCGTTGTTCTTCATGATAATATGTGTCTCGCTTTCGTTAGGACTACTAACTGGCGACACGATTTTGGAAGAACCGTCCTTCTTCTTCGTCATTCCGGTCAAGAACTTCTTCGCGAGTTTCAGCTTCCGCGCTCGTAGATATTTGTCACGACACGTATCACAGATAAGATACCACGAACTTCCACCAACTCCGCCATCTCCGCAATTGCCCGCCCAACCGATGCAATAGTTCCCTCCACTGTTGTAGCCTTTCCCTCCTGCGTGCCATCCGCAACCGGGATGCATCATTTTCATATGATACGTTACCGGATGTGGAAACATCAAGCCGCACAGTTCGCAAATCGTTTCTCGTTCTATCCCCCCGAGTACTTCGGATCCATTTCCTCTGCCGACTGGCTTCCATTCCTTCTTCTTTCTGCTGCTTTTCTTCTCGCGTTCCTTCAGTTTATCCTCGCGCGGTCGTTTCTCCGGTCGTTTGCCCAACTTCATCGTTTGTATCTGCGATATCGGACTTGGCAACACCGAGCGTTGTTGTATCGTCTGAAGGCAATTTGTGCTAAGTTCCTCCCACAAGAACACAAGACTCTTCAAAGCCGGCGGCAACACAGCGACCGTTTGAAATTCCGGCAAAGAGTCCAGCTTCCCGCTTTCCGGGACCTCCTCTTTGATGACTGTTTTCTGTTTCTTTCTATTTCTGTTTGCATTGGCATTCGCGGCGGACCGTGTCAAAGCTTCGACGGTGCTCGGCTGTATATACAAGTAGTTGCCAGCGTTGATCACCTCGACCGAGTGTCTTTGCCTGGCTTTCTGCTCTTGCTTCTGTTTGTCCGTCGATTGTATCACTGTTTGCCTGGTCACGACAAGCGCGCCCTGCTTCGGTAAACTAGGATGAAACTTGAGGAAACTGGCGCAAGCCATCGCGTCGTGCACAATCCCTTCGTGCCAGAGGAACGCTGCAAACACCGCTCGCAAACACTCGGCCACCGACGGGCTGATCGCTTCTTTCACCTTGTCTTTGCTCAGATTCAACGTTCGGCTCGTGCTCGCGCTCTGTTGAGTGTTGCTCGGAGACATGGTGCGTTTCGTTCTGGTTTTCACTACTTTCGTGTGATCTCTTCTGGTTAACTTCACCCCGTCTTTTGGCCCGGTGGAACCGATACTGAAGTGTCCCTTCATAGCTGTAGTCGCGCTCTCCGGACTCGTCTGCGTTTGCGCTTGGGAAACCTTCTTCGGGCTTTCTTGAGAATCCTTTGACAAAAGCAAATGACTCGCTTTACATCGGCGTGGCTTTTATTAAACGAGAATAAACGAGGGTGTTTCTTTACTTACTCCAGCTTCTTGTTTCGGAGTGTCTGGTGGACTAGCTATACTACCCTCGGACCTCATGTGCAAAGAGCTACAACTTGGGCTCGGAGAGAGGTCACGAGTATTGGCGGTTGTGCTGACAGCACTCGGAGATTGCGAAGGATCCCTCGTTAGACTACTGACCAAGGCACTTGTGTCGCTTTGCGTTGATCCACGTCGCTGCGATGTCACGCTGTCTATCATTCCGCCAGAAACTTGAAAAGGAAAGGCAAAGACTTCGTAGACGACAATTTTGGTTTCTCCCAATAGACTTGGAATTAATCATTCTTTTCTCTAACGCAAGGATGTCTTTAGTTTACCTTGCTTTTCGTGAACCATGGATATACGCTGCCGCTCAAAAGTACAAGTGAACATACACATGTTGCTAGTTCTTATGACTGTCAGAGAAAAGATATGAAATCTCTGATAAATTTGAATAAATTTCATGCTCTATTAAATATTTCATCAATAATAATAAAAAGTAGCTGTATCTTCTTCTCATCTACACATCTACCTTATGCTTGCAGAGGTATAATTTAACTGTTTGTTAGTTTTACAGTGGTCTTATTGTTAGAATCGCATCGAATAAACATTTATTTATTTAAAAGATTGTCGACTAAATTTACATTTAGTAATTAAATAATTAAATTGTTCAGTTCGATACTATTAGAATATTACTATTAATTTGATATTTAAAAGAATTTAATAATAAACATTATTTAACAATAATAATATGCATCAAACATATCACCGATTTCACAAAAATGCTAAGTATCTAGATACTTTTCAGCGACAGTATGTATATATATATTGAAAAAAAAAGAATGAAAAATGTAACATTCGCAAAGAACTTCGTGCAACGTAATTTCGTGCGACTTTGCCAGTGAGTGAATAAAACGGCTGAAGTTTCAATGAATTTATCTGAACAATGTATTCTGTGCAACTGTAACTCGCAAAGTAATCGTTCGAATGCCAACTAGATTTCTGTTAGTGTAAAGTTACAGAGTATTAACGGTGTGTTATTATCCTTACCTAACGGGGAGAGACCGACACTTCGGGGGGAGCCACACAGCACAGGGCTGCTGCTGATACTATCTCCCCCTCCTATCAAACTTCTCCCACCTGATAAGTTTTTTATTAGTTATAGAATTCGTATGTAACGTGTGATATGATTTATTGCTAAACTCTCAATAGGTATACTCTCAATGTGCACTATTCGGATCTCTATCTATCTCGTAAAAGTGTACTTGTACGTGCAACAACTGATCAGTTTTCGTCTTACACATTGATCAACATACTGCATGCATTTGGATCGTACGTAGTGTTTATATATCAACAAGAAGAGAAATCTACGGTGCTATTACGGTGTGTCTTCGTCAAGAGTAATCGAGGTGAAGTACGTGTACCGAACAACATTGAACACTATACACTATATTGTTAACTGTATAGACTGAGGATTATGTGTCGAGTAAGGAAAGGAGCGAGTACCTGGTGCATGAGCAGCAGGAGGAAAGAGGCAATTACCAGAACCAACTGGCTGCCGACTGGACCCAGCTAAGAGCAACATCACTATTCTGTTATAACTAATCCAACAAAGATCTGTATATACTTAATATCCTAAGGTCGTTCGTTCGTCGACTAGATGTTAGTATTAATCGGAGAGAAAGGAGGTGTGACTTATTCAAACTTAATGGTTCTCTCTAAATCGTCGTCCATCTCACGGATTAAGAGTAAAAAAGAAAAATATATCTGCGGGACGGTATACGCAATCTTACAAGTATCAGTATCGGGTCTCTCAGCTTCTGAAACGATTCCCTCCTCAGACCGGTTATGGTGCCAAAAGTGTGAAGTAAGACACACACATGAATGTATGAGATTAATAATGAGATTACAAGTTAAAGAGAGAGAGAAAGAGAGAGAAAGAGAGAGAGAGAGAAAAGTAAATGTAAATCGATAGTAGATCTGTCGTAGAGTATATATATATATATATATATTCGTTTTGTCTCGTAAATAGCGCATACGTACCAGGTATTGGAACCGGGCTAGAGGACGGGCTCTGAAATCGCGGTGACCCACCTTGGGGATTCTTTGGCGACGAGCTTCTCGATAACCTCCTCGGTGTCTCTGGTGGCGTGGGCCCGTTACCGTTCGCTCGGCTCTCCCCAATCGCTTTCACCAGCTCCTTCACGGACACTCCGACAAATTCGGAAAAGTCCCTGCAAATGCCAAAACTATATAACGAAACTAGTCTAACTGCGCGCGTCTTGCCTCTTGTTTGCCCTTGCTCACCTGCCAGGCGAGCTTCTTTTCTCCCCGTGGCACTTGTCGTCGCCTCTCAACCACTTTTGCAGCACGCTCAGCTTCCCACCGCCACCTTCTCGCTCCCTCTCCTTCACCACCCTTTCCTTCGAATGCGGCTTGGAGAACTTTGGCGAAACGTCCGCCCTCTCCGGTGTGAACCTGTCGCTTCCTAGAGCGCACACAACGAGAAACGGATAATACAACGCACTACGTTCGCCGAAGCGCATTGCTTTTACGCAATACCTGGTGAATCGTGTTGATTGTATGAACCAAAAACGAATGGATTTGTATTACTACCCTCTCCAGATTCTGCTGTACCTGGTGTTAAATTTTGCCCGGTGAAATTGAAGCCCTCATGACTCACAGAAGGCACGGAGAAGTCGAAACCTTTCTGATTCGGCGATTCGGACGAGTCCGCCGCTGTCGCCGGTTTCTTCTCCGTCGGGTCGATCTCCAGGTCCTGCTCGATCTTCATGTACGTGATGCCGTGTTTGCTGACGGCAAGGGACCAGGCTTCACCCTCGGGCGCTCGACCCTTTCGGAAACAGTACTTCGCCATCGATTCGTCGTCCATGCGTACCCAGGTGCCTTCGTTGTTGACAAACTGTGCGGCAAACATTGTTTAATTGTACATTCGTTAAATTCTTATCACGCATTCTTCGATTTACACGACACTTTACGCAGGTTTTCTTTTTGCGCGATCAGAGAATCATTAATCTTTTTTTTTTTTTTTTTTTTTTTTTGAAAATGTGTTCAATATTTTCTCTCCAGTATTTTATTTCATGCTTGCGGTTCTGTTGGGCGTGGAACAAATAGTTCGCATAAATCGAGGAACGGGTGTATAACAGGATAATACTAGGGCATACATATTCCTGAATGGTCACCATGTTGCCAAGAGCCAGTTTCCCTACCGGTGCAGCATTTAGACCCGGCCTACTTCTAATATTGTGACCGGAAGCACCGCACTTTACGACGACCATGTTTCGACCACCGTCGAACGTCACCGTTTTCCTTTTACTGAAACGAACAATCGCACGTTACGAAATCGAAAAAAACAGAGGTCTCGACAAACTCGCTGATTCCGATGCTCGTTGATTCACGTACTCGTCAACAGCTTCCGGCCGTTTGCGCAGAATCGTTTCCTTGATCACTTGATCTAAAATCGACTTGGGCTCTTCGACGGGAAGGAGTAAAGTTTTCCCTAAATGTTGGTTATACTGGAGACACCAGGCTTCCAGATGACTGCTGCTGCAATATTCCTTTATCGTCTCCGCGTTCAATCGCAGCCAAACGCCGTCGTCGTTGTGAATCTACGGCAAACAGTATAACAAAACGCGGGGATAGGACGTTTCAATAAAAGCCCACGTAATAACGTGTTCGAGAGAATTGAAACTGCGCGAAAGAAGCAGAATCGCATACTTCGTCTATGAATGCTATGGTGTCATTAACCAAAACGACGCCAATTTGCTCGCTTTGTAGAGACGGATGCGCTCTGATCCTCAAACCGGCGCTGTTCTTAGCCACGAATTTTCTCAATCTGCTCGGCTGATGCTGCGGCTTCTTCACGATGTTTTGAGTAGGCGGTTGCATACCCTGCGGCGATTCTTTTACTTCTACTTTGTATTTCTGCGAAAACGAACGAGAGAAATAGTGAAAGACGGATTTGCAAACTTTATGGAATTTCATCCTCGTCTCCGTTCCTTGCACAATTTTACATATTTCTTTTCTTCTTCTTTTTCTTTTGAAAAGGTTGTATATTATTTTGTAGTGCACAGGTATATTTATCGAAAGCTCTATGAGATTTATTTTTCTGATATATATTTTTGATATTTTTGATAATATTATCATTATTTTGATAAGATAATGTATTCAGAGGAAAGTAAAATTAGTATATCATACGTATGAGCCCTTCTGATTGTTGATTTTGGGAATTTTACAATAGACATTTCAAAATTCTTTCCAATGACGATGCTGATGCATGTTGAAACAATTATGCTCAATTAATTAATATCCTCACTGATACGAGTCTTGGAACATAGATACGAATCAATGTTCAAAGTTAGCAATCGTAGCAGTTAAAGCACCTCTGTGATCCACCGTGCACGAGAGTAAAATAGTAACTTACTTCACTCATCTTTAAGTCAGATACGGTGAAACTGAAAGGAACTCACATCTTCCATATTGTATCCATCGACCATGACCATGAGAGAATACCATCCGATCGACGACGGCGCCCACGTCGCGCTGTAACTCCCATCGCCGTTCGGTCTGACCAGCATGCTCTCGCTTGATCTTTTCAGAGCCGGTGACATGAACCTCAATTCCTCGAACGAGTAGTTCTGATAAGCTTTCATGACGGTGATCGCGTAGAAACAGGTCTTGTTGTTGATGGTGACCTCGTAAGGAACGTCCAAGGGTGGCTGTGGGTGGCCACCAAAGGTCATTGGATCAAGTTGGGAAACACGGTCGGCATCCCCCAAGTCTTTCTTGTCTATGGGTACCGCCTTCACGTCCACCTGGTAGATTATAAGCAGAAACGACGTTCTTAGTAACTGAACGACTAGCGTAGTTTACCGAACGCTCTGAAAGTTGGAGGGATTATTTGCTGCTGAACAGAGAATAATTAACGTTGTACCTTCAAATTGGGTACAAAAACAACATCTCCGTACTGGTCTCTGGTGAGTATGGTAACGATGGCCGGACATCCGCACTTCATTTCGTCCTTCGAGTAAAGTGCCTCGCATTTCGAGGGATCCACGAAACTGTCTGGCTGTAACCATCTTGCCAAACGACCGCCGCTGGTGCCGGCTGAGCAAGATACGAAGTCTCGCAGAAACAGTCGTTCGTTCGAGTGACCACTGTGGATAAAGGAAATTCACCGGTTATGTTACTTGTGTCAAGCAAAATTTAACAAACAAGTTGATAAAGTAAGAAATGTCAAAGTCTTCCATAGCTGCAATTTTTCCTCTTAAAGATTTGGAATCCTAGAAACTCTAAAAGCTTCCACGAGATGCGCTTCTCGACGAAATAAAGCGCAATAAATTAATAAACTAAGAAATCTCCGATGAGAAACTACTATTTCATTACTTAAAAATCTGAAATCCTCGAGGAACTTTTCGCGTATCTTTTGTATAATTAAATTCCACGTTGTCTGATTGCACCGAAACCAAAGCTCGCAACCGTGAAATCTAAAGTGGCGCGTGAATTTTCGTAGGTCGTTTCGATAAAAATGCAAAAGAGGTCAGGATCATTCGTTGGAACGAGTTTCGCAGTTGCGATACTCTTAATTGGTGCTCGGTTTCGTGAATCTCGCCTGGGTAAATCACGAGCAGAGGACGATGCTCCTCTGGCAGCCAGACAATCGCTGTTTTCCCCTAGTATCGTCGAACTCATCCCTAATAAAGCGCAATCACGTCGCAATTCTGTCCACCGTAGCTCGCCTGCTGCGACGTGTCCGCTACCTACACCCTACCGCCGCTTCCACGCCGATTCCGAGACGCCGAGTCTCGACGAAGTGGCGAGAACGACTTCTTCGAAGGCATCGTGCTCAGTCACTTTCAAAGAAACATGCGGCCAAACCGGTATATCCGCCGCGAGACTCGCTCGCGGATCGAAACCCGACTCGGCAAGGAAGTTACGCTCGCTTCGAGCTCCACTCTTTGGCTCGTTCGCGAGGATCTCTAAATTTCGAGTAGCTGAGAGCAACGATCCGATTTTTGAGAAGAAATTATCACGATTGGAGATTTAACGAAAGTTTGGCGAGCTAAATCGTCAAAGTTGAGAGTTTCCATTTTTTAGCGAGTAATAAAATTCAAATCGAATCGGAAACTTTGAAACCGAGCAACCCGATCTTGAATTGTCCCGATTTCCAAACTAGCCCAGTGACGTCAATTTCGCAGTTTTTGTAAACTCGGAGGAGAACAATCGGACGTATCAAACAATCGCGACGTCCGTCACGATCCGATGGCTAGAATTTCGGCATTAGCGAAAAGTCATCCGTCATACGTGTCGATACGTATTCGCCGACACGCGGACCGTGGAACATCCTTGACGTAGGTCTCGTTTTACCGATCCACCATCGAGTAATGCGAGATGGAGGAAGATCGATGGAAGGAACGTGAAACGACGTCGAACAGCCATCGGGCAGGAGCGTGTCCACGAGCAGGATCGTCCGCGATGGAAATTGGAAGTGCGGCTTTAAGGTCGGTCCCGATGTGACGTATGGTCAGCACGTGGTCATTTCGGAAATGGCCACTTCGGCCGGCGTCAGGTGCTTCCTGGTTTGAGAAGAGCGTTATGAATGAATGGACGTTTCGCATGTGTGACGGCGGACGCGGCGGGACGCCAACGAGCCCGAAGTTGCACGGACACGCGCAATTTCTCATGGGAAATTAAATGGCCCAGGCCTTGTGCTCATAAAGCGAAGAGCTACGATGGCACGACGCTTTAGGGAAACGCTGTCTACCATGAAAAGCGACGCGCGTCCATGAAGAGACGGTTCACGAGAGGCTGGATCTCATCTCGTTTTACGCTGGTCCGGCCGCGCTGGTCTCGCGTTAGGTTTCGAGGTTTCTGCGAACAGGTAGTAAAAAAGACGCGCGATACGCCTTTCGAGCGAGGTACCATCGCTGACGCGTTCTTCCATCTTTACCCCTTCCGGCGTATTACGAATCGTACGCAAAAGCGAGTTTTTAAATCAGAGTGAGGTCGTTAGAACTCGAAGAAGTGAAATTACCTTCGAACAGTTAAAAATTCTCAGTATCTTCCTCTTTTTAGCAGTCTCGCAAAGTTTATCTCGCGAGCGAGGTTTAAATTACTGGCGTCGTTTAGACACGAGGAGGAAATGAATGTTGGGGTCTCAATGTCTTCCTCTTTTCAGTTCCACGAAGTTCATGTTTCCCGGTGTCGCAACTCGTTCTTCAACTTCAAACCGATCAAAATAACAGAAAGGTAACCATAGCTAGTATAACTTGTCGGAGCGTATATCCGACAGATGAGAGAAGAAACAAACGAGGAAAAATACGAGGCTGATGATATCAATCGCGCGTCAACAGGTACGATCGTTCTCCCACGAGCGTAACCGGGCGAACCGCGTTACGTAAATGCACGGTCACGAGGATCCGTGATTCGCGATGGACAAGAGCTGTTTTGGTTCGGTAACTTGGTCAAGGCCAGCCCTTGGAAGGTAGAAAGTCCAGCGACCCTGCGACTTGCACCGAAAACCGGTATCCAGACTCTATCGGCCAGCCAAGCCCTTTCCACTGCGTCGCGTCCCGAACAGGACGAACCTCGTCGAACCGGTGTCGAAAGCACAGGCGGTTCGTCCCCTCCGGCCACTCGAACACGCTTCGTGGCCTGGCTTTTATCTTTTAAAAGGCCGAAGAGGGAGAGTGCAAGAGAGCGAGGCAAACGAAGGAACACACGGTTCTTGGTGGGGAGGAGACACCGATCGTGCATGCCACCGACCACAGTTTGAAAGCAACCTCCGTCATGATCGCGTCAGCTGGCTTCTAGTTGCCCCACCTCATCGGAAACAAGCCGCCGTCCGCGCGCGTGTTTGGACTAGCTCGCGGCGGGTATCCGCTCGAGCAATTTTCCGTCCACTTCTGATCTCTCTCTCTCTCTCTCTCTCTCTCTATCTATCTCTATCTCTATCTCTCTTTACGCGAGTACGTTCCAACTCCCACCGGTCGATCCAAAAAAAATCCCGTTCCGTAAGGATCGATATTTCCAGTTAAAGTCCAGAATCCAACGACTTGTCTAGTGCCTGTCCTGATCTTTTTGTTCGTATTGGAGCATCAAGTAGAGTGTATTTAAAAGAAGTTTCTTAGGAGAGACGAGTTTCCCGGCGGCGAAGACAAATGTGACCGATCTCGAGGAGGAGTAGGAGGATCCAGATCGATGAAAGTGTGGCCGGCGTTCGAGTAACAGTGCGCGGTAAACGATGTGAAGGAAGATCGCCGGGCGAGAGAATCGAAGACGATCGATCGCGGTCGTCGAACAACGCGGTCTTTTGTTCCCTTGGAGGATCGTCGTGTTGGATCAAGGAAGATGAGCGGCAGAAGAAGAGTGTTCAGTGGCCTGAACGGGCTAAAGTGTGATCGTGCTATCGTATGGTCGGTGTTGTTGTGGTGTCTGGTATTTCTGTCTGGTAACGTCGAGAGTGCACCGCCTGGGATATGCGCGATGGACGGCTGCAACTGCACCGTCAAGGCGCACCGCTGGATTAACGTCAAGTGTGTCTTCTCCGACGATCAGGTGAATGAAACAAAACCAAGTATCATCCATTCGTGACTAACCTGCGCGATGAACGCGATGCAGAAACCCTCCACGAGGATGTGGACAATCGTCGATCACGATTTTACAAGCGTCTCGATCCAACGCCACGGCTGAGAGATATCTTTGTCGTTGAAATTCACGACCGCCATGATAACGATGCTGGAAACGTACGACGCAAATGCACGCCCGATGACTAACTCTCGAGCTTCCAGCCTCGCGCTCTCCGCTATAACTTATTGTTAGCATCACCCGTGTGTACGGCGTTTCTTCGCACGATCTAAAAATGGAGACTCTTAGCGGTCTTCCATGCTCTAGCCAAATAGTACGTTTGCTCTTGCTCTCGGCGTGTCAAAACTCGAGCCGTGACTCGACTCTTGAGAACAAAGCTCCTTCTCAGAACGTTGAATCGAACTGTTGATTTTAGATTGTTGCTCTTCAAATATTGCTGGAAAGTATGCCAATCGGCTAAAAACTTTTCTTCAAATAAGGTTTTTAGCCAGCACTCGAGTTACTAAATCTCCACAATATATATTTGCGTATTTCGCACGTGGAAACTTTTGACTGATAAGATATTTTATAAAAGAAATATGAATGTTCTTGTGGAACATATATATATATATCGTAAATCTTTTAAAATCAGTACTATCATTTCGAGTATCAGTAACGATTATCTTGTCTAAAGAATTTTAATATATTCTATAACAGAAAATGAATATGTTTGTGGTTGTATAGTATAGCCAAGTGTTAATCTTTAACTGAGCCAGAGATTTTGTAAATTTTGATTGACGTATTTCACCAGTTTTCATCGCGTCAAATTTTAATAACTTAACACGAGCCACCAAAACTTTTGCCCGATACGCTGCAAGTAAAAGTCCTACTCGCAGTGGAATTCCAACGAAACGGCCGCCATTACCCCACTTATCCGCAAATTATTCAAAATCGTTTCCACCGAGCGTTCAAGGTGAACGATCGGCGCTAGTCCGCGACATTCGACGCGGTGAAAGTTTCTACACGGACTCCCGTGGATCGTGTTCCCAGTACAGGAATTAGCATATAAATCATTGGTCCGTGAATATGGGAGGAATCACGTACATAGTGGCGTGCACATGGGAAACTCGAGGGCATAACGGTCCGTACGAGCGTCTTCCACGAGCACATTTTGCCGCATTATACATATCCGGAGTTCCACTTGCCGTGCCCGTTGTCGTTCGTTCGCTCGGTTGGACGCAATCCAACCGATCTGCACCGACCAGCGGGGACCGTATTACCCGTGCGCATCGCGAGCCAACTCGTTGTTGGCTCGTTCTCTCGCGAGCCGAAACTTCCGCGAGAAACTTGGAATCGAGTTAGAACGGATACGCTAACCGGGTAACAAATTGCCACTGTCGTTCGCCACCCACCCTCTCCCCCCGCGATGTTTTCTATCGGCCATCAAAATCGTCAACTCGAAAACCGAATTGCCGGCCGTGGCGAGGTGAAAAAAGTTTCGAGCTGGCTGGATCCGTCGAACAGGAAACGAGATCCGATTATGTCACTGATTGCGAGCAACGTAGAATTCGATCCTTATTGACGAGGTGTTCGCGAAATCGTGCGTGTTCGTGCGTGTTATGTAAAATATTATATTTCGCCGGTACTGTGACGAACGGACTCGAAACGTTACGTAAAAGCTTGAAGTTATAAAACTACGTGGAATGGACAAAGTAGATGAGAATATATGAAATTTTTTTTCAAATTACAGTGTTTGTTACATTTGACGCACAGTACTCGTGCAGTAGTTGTAATATTTAATAGGTAAAACCAATCTCTATCCAGGTCCTATCTTTTTGATTATTTTCGTAGAAATGCGAAATTTCATAAAAATTTTCTCTCGATCTAGTACTGAGATTATAGCCATATGTTAAATATGCAACGAGTGTTAAAATATTTCCATATTGAGGCTTGTTGATCAATTAGATCATCGACTTAAATATTTTCGTGATCTTACATACTTTCATGAGCCACGAAAGTATGTATATATATATATATACATAACCAGAGCTACGTATCTTGTTTTTCATATAATTCTCTTCGGAAGTTGCCAATGATACGTATCGAAAGAAGATCGTAGACTGCAATAACGCGTTGCGGAATTGATGGTCTCGATTTCTGAGGTTGATAGGCTGGGTTAAGTATCCGATGTACGCCACGCTTCTTGACTACGAACTGAGCTCCTGTTTATCGCCTATCGTTACTCCGATCTGAGAACCGCGTGGAAATGGAAGGATAACCAGTTCTACGCAGCCAGTCGACTTTGCAAAATTCTCTCAGCGATTTCTCTGAATGTCGTTGACTTCGTAAACAACGCACCCAGTGGGTCCAATCTTACGAAAATCCTTCGATAAAAGCTCTGGACGGTCAGATTTATTTGTGAAAATAAATCGTACGTTGGTAAATATCTTTTAGTTTCGTCGTGCGTATTGTCGGAGTTTGCAGTTTCTCTGTGATCTCACTGCCAACCCGACACGTTTCGTATCGTTGAAAGTAATTTCTGTCGATCCGACAAACGACCGACGCGATACGAAGCGTGGGCGTGACACGCATTGCAATGTACACCGGGTGTCTTTAATCAAACGACGGAGACACGATCGACGATCAATATATTTTCCCCCCGTTCGTCGCGTGGATCGTGAACTCCGTTTCAGTTCAACGACACCATCGTTCGTCCATCTTTCCTCCGCCACGAGTCCGTCGACGAAATACATAATACTTCCTAATCGAATCAAATCCAGCCACGACGTCACTTATCGTTCCAGCGTCGTTAATTCTATTTACAGGCCGAGCAGGCAGCGGTTATTCGCGTTAAACGCACGACAGGCTTTCTTTAATCGTGGGCTTTCGACCACACGATCGTCGAATGAATGAAATACCGATGGCGTTACGAGTAACGCCGTTACGTCATAATTGCGTTAATTGGACGTTCGCAATTGCGACTTAGTCCCGGTGGATTCGTGTTACGGTTCTTCGATCATCGATCGAAGCTACTTCATTACGAAGGAAACGAAGATTAGATAAAAGTTTATCTTCGTGATTGAATCGGTAGGTCAAAGAAAGAAAAAGAGAAATTATATCTTTCGTGATACAATTATACAATTTACCACACTACGTTATAATTATAATTTTCTATACAACGTTATATAATTATATCACTCGCGTGACACTTTAATAAATGCGTTCCATTACTAATTTTGTGCCATCATCGCGAACAACCGCGTTCAAGGTAAAGACTGTCTTTCGCTTCTCGCGTAAAATGTATGGACTTCCGTCGCAACTGCGCGAAACACATTTCAGACCCTGCGCTCCGATCCATTCGCGCGTGTATATTATTCATCCGATTGTTACGTCAACGCGATCGATACAACGTATTCCTGCTGAATGTTAAACGTCGATCGTGTACCCCGTCGAAAACTCTCGATTCTTGTACGATAAAAAAAAAACGGGACGCTTCCTCGAGAGCACGTCCGTCATTCCCATCGCAAGAGTCAAACGCCGCGCGAACGGTTCGAAGAACCTCGTGGTGCACGAACCTCGTGTTTATACATTCAGGGAGGCACCGGAGGCACCTCGAAGGGCAAACCCGACGTTAGATCGTCGCGATAGGTCCCACGAAATCGTTCGCTGCTGCGTTCGTCTAAACCTAGCGCGGCTTCCGGCGCGCGCAACTTCCGGCCGAAGGGTTGAGTTGACCGAGCTCTCTCCAAGTCGGCGGCCGTTCGTTCGAGGAGAGAGGAGGAGGTGGAGGCGGCTGCCGCCTCTCCGTGTAACGCATTGTCACCGCTTCCACGGATATTTCCTCCGACGTCTGACCGGCGTCATTGTTCTCCCATCAAGCCCTCGTAAACAGTTTGATCCTCCTACCGACGTTCCACGGTCGGATTCGAAAAATCGGTGATTAACCTTATCGCCGGTCGTCGACGGCGAGAGGAGGACGTTGACCGCAAATTACTGTAGCGCGACGATTCCAGTTACGGAGCACGGGCGTGTTGCGCCTGTCCTCCTTGATAAACGGGCGGCGTGTCGCAAATTCAATCGGCCGGCTGATTCGATATCAGCCGGCCGATCGGTACGGGCGAACTCTCGTCGATTAATAACGAGGTCAATGTGTGCCGCCGATTAATTCCGTTGCCGACTTTCCGGGCTTTTCGAACGCGATGTGACGCGATAACGCGATCGCCCGCGCGAGCGGTTATGCTCGTGCGAGCAGGGCAAACAATGCTGGCAATCGGACAGAACGCGAGCGTACACGAGCAGTCGTGTGAACGATAAAGGCAGCCAGTTACAACGGAAGCGAACGTTCCCCATTGGTTATAAGTACCAAGTTGTATGTGTACGTGTGTGTGTGTGTGTGTTGTCAGTACACACAAGAGAGTAATACGTTCTATTATAGCCGGTTAGTTCGTTGTGTAATTATCTGGTCCAATTATCGCACCAACGATTCGTGAAAATTGGACGATCGTGACCCGTGGACCGATCCGCGGATTCCAGACTGAATGGCAATAATAACAATAATCTTTACGTTCGCGAGAACTGGTCACACCTCCGGCGAGGCCTTTCATACAGCCGTGTCGTCGGTCGTTGGATTAATAAATTGACAGTTCACGGGGTATCAGATGAAGAGAGAGAGAGAGAGAAAGAGAGGGAGAGACAGACCGCGGTGGGAATTTCATGCGCACAAAACGGACCACGCGATGGCGAGAGAACACCGCGTCGAACCTCGCCTCTGGGCTGCTGCCCAATCCTTGCGCCGACTCAATTTATTCACAATAGGCTCTTTCAACGAATTATACTTCGGTCCACGACGAATCTCTGGGTGTTACCGAGCGGCCGACGCGTAATCATGCGGGTGCGTTGTGTCGCGCGACGACGGGACGCGGAGGGGCAAAAATTATGGGTGTCGTTTATCGTCCGGACGGTATCGTGCTCACCCCGTGTGCGTGTCCACGTTTTCCCATTTGAACTCGCTACAACCCGTTTCTCTTTCTCCTCTTTCTTTCTTTCTTTCTTTCTTTCTTCTCCTTTTTTTCTCTGTGCTTCTCTTTTCGCAGCGCATTCCACTTGTCGCTCGATAAGAGCCTTTTCTTCGAGATTCGTCATCAAGATTCATCATCTCCGATATTTTTGACTTTCGGAAAAGATCGAGAATATATCGGATTGATTGTCACGGGAACGATACCACTAAATATTACTGACGTTCGATGAATGAGAACGAGAAACGTTCGAAATCCATCAAGCCTTAATCTACGAGTGAGAAGGTGTAAAACGTTTCAATAATGTTCCATTCTATTGTTACGTTCAGTTGAACGGAACAGTTGACTAGAAACGGTTCCAACTTGTTTCTCTCGTCTGCGTGATTCTTTGTTAACGTATGATCTCCAACTTGATATTATTTTTAAAAAACGTTGCATCGAAACTTTATCTGAAACACATATAACAGAGTTAATTGCAAGATAAATCGTACAGTCTTGTTATAATTGGAGACATGTTGTCACAATTTTAGATATGTTAACCAATGTGCTGATACTTTACATTTCCTTCGGGACGTACATGGATCAATCAGTCACAGGGCAATGATATCTTTCGTATCTTCGACGCGACTGTGTCGTTGCATTCGCCGAAACCTAAGAAAATCCTTGGCGGAGGTTGACGGTGAATCTAAGCTGGTTAACGCGGCAGATAACTTCGATAACCCAATAAACCGCGTGGATCGAGATTGCAGCGTACGCAGCGCATTATCAGCCGGTGCGCGACGATGCGCCCCCCGCGTATCCCCGCCGGGCAGATAAATTATTTTAGGACAGGCCTCGGTGCACAATACGTGCACGCGCATCTGGCCCGATTGCGGTTTGCCCGCTTTGTCTGGAGAATTCGCTCGGGGGCGTAGATATAGCCGACATCCTGCTTCGTTCATTCCCGACGATAATTCTCTGTAACACCCCGCGAGCACACTCGAGTTATCGCGATTGGCCACACGTGCGAAGTGGCCCGCTTACTCCGTCTCTTTCTCTCTCTCCACGTCTCTCATCGTTGCTTCTGTTCTTGCTCCTCTTCGTAGCGTACGCGCGCAATTCACCGCGCGCACTCTTGTGAAAATCGCGCGAGAATCGCTCGTATGTTATCTCGACGTTGTTTCAGTTGGAGCGTATTGATTTGTGAATTTTGTGAAAACCGATACCCTACGTCTATTATGTTATACCTCGCCTTTTCTCATTCGATGTTATTTTATGACATGCCATGTCGCCGTCGCGATTAAGTGTTTTGAATAGAAAAAGTGTGAAAAATAACTTTTGACATGGCTACATCAGTTTATATTAGGAATAAATTTAGATTTGGCAATGTCAAATTATTTTGCAGAATTCTCTGAGACTCCACCATAATAATTCGAATAGCGAGATTTGAAAGATTTCTTCTAGTAGGTTCTAATAAATTGTTCATTTCTGCATATTATAATTTCTTTATATGTCTTATGTGATTTTCTCCTGCGTTATAGTCTATCATGGCTCTTTTTACACGTTGTACTACTTGGAAGAAAAAATGATTCGTATGAATTATAGATCGTTGCTTTACAATTCCAAGGAGAGATCGTTTGTCAATCATTAGCACGCGCGATCAGGTCGAGGGTCCAAACGTTGCTACGTGAAAGGAAGTGTCGCAATTGAAACCTCACGTTAGACACATGTCGCGCGTTGGCCAAAGTCTGTTGAAATCAGTTGAATCGTAACGTAGAAGTTTTCGTAAATTTCTCATAAATTTTCGTAGAAACATTCTCGAGCAAATGACGTATCAGTGACTGACAATTTCTTTTTTTATTTTCGACACTTTATTCGCTTGATGTTGCAAGTTAAAATACTTTCCTAGCTTCTCTATTACCCCGTAAAGCAGATGTATCACCATCTTTATATTCCAAACTTTCTTCATAATTTAAGTACGAAGTGCTGACATCAGAGCAGGTGTCGCGCAAAATAATGTCACGGATAACTATAACGTATAACCTTCTCTCTTACGTTATTACGTTCACGGGCGTAGTGCTCATCTACAGCACGTATAACTAGTTTATATTTTAGACATATCTCTCGCGTCTTAAATACGAGACGTTGGCACGTTCTCAGGTGCTATGGATGGCGCTGGCACGTGGTTAGCTTCGACGAAGATGTCCAACGAAAGTTGGAGCAAGGCTACAGTTATACTGGATGTGTATTTGAAGACGCCTAGTTTGTTCACATACGTTCGAATTGCCTGTTCCAAGTTCGAACGTATATATAATGAATGGTGCATTCTGACGCGTGTCGTATAAAATTTGGCTGGTCGTTTGTGTTCTTCTATTGAATTTGTTATCTTTTATTAAGAATTTCCTTGAATGATAAAAACGGGAAAATGATTTTTTTGCTTCAAAGAAAAAGAATGAAAGATCTGTGTTATCTAAAAGTTTCGTCTGAACGAGGCATATATCTGTTCTTCTATATAATTTTCAAATGTTGCACTCGCATATTGAAAAGTAGCAGTGTGTTTTTATATTATATAAATAGAGATTCCTATTACACTTGTATTTAATATACCCGTGTTTTAATCCAATATACTAACTATGCGATGTACCGAAATATCTATTTTCTGTGATCATTAGTATATAAATTATGAGACATTTACGCACGTAACTTCTGAATATGAACTCGAATACATCAATATGCATCTATCGTATATTCTGATGTATAATTTATGTCATATTATATATTTTATTTTATATTATGCATATATTAAAAGCTACATGGATTAAAACACAGATATACTCCTCGTTACACGTATATGGTCCAGTTAAGAAAAAAAAAATAAAGACGACCCTGGAAATTACGAAATTCATAAAAAATTAACACGCCACATTTTGTCTCCTTTAAAACCACACGACTTTTGTATCAAACAATTTTCTTTAGACAATACAATTTCAAAGTTGTGCTTCAGATGTGCAGGTTATGTGAATCAGCCTGTATACAAGTGTTTAAAACTACGACTTCCAATATAAACGCTTATAGAAAATTCTTGAAGCATTTGATTCGTTCATCCACATCTGAATAAGCATCCAATGTGTCCAAAATTGCCATTACGTGCGTCTTCTTCTTTTCTTTTTCTTTTCCGAATATTATCTGCGTTTCGTATTCTCGGAGAAAACTGGACTAATAACGGGCTCGTTGTTCCGAGTTCTCAGCTGCAACCACGATGACCTTGTCATCAGACCCCTGGCAAACATAGGTCATCCGTGTCCCGGACCCAAGTCTTCTCCCCCCTCCCCCTCCCCCGCGTTTATCGCCGCGTTTCCGCCTCAGACGCGGCGCTTTTAAAGTTTTCCACGGAAATCGAGATTCGTTTCGGGCTCGTTTCACCACGGAAACGCGTGGGAATCGCATTTGTTTGGCTCTGTCAGCCGTGATTTTATCGCACACGATCCTCGTCGTTCAGCTTCCTTCCAAACGTAATTACGTTGAAACGTTCGTATAAATCTCGTTGCTAAAAAACGAAAGAAAGGAAAAAATAGCGTAATCGTTTACGATTTCATCGCTCTGGATGTCTAATTCGGGAGATTGTAGAAACTGGAGCTGGTGGCAGTTAGACCAAAGTCGTTGATTCGAAGGCAAAGCTTGCTGACAGATGTATTATCCAAGCGAATTTAACTTCGGCGCGGCACTCGACGTTTTCGAGTGTCTCAAGTAGTTCCCAATCTGCGATGCTAATTCAAAGATTTTAGGTGTCGCTTACGAAACACTGTGATGCATTTGCTGCGAGTGACACGATATCATATCTACTTAAAATAACATTTTACGAGGTTAAATAAAAGTCCAGATAATATTAACTGAATTGTATGAGAAACAAGAGAGACGGGTGACTGACCAACTTTAAACAATTTTGTTTTATCGATCTGATACACAGGTGACTTGAGCGCTATACAAAAATATCCGAAATCTCATCGAGACAATTGATCTCAGCATATTTTATTTTCACTCAACCTGATAGCTAAACAGCCAACCTACCTAATATTATTCCTTGTGTTTTTACTCTACCAGGCAAGTAGCAGACACTGTCGCGTCAATTTCGTCAACGAGAAGAAGCGTTTAGGTCCGCAGTCCAGACTGAATGCTCGTACAATCAACCGTATTATCCATAGAGGAAAAAACGCGCCATTAACGGCGCGGTGATTCGCCTATCTCCCAGTTTCGTGCGCCGACCCCCATGCGAATGGGGCAAAAGTGTAATTTTCGTGCAGAAGGAGCGGCGGCGCGTGCACCATCATTCCGCGAATTAACTTCCGGCATTCCTGTGACGAGGCACGGCGCTTCGAGCTGCACGAAATTCATGGGGCGCGATACCGCGGGGGGTGAACACTTAGGGGAAGCATCCTAGCTGCGTCACGCGCGCGTGTACAAGCGTAATGCAGTGGTTTTGCGGCGTCACTCTTGCGGCTTGCTCGCTCGCGATGTTATGAGATAATACCGCCGCGAGAAGAATTTTAAATCCCCTCGGCTTTAGTTTGCAAATATGACTCGACTAGATTAGATTTCGAGCGTTTTTGGATTATTTTTCTTTTTTTTTTTTCTTTTTTTTTTTTTTGTTTTTCGTTTATTTTGACGTTCGAAAGATGACATCACTGCGCAAAGAATTTCAAATCTTCTTAATTCTACTACATGTATGTTACGAAATTGATAATTTCGTTAGTAGTTATTATATGAAATATAAATGGGGACAAATTGTGACTGATTTGATAAATTGTAAATGATCAGTCACATATGGGCACCAGTATTACGGGCCAATGCTGCAGTTCAAGTCGTAATGCAAGTTTCATTCGCATGATGCTTAAACGACAAAGAAGAAACTACAGAGTTCAAAAATCGATACAAATTATATATTTCACTGTATATATTCCAATTGTGCACGAAATGATCACATTCTAAAATCAATATCCTCGATCATAACTTAAAACGTGACAGAGACTGAGTGAACCAAAGTTAGAGGAAATGAACTCTCGTCACTCCACATTCTCAATTGACTTGCAAATATAATAAGAGGAATGAGGAAACGACCGACTGATGAAAAATTTGAAAGGGAACTTTCATTCCGAGAAAGAGGCAATTGAAACTCCTTCAAATTTAGAGTGTTTTTTGAAAAAAAAAAAGTGTTCAGCGACGACGAAAGTGTACGGTACGCATCGAAGAAATGGAGAGCGTTGCAAGCTGATCCATCGATCGGACATTGAACCCCGCCAGTTACCTGCCGTCTCGTGTTCACGAGTCTCTCGTTTCGTACGATCGTCGATTCGCAACGTGATTCGGAGTAAACAATAGTCATCAGAAACGTGCTAGTTGATCCGATCCGTAGGTACTATCGGTTAACGTTATCACCTTGGAACCGTTTCCGAAAACATGTCTCTTGTTGCGTGTGACTCGAAAAGGAGTTACGCAACGTTATCGTAGTTTCGTTGAACAAGTAACTCATGCCAGTCAAACTCGAGTGCGTCAGGTTTGAAACGGAAGTCACTCGACACACTTTGCGCTAGATTCTTTAATTTCAGATGCCATGTCTCCTCATCTTCCCTTTGTTTCATTTTGATTAGACTTATTACAAATCTTTTTTTTCTCCTCTCTTTTTTTTTTTTTTATATTTGTCCTGGTTGGATTGAACAGAAAGAGATAAGAGTAAAAGAGACAGGCGAAATTTTTATTAGATTAATTTAATTACTCATGTTTCGTATTCTTTTCTGTCTGCACAACGAATGTTGCGTTTAATACTCAAGAATTATTAAATTTCTCGATATTTCAATTTATTTTCTATCTTGCATTCTTCGCGATATAGATTAGAAATAAAAGTAGATTCAATTAAAAATTCCAAGATTTTATAATTTAACCCCAAGTTCCTATAATGAATCAGAACCAATTAAAAGTAATATATGCATGTTTGACGAATAGGCGGTGGAAATATTCAAAAATCGTTTTCGAAATTTAAAAGCTGTGCGACCAATTATGAGAATGGTGAATCTTTCTTACCGCGTTTCGTTTTTTGAATATGCTCGATCGAACTCCTCCCTACTCGCGTCAGCTGAAATTCGAAATTCGACATAAGCTTTCGGAGAACGAGACTCTTTTTTGCAGTTTTGTTGAACGTTCGCTCGATCGCAACTGTGTAACGATCCTCGAACGCGACTTGGAACACTCCACAAAGAGTAAGTTTCGACGAAGAATTTACCGAGAAGTCGAACTCTCGAACCCTGACTTCTTCGCTGCTTCCGCCACAGATCTTTCTCTTTCCCCTATTTATCTCCACTCTCTCTCGCTTTAGCTCTCTTATCTGGCTCGCCGATACCTTCTCACTCTCCATTCTTTTTCACTCTTTTCTCTTCTACGCCGTCTCTACGTCCGACTCTTTCTCTAACTTTTTTTTTTGTTCCTCTTTTTTCCTCCTCTTTCATTCTTGACCTCTCTTCACGTTTCGTACTCCAATTCTAGTTCTTTCGGTTTCTTCGTCAAGCTTTTCTATTTGCCTTCTTTGTTTTCCGACTTCATAGCGAGCAGACCTAATTTTCTTTTACACGTTGCCTCGGAAGAGTGTTTTATCGACTTCGAGATACACCTCCCGACGGTTTAATTCTTAAATAGTATTTGACATTGGTAATCGCTGAAAAAAATTCGAAAGCTTAACTACCATTAAAATTGTTCACCCTCGTTTAATTTTGTAACTTTTAATTTTATTTCATTCCAGTAATCTTAGTAATCTAACGTAAAAACTATAATCCAATGATACTGTTTAAGGGTTGAAATTTGAATTTGTATAAACCGAAAGAAAACGCGTTACCTATATATAGAAAAATGCTTTGGTAATGTAATTATTCAGCTTCTATTTTGAGTCATTCAGATAACGTTATCTATGTCATTAAGAGCTATAAATTCTAGTACACATATTTAAAACTGCAGTAAAATACGTTGCTACGTCAGAGGAAGAAACAACCAGGAGAACAAAGTTCTTCCAAAGTTCTTTGAGCGGTGCGATAAGACCGAAAAGAATACATTTCACTGGAAGTTACCTTACAAGATTTACAACTAACGTTCATACAAATTTATGTATATTATTCTAAAATAGAATTTTAGTAAAAAAATAAATATTCGAAACTTCGTCCCCTTCAAGATTTTGCTCAGAAATAAAATATATAATAACGAAATAGTTAATTCTAATAATTGTAATTCAGCTGTGAGAGGATAGAATATTTTTGCAGTCTCATCCTTTATGTAACAATAAAAAAAAAAATAATAATATGATAATAACACAGAATACCTAATAATATTATAACATATAAAATAATATAAATAGTCCGGAGAAGGTTAAGGTTTTTCATAAATTCTTAAATTCTTAAATTCGTCCGCAATTTTCTACCCCAATACAACTTTTTTCACATTGCACACGTACTTTTGGTTTATCCGCGCGAGCCATTGAAAAAGAACTGCTCAAAGTAAGGTTCACTGCTTGAAGTAAAGTCGCTCGTCTGACGATATTAGATACAAGATGGCAACAATTGACAAAATTACGTTCGTCGCTTAACAAATATTGCCATCGATCGGTTACGCTTACGCGAACTTCCTCAACGAAGAAGACACTCGCAGCACGTCGAGCGGAGTTAACCGAATTCTCTGAATAACTCGATTACGGTTGTCTCAGGCTGAATTACAACTACAAACACTGACTATCCCTGGCGAGAAGAGAGGATCTGTTACTAGGTCTGGTTCCTAGGTTTCTTCAATTAGCCCCTGTACTCGCGGCCAAGTTCGCCACCGGTAGGAAACTTTCAAAAGTTTCATTGTTCTTAAAGCGACCCGACTTCTCTCTCTCTCTCTCTCTCTCTCTCTCTCTCTGTTTCCGACCCTATTGTTACAGTACATCAGCATCACCCGGAAAGCATCAAAGTGAGCTTAAACCGTTTCGCGATCTTCAACGTCATTTCCACTGTGAAAGAAGCAACGTACGTCCACAAAGTTTTTTCAACGATGAAAACAATGCGAATTCGCGAACGAGAAACATTCGGTAAAAAAGAAAAAAGAAAGAAACGCGTTGCCGCTTATCATCGTTCCGCATTGTGACGGTTTTTGATGAAAGACGAGGCTGAATCAGGCCTCAGTTATCTGTTTGAAAAAGAGAAAAGACGTGTTTCTAAATTCAGTTCTGCGTTATCTCGTTCGGTAGGATATCTTTTTAGCTAAACGCAGCACAAATACCGCGGCTCGAGTTCCACATTCGTCGAGTGTGAATTTAACATCCTTTCCACGTGTACATAGATCGCGGAGGGAAAACAAAAGAAAAAGGGAAGCAAGTGGAAAGAAACAAGCATTGTTCACGTAACTCGGGTGGTTTAGCATTCAGGAACGAACAGTGCCTTCTGTTTCTGCGAACGAGAAAAGATTGATTCGTGACGTCGAGTTCCTGTCCGTGACCGCTACGAACCTTGCAGCGTCTGCAAAGTTGCACGAGATGTATGATACGAAATGATCAAAATTAAAAAAAAAAAAAAACACAAGACTTCTGTATATTCCAATTGTTTGAGATGGCTTGAAAAAATATTTCATTACACGTGTCGCAGAGTATGAAGTGAGACACTGTGCATCAAAGAAACAGCCTGTACTTCAACATGCTCCAAAAACCACGTGGCTCGAGTCCCACATTCGTCGAGTAAGAATTTAACATCCTTGCCACGTATACACAGATTGAAGGGGGGAAAGAAGAAAAGGAGAGGGACGAAGGGAAAGAAACAAGCGTTGTTCGCGTAATTTAGGTAGACTAAGACTTCTTGTTTCCGCGAACGGGAGAAAATTGATTCATGCCCGTCGCGGTTCCTCTCCGTAGATAAAATCCAGCAAGTCGAAGTGCCTCTCTCTGGGTTAGGCTCACAGGCCGTGTTATAATCCGCAGGAACGCCATTGTCGAGCGTTCGTCAATTTCGATTCAGTCGGTGAATCGCCGATAGTTCGTGACCGGACGCCTTAAAATGGCGGTTGCGACGGCGCTTCTTCTCTCCTCGCATTCGCGACACGCGCCTCGATACTGCTTAATTATTTATCTTCCCGATCGAGTATTTCTTCGACCGTATAATTTAGGGGTCGACGGTGCTTCGAAACGCGAGGCCCCCGAAGTGCCTCGAGAGCTATGCCTTCCGCTGCCTGCTGGTCGTCTCGAATCGACTCGAACTGGGCGTATCCCTATCCTTGCAGCACAGGTGCCCTGACGACGCTGCCAACAGGCATTCTCGCCGACATAATTTCCCTCCTGTAATTTATACCGTCGGCGTTCACCCTTGTCGCGAATATTCGCGGCGATTATAAATTTCCGTCCACGCTGCAGAATCTTTTGTGGCAAAGAATCTGGCGGTCTACCAACGGTGGTGCCCTCTTTTCTTTTTTTTTTTTTTTTTTTTTTGCGTGGTCTAGTAGTTCCGGCGATCGAAAGAGTCTCGTTTCGACAAAGTGGTAACTAATATATGTAACAACGGAGTATAAAACACTTCGAATGCGATCGCGTGAAGAAAAATTCGAATTCTCTCAAGTACGATTCAACTTTCGAGAGTTTTAGTTCGTTTTGAATCTTGACAATTTTTGGGGAGTCTGATAGTGAAGGAATTAGTCAATGCTTGGAATATTAGATACCAGAATTTGTATTATGAGATACCAGAATCTGCTTATAATATATCGAATACATATCAAAGTTTTTCAATGCTTCCAAGATTCGAGACTAATCGAAGCTTTAACGGCTCGAGAAAAACTTTGAATCGCTTCGAAACTGACCACGTGATTCAAATAGCCATCGCAATAGCCACGGCTGTCTTTTAATTCTCTTCTGCATTTAATTTATCTCCGCAGTTTACGAGACTTCGTTTAACGCGCCCCTATTCGCGGTGGCCTATTTTTTCAACGAGGCGAATAACGCCGGTTACGAGATTCGAATAAAGTCTGGTTAATCGCAGATTTAATTGATCGCCCGTTTGTTTCCACGTTTACGTGATTCCACGCCGTGAGTGTCATCGTGAGATCCCGTGAATGCACGGTGCGTACGCCACCATCTTAAATCGTTTATTTACCCTGAGGGCAGCGAGCCACCCTTGTACAGTTTCAACTCGCACGGATTCCTTTCTCGTCTCCTCGGGGTCCAACATCGTCCCAAAGGGACTTTGACTTCTCTGTCGTTTGTTTTCCCTCTCCTAGGTCGTTGCTCTTGGGGATCAGCTCTCGTACGCAGCTCTCTCCTTTGATCCTTTCGTTGCTAACCCTTTCGTAACTACAGTCACCCGTTAATCCACAATTTCGACACGTTTCTAATTATTTTATTTGTAATTATTTGATATGTCCAATTACATATAAATATCACGCTTGTGCCTTAAATATTAATATAATATTAATATAATCATTTACAGGCCGCTGTATATAATTCAGTTTTCCTCATTTCTTTTTCCACTGCTTTCGTAAAGTTTGAACTTGTCCGATCTTTGCATCAGCATGTCCGATTTTTTATACGTACGTTAGTTTAACACGATTCGAATAAGAAAACAATCGAAACATCAATATATTCGCGTCACGATCGTCTCGCAACTTATTTGCAGGCAAGACCTTTGGTAACAAAAGGATTAACTCCTCCCCCTTAAACGACGATATCGCGTTCTCGTATCTATAGCGAACATTTCACAAGAGAAACCCTTGAAATGCGAAAACCCTAGGGGTTAAGGGTAACGTCATCCACTCTTGTCGCTTATGACCCCACTAAATTCGATTATTCCGTTAAGATTTCCTCGCCACTGTTCTCCATCGCCCCTGTTGAAACTGTACACCATATGGATGGTTATCCTTTTAAGAATTTTTCTTGCCAAAAGCAACGCGCATCTATAGCCAATGTCTATAACGAATTTTTCTAGTTTTAGTTCTTTTTAGCATTTAGCTTTTAGTTTCTTTTTATATATGTTTTATATGTGTTGCACGTATTTCTGACTACATACGGATAATTTTGAACTTGTCTGACAAAATAGATTCTTCTAGAGGATAAAATAAATTTTGATGCTACGTTTAATGTTTATATTTCGGCGATATATTTTATATATATATTTCTCCTCATTTTGTATTCTTGAAGTTGTTTCGTTTGAATCATTTTCACTGGATGAAGATTCATATGGAACATTAAAAAAAAAAAAAAAAACACGACAGATCTATTTTTATTCGTTTCTTCACCTTTAATAATTCGTTGAACTTGCAAATATAAATTTCTTGAAAATGTGTGAAAAATAGACTTAGAATTGAGAGTGAGAATAAACTGCTCTTTATTGAGGAGTTTAAAAATACAAAAATCTAAAGAATACATGAAATATACAAAATAACCAAGACTGGAGTACTTACTATAACGGTACATGAGACAGATCTATTTAGACTCTATTTGTTATGCTCACATAAAACTTCAAAATTGCATAAATTAGCATCCGTAATCTATTTATTACATTTTTTCTAAATCTTCTTAACGCTATTAAATGTTCAAAAACAGAAAAATCGGATTTCCACATAAACGTTCCGTTCACTCAGATCATGTAAAAAAAAAAAAAGAAAATACATCTAAATATATATTTCACAGTTTCTCGAAAAAAATTTTCAACATTCTTTTCAATATCAAGAAAAATGACTCTTGCTGAACGGAGTTCCACCATCGTCTCTGAAATTTGATATTATCTGGTTAGAAGCCTTTGCTTCCGCAGAGAAATTTGCAGAATCTATATTAAAGACACCATAATTAATTGAACGACGCGGATGTAGTTACCGCAGCGGAGTTTAAACACCGTTCATAATTCGACCGCTCTGCTCTTTGTGCTGGCAACTAGACCGGCAGAAATAAACCGACGTTATCCACCCCTCCCTGTGTTCCATCTTTTGAGTCAGCGTGGAAAATGGCACGAATTTTAAGAGCGAGTCTTAGTCATTCATCGAGCGTGAAGAAGAAACGCACTCGATCGTCCACGTGTTGACCGTCGATTTACGCTAGGATGAGAGTTTTCCCTCCCTTTGCCAGCCCCGTTGCTTCCCTCTTTATTTCGAAGAACGTTCCAGCTGTTGCTGCGCGATGCACCAAGACTGACGTCACAGATTCACACTCGCGAAAACACCGCGAGTCACCCGTCACACGTTACGAGGAATCGTGTTTATAAACTTCGAACTTTCCGCAGTTTCTTTCGTCGAGGACAGGCGATGAAGTTTTAACGACAGACCGCGTCGGGTTGATTCTCTGGGGTCTTTCAAACTACGTAGATTTTAGTATTTTAGTATTTCTTTATTACTTAAATGGAAGGTGCTATAAATTATTGGCATTGTTAGATTAAGATCTTGTTGCAAATTTATGGCAATCAAAGTTTGAGAAATTTGAATTTAATCACTAAACTGCGAGTTTATTTCTGTAGATTCATATGTTCAAGAATGTTGGGAACTCACAAGTTCATTTCGTCTATTACCAATCGTAGTTTTACAAGTATTTACAGCTTATTTAAACAAAGGCCGAGTGAATCTTATCATGATGTTTGTACCCTGACTAAGCAGTCTAATCAACTGATCGTTAACTCTGTTTGTTAAGGCTAACGACGTGATTCACGAAGAGCAATCAGTCGACAAGAAGATAACTCAAAAAAAAAAAAAAATGGAATTTAGACTGAAAATCGTTTTATTTACTAAATATGAGTGTTGTACTCCGAACATTGTATCATGTCTTTGCATGTTGCGTGCATTTTCCACAAATGTATAAAAATCCACAGTCCTTCAATCGTATATTTTAACTCTTCTATGTCATAACGATACTTAACCATTTCGTCTTGCGATTTTCTTCTCAGTCTTCAGTAAACATCAACTGTTACAACGATATTACATCGTGTCAGATGTAAACGATTATATACGAATTTATATTTATTAATCCTCAGTTTTCTAAGAATTGAAATTAAAAATTCTAATTCATATTCGATGGAACATAGAACTTGTTTCTTTCTTTCAAATCGAAACAATTCCTACCCACGAGTGTGATATTATAACTCAAAAGGTTAAAAGTAAAAATAATTTTTGATAATGTGACAACATTGAGGATTCTGGGGCATCGAAGGCAGACGAAACATAGATAAAACGAATCGCGATAAAATGATTTGCACGAGCAGAGAGGCCGGTGCTTATAATGTAAAGATTGCAGTAATAAGCGAAACAGAAGGTAATTCGACGGTTCCGTTTCGAGTTCATTTCTTAATGGAGTGACGGGGGTCAGGAGTGGTCAGCAGGAAGTAATTGCAATCGCCGCACCCTGTCCTCGATCATTCGTCGTCACGCGATCGCCTTCATCTTTCGCGTAAACTGTGATTCCAATCCGATTCTCACACGCACAGGTTCGTTCACTTGCTCTGAATTCTTTCCGGTTTGCGTTCAAAGTAGGCGAAACATTGCCTAGTGGGACTATCAGCTTTTGAAACTGACATTTCCAACGCGTTATGGCATATACATATTTCTTGGAAAATAAATTCTTCGAATGATATTCACATTCTTGGATATGAATGTCAAAATAAAATTCCAAATAAATATTTGGAAAGCGTAACCTGTTTAAACACACGTGATTAAAGTTTGGCCACATGTATATCCTTGTGTGTGAAAATTGTAGTAATATACTAACATAATAACGCAGTGTATTGAACATGAATATAGAATAGCCAAAAAATGTACAAGGGAATTAATATTTAGTGAAATACAAAACTACGAATATATTCAAACTTTTGGATAATAAACGTGGCATTTATCAATAGGAATAACTAGTTCTAATTTGACATAACTTTCTACAAGGATATAGTTATAGTACTTTTATATCACGAGAAAAATTACGAACAGAGTAAAAGAATATGCAAGACAGGAACTAAATATTTTAAAATAATTCATTATAAATTTCATAGTATAAGAACTTGTATTACAAGTATTTATCACATGGTGAACAAATATGTAATTCAAATAATCCATCTTCATCAAAATTGCTTTATTATTTACATCACCAGTCAGAAGTTCCGGTATGCGTTCCACGTGTGAAATACAAGGATCTTCAAATATAAATAAACACACTTCTCAACATCAATCTCAATTTCTTGAATATTTGTGCAGCCACAAAAAAATACGCACAAATCAACAAGAAGTATTGAACCAATATTAAACTAGTCCGAAGTAACGTTAAACCAAGTATGAAGTACAAGCCCCCACAAATTGTGTTCGTGTATTCGAGTATTCAGCCGGCGGATAGCAATTCAATTTACCCTAAACTCTATTTATTTGTAATAAATATACCCACGCGAGTTTCCACAAAGTGGAAGTGGCGTTTTTCTCAGTGGCGCGCATTGCGATCCACTAATCAGGCCGCACAATCGAGAAACAAGCCCCGCGCAATAATTTCAAGCGACTTACAGCCACGCTGGCCCTATTGTTCTCGGCGGCAGATTCCCTGACATCGTTTCTGTCGCTTCGCTCGCTCCGCGTCCCGGTTCGCCCGGTCCAATTAACATTCGCGTGGGCGTTAATCAGCGCAACGAGCGTGTCGGCGAGCGGCGACAGCTTGCTCCTCGAGGTGCCCGATCGACTTGGCGATCCTCATCCACCTGAGCTGCGTCCGTCAGCGCGCGAGTTCAAGGCGAGCTGCTCGATGGAAATCGCGTTGGAAAACCGAGAAGGGAAAAAGACGAACGAAACGAACGTTGGATGGATTCGTGTCGCGTGGGACGAGACCGCGAGCGTGTACGTTAGAGCAGAGGCAGCGGCGCGATTATATGAATCATCGGTCCATCGGTGAACACGTGGAACATGGTGGCTGCGGCTCTTTCAGTTACTAGATTCCTTGTTCCGAGAACCGAAACAAGACTATGTGTCTGTCGTGATATTGAAATAAATAGGATGAAAATGAGGAGTCTATAACACTTTAATTATTGAATTCATTTTTATATCATTAATTTGAACTCCTCGTTTCTGTGTTTTTTTTTTTTTTTTTCTTTGACGGGAGTGATCAGTACAAATCTCTTTTTATAGCTGTGTTTGATCCAAAATGTTTGTCTTGAATCTATTCTAAAGGTCTTGTTGCTAATGGTACTCTTGTGAGATAACAGTGATCTATCGGTAGTAAAGTCATTCTATTAAATTATTCGATATTTAGTGGAACTTTCAAACAAGATGAGAAAGAAACACAAGCTATGGGGATAAAACAATAATTTGATTTACGAAGCTGTGTAAAATCACGTTTCTATAGATGCAACATTGCGTTACAGGTACCTGATGTTTGTAATTTATATCACAGCTGTTCTTTATGTGTTCTTCTTTTAAAAACCAACCAGAAATTCTACCACAATTTACCATAATTTTCAAGCTGTTTTCTTCTACTAGTTCCGCTGAACAAATAAAAGACGATCTTTTTATTGGAGAAAGAACGTGTATTACATGCTATAGAGAGTCTTAAATCTTGCATCGTTGTAAATGTCGGTTGGCTTTTAACATTACTATAAAGTGGAGCTAAAATCGTTCTTGTTTACACTGAACTTTTACTTTTGGTGCACTTGCATCATTTCCCATTTCATCTCTCAATTTCGAGTATTGTGATTTCTTAAATTATAAGAAGAATAAAAGGAAGTTTTCTTATTTAAAAAGAAATATCATTATCAATTTTTCTAAGAGACAAGTTCTCTTTGAAATTCTCTAAAGTCGTATAAATATGAATAGCATTTGGCTTGGCTTTTTTCACGAAGAGAGTCACGGGATAGACTCGACGAGAGTTTCAAGCGCAATCATACAGATGGCAGTTTGATTTACAACCACGGTTGAACAATTATTTGATTATCTGCTTCTCATGGAGGAGTACTTATCGTATTTCTTTTCGGAACGCATTACGATGAATCAGGATGTCGCTAGGAGAAATCACTTTAGACTCTCTTGCTCTCGAATGGGCGTTGTGATATCTCGCGAGCTAAAATATCCCTAGATAACGAATTTAGCTGCGCCACGAAGGTAAAAGGAGCAGACGCTCCTCCGAAACTCGCCGTGGAGCGAAACGCGAGGATAGCGCGACCGAGAATAGCGCGACGAGAAAGATAAACAAATTGTCGGAAATTCCGAGTCGAAAAAAAAGGAAGTTCCATCGTGAAAGTGGCAGAAATGTAGTGGGATCCTTAAATAAAGCCTGAATCAAATGTGCGTACAATTTTTGTACCGTGGATTACCACGATCTTTTATTAAAATCACAGTTGAGTTATGCATATAGGCAACCAGAGAATTATCAGAGGTAAATCTTTGTAAGTTTGAATTTTGTAATTTTATTGGTGGAACATTTTTACGAATATATTCCATGTGCTGTATAAAACGTTTTTTAAGTATCATTAACATTACAATCATGATTATATTGTTTGAAAATTAGAAAGTAGAGATGAAGAATGAAAAATGACAAGATATTTAATTAAAGCGTAAATTTCGCTAAAGTAATCCTTCTCGTCAATTTCACTTTCATTTTAATTTCTTAATTTTATTGTACAGAACGAATTTTCAATTCTCAAGTGAATCATTTTCATTTGTTAAGGAGATGATATAAATGACAATGTTTTCAATATCATCACTTTCTTCTAGAATCCTCAATTTCAATCATCTAGTACTATTTTTAATTTTATACTAATTTTTCATTAAACGCAATGAATGAATGTTAATAATATTGTAACTCCTGGATACAATTTCACGTTGGTATCAAATTTTATCGATATAATTATCGTAGTTGTCTCTTACTGTGTTAATGAAATTTGAAAATATTTTTTATACATATGGAATATATTATATAAACATTCTCTCGTAATAGTGTTTAAATACGTGAAGTGTGAAATACATAAAAGCGTTTAAATACTTCTGTGAGCCACAGTAGACTCCGCTTAAAAAAATATCTTCATTAGAGAACAAAAAAAAAAAAAAAAAAAAAAGAAAAAAATTCTCAAAAGAAACATTGAAACGAAGATATCCAGTTGCCTGTACTAGTATATCGGTAACTGCCAGCAAGTTAGTATCCGACCGCAGGTTGACGATCGTTAGAATCTTCCCCCGCGTTGCACACCATAGGCAGCTCGAGATACGAGGGTATTAAGAGATTACAGCATCGTCTGCCGGGGGCTTAGCCGGAAAACTGACGCGATACCTCGATTTTCTCGTTCAAGCCTTACTAAACACCGACGCGGAGACTACTCGAAAACAGCTTTGCTTTCCAATGGGCACAATGAATCCTCCTACGGTTCACAGAAGTACGGTTTTGGTCTTTTGTCAGGACGAACAGAACCGCCCCTTTCTTTAGAATCTTCTTCGCCAGTCTCCTTACCTCTCTCTTTTTCTCTTTGTATAAAAAATAGGATTCCAGTGCCTGAGACATCTCGAATCGCTTTGAATATCTGTATTAGAACACTGGAACACACCGATGACAAATCGCTTCGAACGTGGTTAAAATCGATGGATAAAACATATGAAAGTCTTGATCTCCTTTGGTTAGTAAATGTTTGGAGAAAATGTCTAGAAAATACATTTGTGATAAAATACATAATATGATAAGTACACTTATGACATCTTGGCAACACGCGCTGCAAATTAAAGAAACACAAGTAACATAAATGAATGTACCAATATTTATAACTTTTCGGACTTCACCTAAATACCGATCACGCTGCAAAGTTCCATCGCAGTTCTCGCGATTTTCGAAATTTTCGTGACATCCAAGATACACGAAACATTCGAGACTCGAGATTTGTCAGAACTTTAAAGAATATATTTTAATCATGGTCGGAGTGCTTCCAAGTTTTCGCTCTACATATATATATATGTACGTACAGATTCGAAGTGATTCGAAGTGTCTCAAATTTGAAATCCCACGCGTGGCTGTAGGTGTCTGTCCGATCCAACGTCTCGCCATATTTCAGACCCGATTTCAGCCGTATCGTTGTGCATCGATAGACAGTGTTCTGTTTCGTTGACGCGCCGTATCGGACAGCCAGCGTGTTTTCTCATGTAAATTTCAAGTTCTGCCATTCATACGCTGGTCCGGTAGGGATTTCCCAGAGCCGACGTTGCACGACACGTGGGAAAACGCTCCCGAAGCTTTTCCAAACTGTTGCGAGATACCTTTTCTCTTTTTTTGCTCTTGTTGCGCGCCCCTTCTGTTTCCTTCTTTCTGTTTACCTTCCCCTCTCTGTCTGTTTCGCTTTATCGAACTCGGTCGTCTTTTCGAAAAGATAAACTTTGCAACGGTGTGAATATAAATCACCGACGCGACGCCCCGCGCGCGTCCAGGGAATCCTGGAGGAAAAATGAGATACGACCGACAGGGACGTATTATTCCGTTTTCCGCTTCGAGAATTCGGCAATGTTTCAAGAAATCTTAGGAAACGTTGAAAGAGTTTCAGAAAATTTGTAAAAACTTCGGAGAGCTTTAGGAATTTTAGAAAAGAATCTCGGTACACTCTTTACTTCGAACGTTCGATATTTATCAGCAGATAGTAAAATTTTTAAATTGCACGCGTTGCTTTATAATACGACATCGCCAATTTAGAGACTGCAACTTTCTGTTGCGTCGAATTATTATTTAATTTCTCCAACTTTGAAACGAATGTAATAACGTTTGCCTCAGGACTTTCGAGCTACTGGCTATGAATTTTTCTGTCAGGAATCGCCTCTCTTTTTTTCTATTATTTTTCCGATTTGTCGTCCCCCTCCTGTAATTGTTCATACGCGCGACTCGTTCGCCGCCACGCTTCGAAGGGAAGTCGGGAAACAACGGAATTATTGCTTGGCATAGCGTCCGAACGTTTCATTAAACTGGCGCGCTGACAAACGTGCAGATAGCGGGGAACAGCCAGGAAGCCGACGTCAGCGGAAGCAGTACTTTTAAAGGTAACTCGTCGTGGGCCAACAATTTCGCTCCTTCCCTCTCTCTTTCTCCTTTGCTGAGAACACGATTAGTATGTCGAAAATGCAAACCTCACGCGAGTGTCTGCGTGTTAATGACGAGCGAGTTAATTGAATCGGCGGTTCACCACCAATTAAAAATTGCCTCGATTCTTCGATTGTTCAGAATAAATTTTTAAATTGAGCCGACAACTAGTTTCTTTCTCACTCTGTTTCATTTTCTGTAATACTGAACGACACGAAATTTAATATACTTGGTTCCAACTGTTACAACAGACAATACTTTTGTAACCATTATAGAAAGTATCCGTACCCGTTAATGTATCATCTTAGTCAGATAATTTAAAAAACATTAAGTCCCTGAGGCTTTCGCTGAATTTGAACTTGGGTTTTCAAAACCCACAGTGGCAACCTATATTAATATTCGTCAATTTTTTTCAATATGTTCTTACGTTAATTGTTGAATTATTATTTCCCTCAGGTTCGATAGGTAAGAGTTAATTTGCGCCTGATCTCCTTAACCAACCGAAATTCAATTCGTACATTTACTATTCAGCATCAAATTTAGTTCCGAAATCGAGGGACCAGAAATAAGCAGCAGAACTTTTTGCCATGAGTCTCAATGAGACGGAGTACAGTTTTCGACGATAAACTTGAAAACGCCTCGCGAACGAGTAATTAGAGAACGAGGTGGAAACAATTGGCTCGTTCCGTTGTTTAACGAGGAACAAGGGGCAATTCGATTTCTTGCGCTGAATGCTTCACATTCGAATTTCCAGGCCGGTTTTTCATTTCGTGTGTCGCCGTTGATTCGAAGAAAATGCAGTGTCGTTGGTAGCCCTTCCAGCGACATAAATCGATCGATCATCGCCGTTTCGTTATGTAAGAAAAACCTGATCGTGGAAAGAGGATACGTAACCTTGCAGTTGTAATGATGTAAGTAGACATTCCTGATAATCATACGCGTTTCGAGCGTGTGATTCACTTTTCACGCGGAATTATTTCCGTCTCATTATAGATTCATCTTCCAGGAACCAAGAGCTCGTTCACGCTATATTAATATGGTCTAACATCTAGTCTAACATATCGATATAAAATTTTAAGAGAACAGTAGCCTATAGCGTTCTGTAAAGAGGAAAATTGTACTCTGGAAATTTTAATCTTTAAGTATAGACTGTCTGCGTATCATTCTTTCTGTATTATTTCATTGTTGGATGACTAACTGTTTTTGTGTTTACATTGACAATGAGTCAAACTGTTTGCACGAAAATACTTTTTACAAATAGTCGTCCATCACTATTTACAAAAAGTCACTGAGGATTGAGTTTGTTTAGGCTGGTCATTTCTATCTCCTTTTCCTGTACGACTGAAAAATGGTACTAAGAGGCTCACTCGATACCCATGAGGGAACGTACTGAAGTATCAATCACTTTCGATTGAAGTATAAAATATGTAATTATAATTTTCATGATAATAATACTTGATACACAATTATTTTCGAATCGACAACTGTTGAACCCCCAAAGTTTCAGAGTGCGAAATCTATGTACATATTTGAAATGTTCTGAAATTAGTTCTTGAAATTAGTTGATTAACTGCGTAAATTAATGAAATTAATGTCTATTTTTAAGAGAAAATTTTTATGTTGTGAAAAATCTGTTTAAATGATACATTAGAAATGAGGCAGTATTCGCTCTTCTAACACGGACAATCGTTGATTAAAAAAAAGTTCGTCAGATATTTTTATCAGACCTATATTACACTTATACTTGTATTTCATTAAAATCAGTGACTGGCAGTTCGACATATTTTCTCGTAGAAATATTCTAGACTCTGTTATTCGATATTCATCTCTTAACTTGATCATGGAGTATTATTACCTTAAATCTTCTGAAATTGTAGACTCAATATAAATTCAAAGTGCTATAAGCCAATATTATATTTTTAATTGATATTTTTTGCTAGATTCAGTTACGCTTCACTTACGTGAATTTTTATCTATCAAGGCATCAAGTGAAAAATCATGTTTGTTGGCGATTTGTGAGGCACTCAGTGTGAGTGTTAAGCACGCGTTAATAAAATCTCTACCTTTGGCAAAGCTCGGTAGAGCTTTTCGCGAAATTTCGAAAATAATGTGATACCACTTGCGCGAGAGAACGAGAAAGACGCGTTAATTATACGTAATTGAATTTCACATACAGAAAACAAATGGAGCATCGAGAGAATTTCAGGCCAGAACAGGCAAGGCTGTTTAATTAATAACCGCGGCATTAATTATCATGCGACGTTCGCTCAATGCAGTTGGGGACGAGTGTCTCTCGTCTCTTTTCGCCGTTTTTTCCCGCCGTTGTTTTTTTTTCTCTCTCTCTTTCGTCGTCACTATCTCACAATTGCCTCGCGGTAATTCAGCCCGATAGAAAATTCACTTGTTGATTTTGAAACGCGACAGGGCCAAAGGACTTCCGTTTCATTATGGAGATTTTTAACTATCTGATTATTATTCATCGCCGGCCGAGTCGTAACACGCAAATTATTCCGAGAAATTATTCTCGGGAGTCTCTATTAAAATCCCCCTGTCTACCTCCGCCCACCCCATCGCTCTCTCGTCGCTTCTCTTTTCATCGTTACGAAATTACCACCGAAAGTGGAAGAATCCCATCGAGAGCATATTTGCAATTACATAAATTTTATGAGATCTGAAATTGAACTCTTCTCTTTCCATCGCGCGGATACTATCTGTAATGGCAATAAAAATGGAAATATTCCCAGCCTATCTCTTTGACGAGGCCAATCACGGATCATCTAAATTTCACTTGTTAAGTTCTTGAACGAATACAGACCCTGATTGCCCGTTGCTCGATAAATTCGTTTCTTCTTTAACGTGTTAACTGCTTTTGAAAAAAAGAAAAAGGTACTAACTCTTAATTAAAGCAGACCAATATCGTTAGACCAATGGGAACCATAATAATATAAAATTAAATTGATTATCTTTGGAGTTTCTTATTTAAATGAATTCCATTAGTAGACTGCTGATGTTTATGGAATTTTGCGCTTTCGTGAATGTAATTAAAGAAATGGAATCTGAGTTTCATCTGCATTGTAATAAGTGCTCTACTTTGGATATCGTAGCAGTTTTGCAGATTATTGCAACCTTAAAAATTTCCCAAGAATATACAAACATCTATATCTATATATAAAATATACATCGCGTAAATATATATACGTAAAATCGAATCAAATATCCTAATGTTTAATAATCCAACAAATTATTACGGTATGTAACCCAAAGATATTATCCGAGAGTTAAATGAGAGGCAACTACCTCTTCTCACGAAGCTCTCTGTTATAGTCCACTCGCAGGCTGGTATACCATACATATTTATGCATCATCAGTCAGCTCTCGACCACGATTCATAGAGAAACATGATTTATATCGAGGATAAACCTACCCGCGATAACTCATGTCATTCATTCGCATTGTAACTGTTCCTACCTCTCTTGACTCAGGTATAAATTTTCAAAATACTCCGTACAACACAGAGAGAATCGACAGAGTCCCTAACGTTCTTTACAATCATACGAAGCTGGTCCAAGGATTAAAGTATCTCCTTTGCTATCAGATTAACAGATCGCTTTTCACTTTTTATTTTTATTGTTTTATTATTTTATTTCATTGTTTAATAATCGTACCGTTCGATGCAGAATCAGCATCACGAAGCCCCCCTTTCAACCTTCTATATCGTTGTATCCTTAGATCGTGTTAAAATTTTGTAATATTACAAATAATCTTGCAACAACTTCGCTACGTGTAAAAGATCTTGAGCTTTTAAACGTAACATTTCTACTGGAGTCTTCTTACATCCAATTATCCAGTACAATTGTAGTATAAAATATTACGTTAAACTTAATGTTACTTAAAACGTTAAACAGTGAAATTTAATTGGAGTTTCTCACGTAAGATAAATTCTTAAAGGAATTTATTTAATCGTAAACGTAACATTGTGCGTAGGAAAATTTCCCTCTCTGGAAACTTTTTTTAGCCGTAATAACCAATTTTACTTCTACTTTGCCGCCAGGACGTAGAATTACTGGAGGGAACCATTCCATCGGACGCGATGGAGGTGGAGGTCTCTCACTGCAGGGAGTTGAGGATCCAGTCGGGCGCATTCGCGGATGGCGCGCCTTTGAAACGGGTTCACGTGTCAGGGATCTACAGCCTGGTGGCTAAGAGGCAAGCGTTCCAGAATCTGAGCGCGCCGAACACGCATCTCGAAGTGTCTGAGTGCAACAGCGTGATCCTAGAGAGTCACGCGTTCAGAAATTCGCGAGGAACGCTGAGCGTTTCGATATCGAGATGCAGGAACGTGGGGATCAAACCGAACGCCTTCTCCAGGCTACTCTGGATCACGATCAGGGAGGTGCCGATGCTGGAGCTGGCTAGCAACGCGTTCAAACTCGAGGCTTCTCAACACGGCAGGCATGGACCAGCGACCAAGGTCAGACGATCTCAAACGCATACGCGAATTTCTAATGAGCAGAAATTTGAGCGGATTTTTAGAAATATCATTGAGAAAACAAAACTTGACCAGAACATTGTTCCAAGTTCCAAATATCGTAGAAAGTAGTACATATTTCGAATATTTCATTTTATGCAATTTCGTAGTTTTTTAATATTTCATAAATGTATAAAAATCCACCTTGATGAATAGATTTTGTATTTTTATATATAGTTTTATATTTTTATGAATATACTTGAAGAAAAAGATTCCAAACAGTATCCATAAAATATTTGTAGTAGGTATTTTATACATTTCTGGATACTCATTACTGTGTTTACTCGTTATTGCATAGAAGCTAGTCAAAAATGATACTGATCCATAAATTAATAAGTCGAAAAAGTAATGATATTGCACATTCACATACACTCTACACAATCAACAAGAAATTCAAACTTGTAAAATTAATTTTCAACCGATTGTGAGTCCAACGCGTCGCAGTTATGTTTGTAAAAGACAGTGGAATCCCCTAATAAAATTTACTCTCGATACAATTAAATTGCGAGTGTTTACGTATCTTTTTAAAAAATTTACAACCTCGGAAATCTACAAAACGCACGAATTGCATTTATCAAACGTTGGATACAAGACTTGGGATCTCCAGCTACGTTCAAAAAATATCCGCAGTCTGGTAATAACACAAACCCATGTTCCGTGATAAACGTGAAACGCTCGGGTTCGAGCAGGAATTGGCGATATTCCAGCGCGTCCGTACGATATCGCTGTAATCACGATTTCCAATTTGTCCGGCGCAGATTATGTTCCAAAGTGTGAGAATCACGGAGTTGCCGACAGCGGTGTTTCCATCAGCAGTGGCGGAAGTCCGGATGGACGACATCTGGACAAAGGTGATCCGCAAGAACGCGTTCTGCGCGATGACGATCTTCAGCGTGACCATAAGCAACGCGTCGATCCTGGAGATCGAGACCGGTGCGTTCAGCGACAGAGCGTTGATCCAGAGCCTGGAGTTCGTCGACGTTAGACTGAAGAGTATAGAGAGAGGAGCCTTCCGGGCGGGCCACGACAACCTTACGATACAATATTCAAGGTAAATCCGCTCGTTTCCCTTTGTCTCTTGCCTGCTGTTTGATCAGGCGTATTGTGTTTGTGCTCCTCCTCTTCGCGACTGTTAAAGCCCGGTTCACTGCTGCTCTGTTGTGCAGTGTCGCAGTTAAGGAACGCCGAGGTTTCTCAAACGTTAAAAACAATACCGCGGTAATTCCATTATATTAATTAATTTCTTCCTTTGAGCGGGATAACGCGATATTTCTTTCGTTTCGGATATTTATCCCGTTCGTTGGCGTCTCGCGTTTACTTTGTTACCAAAGGGCAATATTAATTACGTCGTCCCCCTGCTCGAGATGCGATTCTTTACTCTACATATTTACGATTTTTAGAAAATGGAGTTAGAAGCGTGCAAACGACTACATAGATGCATATAGACGAAATGAAAGGTATAAAACTCTCTTGACGACTGAAAAAAATACCGAAATTAATAAAACAATATCAGTCCCGTGTGTTTTAAGACGATACATCTTTCAAAAATTCTTTCATATTGTAACAGAATTGAAATTCTTGAATATTGTAGCAGGGTTAAATATCCGTAACTGAGTACTGAATGATTCATATTTCCCCCTCGCGATAACACGTTCTGATCGCTCAAACTTCCTCCTTCGAACGAAGAAAGTTTCTGTAACGTGCAAAGTTCAAGACGAAGTATTTTTCCTTCTCGCGTTCACAGGCTCTCCGAAGTGGAGACCGGCGCCATCGACATATCCGCCGCGACGGTCAGCTTCAACAACAACGAGTTCTTGAGCCTGCACCAGGGCGCGATCGTTCTGCACCAGTGGAACCACATAGCCATCGACTACAATCTGTTCGTCGATTTGGAGACGGACGCGATTACCGCGGAGGTGGACGCCACATCGGCGCCGAATTTTGAGTTCTCGTTCACGGGGAATCACATAGAGAGGGCGAGGCCGGGGTCGCTGAAATTCGCCGCGATCTCGCAGCGAGTGAACACCGCCAGGGTTGGTAATAATTACTTCAAGGAGAAGTGTAGATGCGGCCTGGACGGTTGGATACGAGAAGTGACTGGCAAGAACAGCTCCGTTTCGTGGATGATGGATTCGAGCTACTGCGTGGTCGACCAGCTTCTCGACAGGTGCTTCAACCTTCCGCAAGGCTACATGTCCATGAGAAATTTCACCAAGATCATCTGCGGACCTGGCGGTCACATCGTCTGCGAAAAGCCATCTGCCAAGCCGGAGCCAAGCGTCAGTCCACCGAGCGTCGGCCCGCACGTCTATCCAAGGCACAAGGGTTACTTCGACGTGGAGATGAGCGACTCGGAGCAATTGCAACGCGAGAAGAGAATCATCGTAGTGATCTGTGTGGTGGCAGTGTTCGTCGTGCTGGTGGTCATCCTCGCCTCTGGGATTCTGTACATGCGTCGAAGCGGTGTCTGCCCGAAGTTAACGTCTGGTCATCTGATGAATCTGGCCAGCTGGTTGTCACCCAGTAGCGGAATGACCGCTGCCACGTCTGCCAGATCGATATCCAGGTTGAGCGTGCACGAGTACGCGGGTCTTCAACCAGAGACCCGGATCCTGGAGGTGGAAACTCAAGCAGAGGCGACGGAGGAATACGAGGAAGACGCCGAAGGGTTGTATCCATACACCGAGAACAAGGCCACGCAAACGTTGCCCGAGGAGCTGACGGAGGAGTACCTAAGGGACCTCCGAGAGAGATTGAACGATCCTGACAACTACAATCAAGCGAGAGACATGATCGAGCATCTGTACGATCTGATCAAGGTGGAGGAGAGCTGTAACAACAATAACGACAGGCAACCGTCGGGCAGGGAGGAGAACGCGTACGACGTGATTCAACCGAGGCAGAGGAGACTCCGGGGTGCGCCAAAGCCATCCGTCAGCGTTGGTACGAAAGCGCCGTCGTTGGAGAAACTATTGCCGAGCGCGATACAACCAAGACCACCACTCACCGAGTATACGGAGCCTCGCGATCAAAAGCCAAGCGAGCAGAATCATCTGTACGCCGAGCTACCTGGCGACGAGACCGTTCCCAGTACCAGTCGACTGTCTCAGCCAATCTTGGCGACCTTGGCTGGAAGAGCGCCACAACCACTGCCACCGGACGTCGTGAACGACCACCTGCTGATCAACGACCACTCGAATCAGATGTTCAGTTGCCCGAAGACTGAGAATCATCGGCCTCCGGACAGCCCAAAGTTCGAAGCCTCCAGAAATCCCGGTAGACCGATGAGTTTCCTCAAGGCTCTCGGTGAGAGTATTCTCGGTGGTTCCAAGTCGAACAACAAGAAAAGGCCCAATTCTTTGCTCTGCGAGTACGCGGAGCCATCCGACGCGACTGCCCACCTGTACTCGGAACTACCGGAACCTCAAACGTCGACTCCGGCGGGGAAAATGGCCAACAGGCCGCTGCCCACCAAACCCGACCAAGACTCCGCGAGCATGGCGAGGGCATAACAAACGCCCTTCGTCGATTGTCTGTGATAAGTGCGCGAGAGTGGCAACGCTACCACCAAGTGAATCGTGCTCTCTCTTTCTCTCTTTCTCTCTTTCTCCCTCTCGTTTCGTTGTTTTTCCTAATAATGATCGTTCGTCGCAGCAACGATGATTCTGTGCCTGGTGTCCGAGCGTGTCAGCCCGAGAGTTTCGTGGAGAATGAAGAAACAGCCAGAACAAAGTGCCAGAGACATGTAAGAACACTTTTTACGATGCTAGTTCATAAGAAGTTTTTGTATAAAAGAAAAGGCAAAAGAAAGAAAGAAAAATAGGGAAATTGACGGGAAGGATGAACCCCGTTCAGGTTACGTCGTAACTTGCTCTTCGTTCGTGCGGACTGAACTGGTATGGTTCGTTAGACGAGCGACGAGAGACGAGTTTTATTTAACGACCGGCTCCGAGACGCGGATGTATTATAGATTTAGATATATATATTTGCTTCGTCAGGTATTATTAAAGGAGTATTTCACATTCCTCGTCTGTCTCTTTCATTCGATCCGGTACAACCAATTACGCTCACTCCTCTTCGGAACCTGCCTTCCACGTGGTTCGTGGAATTATGTTAGCAGGATGCGATATCCAGGCTCCGATAATTCCCAAGTACCAGTTCTCTCGAGATCTGCCGCAATATCCTTAACCATCCCATTAGAAATTAATCTCGAGGAAACGCGGCCACGTTGGATAATCTATGGGAATTAGAGTTGTTATGGAAAGCTCTCTCTTCCTCGAGTCTCTTTTCCCTCGTTCAGTTGCCAAAAACGTAAAAAGGGATCGTACGTTTTGAGAAAATTCACATTTTGCTCGCGACGATATGGTCATTCATTATACGTCCCTAACTTTGCCTCTGTATTAGCTGTTTTACATTCGACCGGAGTTTATAAGTTTGTTTTTCCCATAGGAAAGCTTGCAATTACGAATCACGCAAACGTTTTACGCTCGTGACATCTTCCCTTTGTCAGCACCATTGCTTTCCTTTCACACAGATTTTGACACAGTTTGAATATTTCGGGCAACTTTCACAATCAGAGTCTTCGAAACCCGTCGAAATTGTTACACATTCTCGCGCGACTTAGAAATTCGTCTCCAAACATGAATCTTACAGCATACGTTTGCAATTAACGAGGAGTTATGAAGTAGCTTCGAATCGTTATATTAGCAAGTGGAGTATGATTCGATACCTTGATAAATGAAAAATAGATATAAAAATATAATAGAAAAATTTCATAAAATTATTCATTGTTGATAAACGTATTTTACGTAACAGATTCAGATTTAATCTCTCTAAAGTGAAAAATCTCGAGAGTCTTGTAAATCTCGACAGTTTTGAAAGTCCTGACAGATGACAGATGTTGCAGAGTATTCAATACTTTACAATATATTAATTGTAACATTTTTCATTAATATGTACATACATATGTGATATAAAAACGAGTAATATACACAAATGAAAATATATCGCATATCTCGAACTTTCTATAATACTTGCGACAAAACAGTACAGAAGTTTGTAAAAATATTTATCATTTACGAAGACTAATTAAGAGTATCAAGACTCAAAGCTAATCCAGATTTTCAAGTATTCCAAGGTGTCAAATCATTTACTTTTCATTTCAAGAACCAGCGTGCACAATTCTCGTACATAGTTTAGTACTTATAATTGTACAGTTTCGTATACAATTGATATTACTTATATAGTTTCCTAAATTTCGAACGACATCGAGTTATCTCGACGAGTCTTACAATTCCAACGTTCGTTCAAGGCCCTAGAGTTTCTCTCGGTCGGGTTTCGGTGTTGTTCGCGGTAACGAGACGACCGTAGGAAGGAAACAGTTCGTTTCGGCAGCCACCGAACACCCCGAAAAAGATATTCTTAATCTCTTTCGTTCTCTCTGGGCGTAGTCGGTGTGTATATCCGCGGCGAGACCAAACTATTCCACGAAGAATGTAAGAGGAGCAAATAGAGGAGGCGGCTAGCTGGGGCGGGCTGCGATGCAGCTGTTGATGTTCAAACGGCTGTTGCCTCTCTCCTTGTCTCTCTCAGCCTCTCTTCCACCCTTTTTCCCTGTCTCCTTCTTTCTTTCTTTCTTTCTTTCTTTCTTTCTTCCTTCCCCTCTACTCGGATCCTTATACTGAAAACCAGAAAACTTTCAGCGAAAAAAGAACGCGCTGACGTCGGGGGAAAATCAGTTGGCGAGCTCTGGCCGAGAAAAATATCGACCATCGTCGAGATGTGAACGTGAGTAGCTAGAAAGTTAATTTGACAATCTCAAACAATTGTATTGTTTCCTTCTAGTGTGTTGCATTTGTCCTTTTTTCCCTTCTTAGTAGGTTGATAGAAAGTGAGTAAAACTCATTTACAATATTCGTAGGAACTTGTTCTTGGTATTATTGATAGAAAATGTATTTACAATTAGCGTGTAGATAGTACAATGATAGTATTGTGTTTGTTTTTAAATATTTATAAAAATCGTCAAGATTTCATAGTTGCACGTTTCTCAGAGTACTTAACATTTGAACTATCAACCTGCAATATAGATACAACTTAAAATAATATGCTGAAAGAATAGATACAAGATAGTTAAAAATTGATATTTGTCTATTTCTATACATGTTAAAAATTAGTGATCTTTGTATTTGACAATTTTTTATCATTATTAATAACCATCACCTGTTAAATCTGTAACTAAATATACTATAGTATATAATAGATATAGTACATACTATGGTATATAGTATATAAGTATAATATATAAGTATAGTATATAGTATATAATAGAATATTATAATAGTATAATAGATAATATTAACTGTGACATATAAAAGTATATGTCGCCAAAATACTGAAAAATCTGTTATTTCGTCGAACTTCGTAGTTCAGTGTTACTCAAGTCAATCCACTATCGATGAAAGTATCGTTCAACTTACAACACACGCTTTAATTTCAAGTTTCAAAGAGTGACGAAAAGCGCATGCAAAAGAAACTAGGCCAGCCAAAATTCGCGTGCAAAAAAAGGAAAAAAAAAAAAAATCACGGAAAGCAGGTCAGCCTCGAAATTGAACGGGCCGCCATTAGAGACAATGTAGCGTGAAAACGTTTTATCGAACAATGCGGACGGAAATCCGGGATAACCCGGAGAGGGGAAAACAAACGCGATATTTCTTCCACGACCGATTCCTCGCGTCGAGGGTGCGATCTTTCGCGCGTTTTATCACTCGCCACTTTGTCGACAGGCCCGACATCGCGATACCAAGTCAACTTATACCAGGTGATCTCACCCTATCTCGCGCCGATTCGTCCGATTCTTTATGGCCGTCTATTTCTCAGATAAGGATGTGATTTTTCTCGACGATTCCGGTCGCTCTTGGCGGAAAAATCGCGGCAAGTATGAGACCGACTGGCTTCGTACGACGCGCCATTTGTCCTGGCCATATTTTTACGTTCTTCGTCCCTCCTTTCGTAGGAGCGAAACGATTAATTAATCGGTCATATTTCGAGGCAATAAATTTCGCGTCTTGTTCAGGTTATTTTCGAATTTTACTTTAAATATTTAAGTTGATTTTAATTCAAAGAATACTTTAACTGGAAACTAAAAAATGATCAGAATTTTTCAGCAGAAACTGGTGGAAATTTTATTTAAATTTAATGGAAATTTGCGATAGTTTCGTGGACGAAGCAAACGTGATGTATCACGAATTACAATCTTAATCTCAATTTAAATTAAATTAAATTGCAATTTTAATTTTAAGAAGTAATATTTTAACTGAGTATAAGAAACGGTAGAAATTAATAGAAATTTTATTTGAATTTGATGAAGATTTTTACGACAAACTTCGTTACTTTTGTACAAGCTCCCCTTTCAAATTCGAGGTAAACTAATTCAACGTATAAATCGATAACATCACACTACGAAGATAGAATGTCACGATAGAATTCCACAAAGAATCTCCTCAACAAAGGAGGACACTCGATTTTCCAACTACACCTTCTGGCCCAACAAACGTTCTCGAACCGCAACTACATCCGCCATTCAACGTATTATCTTGCTTATCTTCAATCCGCCACGTCTCTTTGCACTAAAAAAAAGAGTACTAGTACGTACAATGTACACGACCTGCGAATCTTTCATCTGGATAATGTAGAATAGGGAGCAAGTTGAAAGCTAAAAAGATGGTAGTCGATTGCAACTGGCCCTAGTTGTTCACAGTTCTTTTTTAATCGTACGTATAAACAATTCGCAAATCCTATCATCACGCGATCACATCAGTTCTAAATCACAACTTTTGCCTTAAAATATATCTTGCTCTCTCGAGAAGCAAAAGTTTTCAGTCAGTTTTGGAGTATAAAAAAAAAAAAAAAAAAAAAAAAATTCCGCAATACATATCCGCTTAACGTATCTATAAATATCTCTAAATTTCCGAGTTTGAAGACCTTCTTGCCTCCGTAACGGTCCCAACGGTGGCGACCTTTTCAGCCGCCAACTATAGGAAGGACGACGACGACGACAATGGGAAAGGTAGCCGGAAGTGTATAGAGGATCACCGGAGCACGATCCATCGCGTTACACGACAAAATAATCCACAACGAGGCAGTCGTGGCGAGGTTCTCTATCAGGTTTCATTAGCGGGCCAATCATCTCATCACTTGGATACGGTGGCTCGCTAGCGTCGCTTGTACGCCAGGCTGGCCCGTTTCTCTGATCCCTGACCTAATCTCCGTGAGTCGGAGAGATCGTCGAGGAAAATCGATCGAGGATCACTTCGCTCGATGTATCCCCTTCTCCGTCTCTCTGGTTATCGTAACATCGAAATCACTACTGAAGCCGGTCAACGGCTTATATTAAGCCCCTGGCTTAGAACGTAAACGCGTTTTCCATTTCGTGGAGAGCAAGAGAGAGAGAGAGAGAGAGAGAGAGAGAGAGAGAGAGAGAGAGAGAGAGAGTAGTCTACGAAAACAGCTTACGTGGGATAGAATGTATCGGGACATTGTAATTGGACCGGATCTAATATATTCTACGACGCGTCAGCTAGTAATATCGTGCGATATTGTTTCTCGACCACCTGGATCCTGGATCCCTTCCGCCTTCCGATGGCCATCGGCTCCGAGATTAGTTTCCTAGCCGATCCGCTAGCTCTGATGGCACCACGTCAACGATACGTGCACGTACATACGTACATAGCTGGAATTTTGTTTCCACGGTGGTTCATTCGTTAAGCAGCTTGTTACTCGTGTAATGCGCGTGCAACGTGCCCGAGGATAATGACGAGAAAGAATTGGATAACTGTGTAACGAGCAGAAATGAGTATACAACTTCCGCGGCCCGAGACGCATAATTGCCGGGTTCAGTGTACTAATTACAGAACTGTGTCAAATTCACCTGTTTTCCATTTTTCTCTTTCTTCCTCGCGAAGAGGAGAAAAAATTCATTTTGTACAGATGACAACATCATACAAATGCAACGTTGGACGTTTTATTTCAAATGGTTGTTCCTACAAAGGATGACTAAGATTAGACTCTGGATCTTATCTATACACACGACGTCACAAACGTTTAAATATATGAAAAATATTCAAATTGGACAAAGGTTGTTCACGGGCTATTTAATTATCCACCACGTTTGGATGGGGATGTTAATCGCGGGTAATATTTCATACATTTTAATCAAGATAATGTCGAACCAGCACCAATCGATCTCGAGAGAAACAAGAAACAAAGTCGCGTCGCAGCTTTCGTTTTTCACTCGCTTTAATTAATCATGTGAATTTACTTTGAGATGAACACGTTTCGTTCTTCTTTTTTTTTCTTCTTTCCCCCCGTTAGACAAAATGATCGCTTCGTCGCGCCTGGCACGAGTTTCACGAGCTTCGTGCGACGTAGTCGTTCGAAATTTTACGGACGAATCTATAAAATCGAAACGTGTTGGGGTCGACACGACCAGGTGACACACTGGCCTGATCGACGAACTGACGGGCAAACTTTTCGCTCATGCTTCTATTTCGCCGCGCCCCGTATATCGATTGCTGGCTTTCTTAATATCCACCAAGTGTTCCACACTAGCCGGCGTGTCACGTGTCGTCGAGATATTGGACCGTCGCCCTAACGGACCTTTAAGCCAAAAAGCTCTTTATAGAAGTTCACGCGTTACAACGCGATTCCTTCCGATAGAAAAAGTTCGCCTTTCGAGCGAACGACACGTTTTTTTGAACAGAATTAACTTGAACGTTAGCAAAGTTGGGCAACAGCGGATCTTGGAGTGCTTCTGAAATCTTGTAGTAAAATATTTTATGACGTCTGCACTACAAAATAGTATAAATAAACTTTGAGTTATATTTTACTCATCGTTCAATTTGTTATTTCAGCGACAAACAGTATACATGGTATTTGACTTTCCTTTGATCATTGACAGGTTTAGTTTGTTGTTTCAGTGGGAAATTTTTATCCGTATTTTTGACATCACTCATCGATGAATTTAATTTATTATTTTAGTGGCAAATAGTCTGCATTTTTGAATCAAATTGTAATCTATTAAATTACGGTGGAACCACCAAAGTGCTCAAAATGATTGATTCGTGATTTTTCATCGAAATTTTAGTAATGGTGCAACTTTAGAAATTTGAATGATAAAAACTTGTGTTCTTCATTTCTGACAACTTTTATATATTAATCATTGGTAGATTTAGTGTTAAACTAAACTAAAATTCTATAAACAAAGAAAGAAGAAAAAACAGTATTCCAGTGCTGTAAAGTATTTCAATTCCTTCAAACTTCACAAATTCGTAAGAGTTGACTGGATACAACGAAAAATTTCTTTTTATAATCACATCGTGAATTCAATAATACCTCGAATACACCAAATTCTTCGAAATATCTCTTTGCAATCGCGATAAAAATTCGACAACTGCAGGTCTATTTAAAACGATTGCAGCCGGCAATTCGCAATTTTGATTCTCAAACCGGTTAACAGGAAACTTCGACTCCAACTGATCAAACATTTTCGAGGAAGAATCCGCGAAGGAGTTGCTGGCAAAGCCGGTTCGCCATTCGCGGAAGATCCGTTCGCGTCTCGCCGGCGAAGCATCCGCGAAATGACGAAACGTTTGTCAGTCACGTGTTGACGGTCTCGAGACTCGAAGCCAAATGGAAAAACAATGAAAGAGCTTCGAGAAACAGGATGTCGCAGACGAACGCGAAAACCCGCGACTGTGTTAATTATAAATATGAACCAGAAAACGATGGTCCGTTCGGTGCGCTCTAGAAATCCAAAAATACAGCATGCCGACCCTCGACTCGTTTCATTGCCCCAAGTTCGTCGACAGAGACTACGATTACGATCGCCGGTTATAGGTATTTGGCGCCGTGTTACGGTGAAACCTTCAATCGTGATAAATACGCATGGTAACAGAAAGAATAATTACGTAGTTTAATGTCTATAAATTTCTTGAAAGTAATATTAATCAAATCTCGATCATTTTTTATAATTATTGGAATTAGAGTCTTTAATTGGTCGTTGTTAATTATTTCGTAGCTCGTTGTTCGTACTGATAAAATTCTTCATTTGTTTGGTTCAAATAACTTTTCGTCAATTTTCTTATGCAACAATATATTTCACGTATTAAATGTCAAAGAAAGCATTTTGAATATTTTAAATATCTCTTCATGTCACGTGCATTCTCTGCGCTTTAAAATTTCCTAAATAAAATTTCGCGGACTAATAATAACTAAAACATGACTACTGCAATGTTTAAAATCATTCTGACAGCATATAAGTGATCGTGGTAAAGTTTAAAATTAGTCTAAAAAAATTGCAAACGTGTGTCAAAATTATAAAGAAATTATATATTGGCAAGACATTTATTACAAACTTAAAAATCCCATAGTTACGCAGACAAACATTCGCAATTAGTAAATAGGATAGATTGAAATTAGTAATGATTCGTCTCGTTGTTCGTTTACTTTCTTTTCTCCCTTCCAATTGAAAAGAGACACGCGAAAATGGACTCAGCTCCCTGGATCTTATCGAGAAGGATGAAGAAGCAAATTCCTTTATTGCAATTCATTGCCGAGGTCTCGTGCACTTTACAGACGGCGTATCGGCCAAGCAGCTAGTAGTGTCCCGCTCTCTCTTCCCCATTGAAATCTAAATATACCCCGTGATATTAATAGCGTATGGTGTGGCAGTGGCAGAAGGGCCGTTTCATACGCCCGCTTTCAGACGAATGCAGAAAACCGCATTCTCCTACCGCTACATGCACCCTCTGTTTTTAACAGACATTTCACTGCGATTCACCGACTCCACATCACGATCTCTCTCTCTCTCTCTCTCTCGGTATAAAACGCTGCACTTCAATTTGTCAACATTGAATTCCTTTCAAGCTCGGCAGACGCGGTTTATTATTATTTAATTCGAAGGTTAATACGAAGAAAGTTAAAGATGAGAGTAGATAGGATTGTGTATGTACAGGGTGATTCACGCAACAAGCTACTCTTCTTTGAGAGTAGGTTTTAGGAAACAGTTTATTAGAGAAAAAGAAGAATGACTCACGATTATCATCTTTGTACACAAATGAGTGTGATTGTATCAATTTTTTAAATGAAAACTTTTCTTTTTTTTTCATATACGTCAGTTCCTCTGTCATTCTTCTTATCACATAAAAAAATATCAGAACAACTCGAAATTAATTAATGAAAAAGTACTTTAATTTTAATTTTTTATAACTTGTCGTATGGAAAGCAAAGTCAAGAACAGTTTCGTTACCTTCTCGTTTTCTTTACAGAAAATTTTCTACAAAATTAAAATCATTCTTCGAACATATTACTCTAATGCTTTTTCATGTAGAACCACGAGATTCGATATGTACAACAAAAAAGTAATTTCTAGAAAAAAAGATGTGCAAAATGTATATGCATTGTTATTATATATATTGATACATTTATCTTCTTCTTCTAACTTCTTTTTCCAATTTCAACTAAAAAAAAAAAAAAAAGATATGGCTTATTGCAGTTACGCGAATCACCCTATATATTTATTATAGATACACACTTATATATATATATATATATATATATATATATATATATATACACTCATTTTATTGCTGTTTAATAAGCAGACTAATAAGCAGACGGAATTCAGGTTCGTTTGAAAGAAACCTCGTTTACGTCGAATGAAACGAGAGCTTCGAAGAAAATCTTATTGTTGGCCAGTCCGGGTAATTCATTTACCCCCCTTAAATGAAAATGAGTTTTGCTTTCCACCGACCGTTTCAGAACAACACCATCGCAATTCAATCTGTTTATCATTATCTACGTCCATTCTACTTCCATCTCCTCTTCGATAATTAGTTCCCTTAAAATTCCCCTAACGCGATTCGCCACGACGACAACAATTAACAAAGTCGAATATTTCTTTCAATTAACCTTCGCTGTTTGTCTCTAATATTTTCGTGCAAAGTATTTCGACACTTTCGAGGCAGATTTTTCTCTGGAAAAGACAAATGCAATAATATCATTATATACAGTTGCTCACGGAAATAATCGAGTTTGGAAGTTTGTTAAGTATACTTAAATTTGGTAAATAATAATAATTTGAACCTCACAGTATTATAAAAATTTCCTAGCTCTAAAAATACCCTCGAGTCATACTGCTCATTAATATCGAAACGGTTAAAATCGAAATACTTTCACTCTCCGTGTGTTAATCTTTTTCGTGCACCGTCGACGAGATGTTATAAAGATCATCGAAACCGGAAGATCTCGGAGCGGGAGACGAGAGACCCGCGCAACGAGACGACATCCGGAAAATCTAAACCATTCAGCACCACGGTGCTCGAAGATCAAAGAAAACGCACCGGTGCCGCGTTAAAAAACCATCATCGCCTTCGTCGAATGTTTCTCATCGTAATCGTGTGAAAGAAACGCGCCGCGTGAACTATTCGAAAGATCCGACGAATCTCATGCGGGTTCTGGTACGCAACACTCCCTCCCCTCGAATCTTTTTCCTTTCTTTGATCGACGACCGGTTATACGCCCTTTTAATCTCCGATTTCCTCTTCCGGATTCATCTTCCGAAAATCCTCCCCGAGGTTGCTCTGTAACAATATGACGCGTGAAAAAAGCATCAAATGGTTCCAATTTCCCGCAGTTGATAACTTCTTACTAGAGTTGTTTTATTTTTGTTCGATTTTTTTTTTATACAGAGACGTAAAGTGTTATTTTGCAGAAGAATATCTCACGCATATAATTTCTTGTGTAAATTTGTTTTTTTCTTTTTTTTTTTAATTTTTTCGTTCAGCAAGATTCAATGTCATCATATGTAAAGTGATTGGTAACATTTGTTGCTCACAAGACGTTGAGACGTGTATATATTTTTAATACGATACTACAAACACAAAAAATTATCGCGATAAAGAAATTACTATATTTTCTAGATAATCGTTTCATTAATATGAGAAATATATAAAATATCCAAGATACTTGTCACAACACCAAATACAAATATTTAGCCTCGTTTTTCCAACAGGAGGAAATTATTATTTCTTAAATCATCATTTTATTACATCAATGCATTAAGCTATAAAATATACAAAATGTACGTATAACGTGAAAAGCACAAACGTACATTAACCATTAACAAGGTAATATTGAACAAGGTGCTGTCACAACAAATATATACTTAAGTTTTATTCCTTCGGTTCTATTCATTTTATAATATTTTGAATTTGCATAATTATTTTACTCATACTCGTTCCGTAGATAAAAAAGAAGGGAGACAAATACGTCACATTAAATTTATAGAACTGCTAGAACGATTTGGTCTAGATTCAAGCTACGCCCACACTTGAAGGCAACTTTTATTCAGCCCATTTTTCTCCGAGATAATATCGATGTAAATCAAGACGGTATAATTTCACGTATACTTTATCCCCTGAACACATATCCAAAAACTGCGTTCTTGCGGTTTCAGGTCGTTATAGCTGTTGAATCTTTCGCATTATGTATTCGTAATATTAAATCAGCCTTTCAAATCTGTCACACACTAATTCTTAAAGTATAACGAGAAAACGAATCGAAAACTGTTGAAAACCCTCGCAGGTTCGTTTAGAATAAACCTTAATCACAGTTCAGACTGAAATATCGTACGTAAATTATAAATTACAGGAACTGAATTTATTTACAGCGAATTGTGAACACACGCCGGTGGATATCTGTCGTTACGAAAGAACTCTTATAAATAACGTCTGACAACAGATGTAACTAATAGCAAATCGTGATACAATGAGAGAAACGACCATGCCAAAAAATGGCCTTTCTCTCGAGGCATCTTTTACACCAGAAACTATCAGTATTAAAATGTTTAATTTGTCTAATGATAACCTCTACAAACGGTAGTGAAAATGACCAACCGTAAAACACTTTGTATGAGATTTAATAATAAAACAATGAACGTTGGACATCAAGAGTAGCGTCCTGCTATTTCCTTTCAGGAAATTTTAGCAGAAGAAACGAATCGACGATCTTTCAGGAAAGAAAGAATCGTTTCGTTTCGTTGAACACAAGGAAATTACAGCTGTATCGTGATAATGAGCATCAATTAACGCCGGTTTGTTTTCGACCGGGAAATTCTTCGTTGCGGAGAAAACCGGAGGCAACCGCATACTCGCGTGAAAACACAATTTCGCTGGCTAGCGTGGTATCGTTCTTTCAACGCGATTGTATTACCTCGTTAAAACGAAACCAAGTGAATATCGTCGTCCACCGGGGAAAAATAAGGGAGTACGGTACACGCGACTGTCCTGCTGAAGTATTAGCAAACCGAGGTTCGCGTTGAGATCCATTTGTTGTACACAAACGACAGGAGGATGCGTGGTATCTCTCGGACTAACGAACAGTCTTTACCAAAAAATATGAAAAAATCTTTTCGTTACAAAAACTAGACGCAGTAAATCACGGAATTTTTGCGAAAAAATATTTGTAAAATTTTGTTTTCTCCTGGTTGCTTGCGTTTGCTCATGTTTGCTTGTGTTCTTCACAAGAATGCGCTGGAAACTTCCTTCTCAGACACTAGATACTTTTTACACTTTAGTCGTCGGCACTTCAAGTAAACGTCAATGGGCCAATGTTATTCAACTTTTGCTCGAAACAAAAAATTCACGAGCGATTTAAGATGATGGAATTAGACTACACTTCGTATAATTCAAACTGAGAAGGGATGAAGTACCTGTCTAGAGTACAAATCTCGAATACGTGATCAACTTGTTGAAGCCCGGGATTAAGAATTAAGTAACCTCGGCTTAGGGAAAGGGACTATTTAAATCTCTCTTCGAAGCTCGTTCCCACAGACTCTGCGGCGATGAAAAGAGTTACGTTAGAAAAAGAGCAAACGAGAGGTACGCGTTCAATTTTCAATCTAGTTAATAAACGAAAGATCTAAAGACGTTTCGGGCGAGAGTTTGTTTGCGTATCGACGAAATATAAACGGCTAGCCATGAACAGACACGAATAGAAATCACTAAAAATTCCTAGAAGTAATATAAATTCCACAGGAACTTTCTGCCTCTTCGTATTCTCATTAAATATATTAAATTCTGCCAGCAGTTCTGATCTCCTCTTCAAATTTATGACGATATTCGATTTTACATCGCAATATACTTCGTGCAAAGATGACAGTGCTCAAACGTTGCATATTTTAAATAAAAATGTCACGTAGCAAAAGGTCCATAAATGTCATAAATTCATTAAAAAGTCATAACACAAATGTTACGTATAAAACATGAACTGTATGCAAAATTGATATCGACGTGCTGTCGAGTTTATCGTAGATCAAATTTCATTTATAATTTGTAAATGATTAATTCATCTCGCGTGGATATTTCAGATGTATTGTAAACTTTTGCTTTCGGTGTCCATCATAAACAGACTATCTTCTTCACTATAGTGGAGTCATACATAAAGATACCTATATCCATCAACAAACATGTATTTTCAACACCATGTATCCTATCTTATCTTGTATCAAACTACGGAAAACAGTAAACTGACACACAATATTTGCAACATCACTAATTACATAACATGGCGACATTAATTTCATCTTCTAGAACACACTGGCAAAGTTCGAGCACCAAACCGCCAGAGTGGTTTCTCACAGTGGAATTAAACAGCGTAAATCGTCGGTTTCAACTCTTAAAATATCGCGTCGTCGTTCTCGCGCAACGTAATTCTCTCGTTCGCGGGAAGAGGGATTCGCGGCTCTTGCCCATCGCATTTCGGAAAATTACCAAAGTGTCGAGCAAAGTGGAACTCGGCTGGGACTTGGAAGTTTAAATCCGCGCCGGGCCGCGCGATCACCGTTCTTTCCCTGGTGGTGATCCAACCTCCGGGCCGTTTCATTAAAGTCGATTTTATCGTCGTAATCGACGACATTACGTAAGGAATGGGTCGGGTGCGGCTGGAAAGCTATTAAGAGCGTTCCTGGTGAAAATCGAGTGGCCCGATAACTCTTTTCGAGCCACGGCCGAGTGGCCGATAAGTCTTGGCGACAAGCGGACGATCAATCAGCCCGGGATACAAGTCGTTCATACCTCTCGACCCGTTATCGAAATCATGCCGAGGGAAAGGATGGCGGCTGCTCTCCGTGTCTGTATGTGTGTGTGTATGTTCGTGTGTTTCATCTCGGCAAAAATCACCCTCCCATATTTCGTTCGCAGATCGATTTAATCGTTTATTCGCAATTGCAGTTTATTGGTTTGTAATATCTTCACGTTCCCCTGCGATGATTTTTTAATAGACCGAGGGTTTTCGAGGCATTTCATGGAAACTGACATTTCGGATTTTGATAGTTCAATAGCTCGCACTGAGACGCAAGTTATAGAACAGAATTTGTGATATTGATAACAGGTACTGGACACTTAGAGAAAAATATTATGCGTGCATGTGTGTGTTACATTTCGAAATTTCATTCACGTGAGACGCAACATCGTGATTATAGACACGTGTGTGTGATAGTAAAAAAAAGTAACCACCGCAAATCTACAATATTAAATACAGTCCAAATCACAATGATTCATTTCAAATTTTATGAATACCATCGTAATAGTCGAATCTTACAACAGTGTCAATTTGAAAATGCTTCATATAAAACACATAGTAACTGACAAAAGGTATTTGAAGGTATTTGAATACTCTCATCGTTTTTACTAAAGGAATAGAAAAGTTTTGTGAATCGTCATAAATCTGGAAGGCATATAATAGTGATCCTTAGGAAGATTGTGCGATACGGACTACTATATTAATTGACGTAAAGCGCCTTATTTAGAGGCTACAGTATTGCAGAGTACGAGCCATTAGTGTGGTAATTAGAACAGACATCATGCCAGAAGCTTCTGACAATTTCACAGAACACGGTCTTGCTATTTCACAAAATTTCACAATGTGCACATATTGTTGAATATATTGAAACGTTTGTTTGTTAATAACAAAGAACGATCCAAAAGCTTCCGACAGCTTTGCAGGATTTCACGATATATTAAATAATATTTATGTTCGCGTGTGTGTTTAAAATATTACAACGTCTACGTTAAAACCAGGAATAATTAAACCCACTAGAACAAATGTCCACAAGCTTCTTATAATTATCCGATCTTAAAAATTCCGTATTATAGCGAATAACGAATGTGTACATTCGAACGTTAAAATAATCATTCAAAGCAGGATTAAATCCAACAGAATAATACAAATACCTCTGGTAATTTTATTAAATACAATTACGAAAAATTTGTTAACAAAACACGTATTTCTCAAGTGTCAAACGAAGCTTTTAACATTACCGAACATCGAGTATACATATGCGAACTCGTGTCCTTTGAATTGTTAAAACAAAGATTTTATATTTGAAATCTACTCTCTATTCCTGTGAAACCTACAAAGTTTCATCTCAATTGGTCATCGGTATTTTACAAAAATTAAATCATTAACCTGTTAACCAAAAAGAATTAGTAAGGATCTATAATAATTCCTTTATTTATAGATTCATCATCTTTTTAAGGCATTGTATCAATTTCATTAAAGATTAATCACACTTTAATCAAAATAGAACCAACTTGTCCTCACAAAGTTAATATTTAATAAAAATCTTCACAGAATATTAATAAATTAATTATCCATAACTAGTATATTAACGAGTATATTATAGTAGATTCTTTAACGAAGTCTTTGCTATATTATAAAATCAGATCTTATATAAAGCCAAATCCTTAAAAAGATCCAGGAAAAATGAAAATTTGCTTCCAAAATTTCACCTGTCTGTAAAGGGTTAATTAATAATTAATTAATATATAATTAATAATTACACAAGTCTTTGACTTGAAAAAGATCCAACAATTAACATGTTAGATAAAGATAAAAAGTACAATATTTAAAAAATGATCAGACATCCCACAACCAAATAAAACGCATCGTAATACCATACTTCTGCAATATTTGTAATTTCAAGGACGATCGAAAGTGACGATAAAACAGGGATCAGACAGGCGTGAGTACGGTGAATATGCCAAAGGCTGAAAAAACTGGCAGAAAGGACAACCTGCGAACGTCGAAGACCACGCTGCGACGACTATTGTGTCTTTAATAGACTTTCCAGCGTGGAAAGAGGAGTAATTCCCCCCTAATGGCAGCATGCGCACCGATCAAATTGTAGGAGGAGGGATGAGATCATCGTAGCGGAAGCGATCTTTGAATCGAGTTGAGCTGAGAACTTAATTCGTCCCGTTCTCGTGGCTGGTCCCTTTTCTGTCGCTCTTCTTATTTCCCGTCGCCTTCAAACGGCCGATTTCTATGCTCTTTAACGCGATCACGAGCGATGTAATTTTTTTAAAAAGCTCGCGTCGTCTGGGAACGGTGAGAACGTTGTCGTCAAAGGTGCATCGAGTAGCTTTTAAAATGGAAATCTGATTAGAGTAAATGAAAAAAGTCCGATATCATCGCCAATTTATGAACTATTATGGTCGTGAAATGATGGTGTAATTCAGAGAATTGGAAGAGTTAGGAGAATTTTTATCAAGATATAATTAGACTATTTTCTTAGAGGATTTGTATAATTTTATACAAAATTTAAGCGTCCGCTTTGTAAAATATATAAAATATTCGTTATAATTGGTAAGGTGATGTTTGATAGATAAAGTCCTATCTCTTTGTTTGCGTTCATAATAATATAAATTTCAATAGGAATCCAGAAACTAGAGACAATCTTGACACGCTGACTGTCACGTTTGGCCACTAACACGGAATGTTCTGTTGTTTATGAGATATACTGCCTCACACTAAAAGTACAATGAAGGCGCATTTTTTTATTCTACAATACTGCCTAATCATTTATGTTACTTCAAATATTTTCTATTTATAAGAACAGAAACCCAGAGATATCGCAGTTAATACATCAAATTCCGGTACTTTCTTATACACAAGTAAAATCGAACAAGATAGGACAGTGGAAAATGGAGAATTAATAGGCCGTCTGGAAATCTAACATCAATGACGAAACGAAATGGCAGCCGTGTTGAACGTATTAAGAGGCGAGGTCGATCACCGAAATTGTCGCCCTCGAAACAGAGCGAGCAAAAGCGAGTCAAGGTCCCTCTCGATTGCATCAATAAGGCGTTCGATCGAGCTTCGTAGATTCGTCGTGGACAGTTGTTAACCGAGCCGCAATCACGAGGCCGTATTTTGACGAACAAAGTGCCAGCCAACCAGCGAATTGTTCGTTTATATCGCTGCCACGGAACGTAATTCGTCGGAGGATCGAAATAAATTGCAATTGTCGCGGTATCAAAGTTACTGTTACGCGTCGATGGAACCTGCAGAATGCTGCAAAATCCTGGCACAAGTTCAGAATCGAAAAGTACATATTTTAGCCAACGCTGAAACGATTTTCCTTTTCCTGTTTTTTTAATTACGAAAGATTATGATCTCTGTAGATCATAAACAAAGATTATGCTTTAATTTTGTAGACTGTAAATGTAGATTATGAACATTGTGCAAAAGTTTCAATGATAAATATTTAATTTTATAAATATACAAATTCAAATGAAAAATATGATAAATTACAATTTATGCTTTTTCTTTTAACAGAAGAGTAATTTAAAAATTCAATATGCTAACAACTACGTGGAATATTTTTTCATTTGATTTTGGTATTGAATACGTTATTTTCAGAAGTATTTAACACTAGCTGTGCAGATTGATATTAATTCACACTGTCGTATTAGTATTATTTGTCCCTTACAAAACTTTCCAGATTTATTAATTATTATTAAAAGATTTATATCATTTTAATTACACCTCATTTTTTACACGAAACCACTTTTCTACAGCCATCTAATGACATTGATCATCAAGCGAATGTTCAATTTCAGTTTAATACTTGAAGTTTCTGCAGCTGTTAGGAGGATAATGTGAGAGAACAGAAGATTACAAAAATTTTCAAATTAGAACGCGACGTAATTACTAGTTTAAAATTAAATGGCACCGCAATGGCTGTAATGGTCCATTTAGGGATTATAGTCAGAAGATCAACAGGAATCCACTTCCTATAATCTTCTTAGATATTCTTTAATTACAACAGATACATGCTAAACTACATTGCAGTTCAAGATCCAATTGATTATTCCAATTAATTTTAAAAATTATACGATAAAATTCCAATTTCAAAAAGTCTCACGAGCACATTCGCTTCTTCAATTTCCTTCCGAGGTTATCAACGGCGTGCATCGGAGCTAGTGCAAGAACATGAAAACGAAATGTTCCCCAAAGCGCGTCAAGCATTCAGCTAACCAGACGAGATAATATCTCAAGATTCCTTATCAGTTTTCACGGCTAACTGTGTGCATTTTGTACAGGCAGTTTCAGAGTTGCCCTTAAGTTTACAAGCTATCGATGGAGCGTCCGAATAAAGAAAAGTTCGTGTCGGAGAGTTTAACGCCATCTGGATAGATGGCAACACGATGCAGTTGTAGTGGCATTCAGTGATTCTTAGAATCAACGGCCGGAAATGGCAGAGTCCGAAGGCCACTGAGTGAATAAAATTAATTATTATTGCAAGTGGAACAAAGCACTCATCGCGATTTAGTCGGAGAATTTAGCAGACTGGCTTTTAACAAAAAAAAAAAAAAAAAAAAAAAGAAAAAAGAACCCTAAGTACAAAAGTTTACTTTTGACATTTTTTATTTTTACTAAACCTTTTTTTATTTTTATTGACATATATTATTAATATTTTCGCATGACGTTAATAATGTCATTCAATGATTATAAAGTAGTAATTTAATATGAAATAGTAAAAAGAAAGAGAAGTTTAACAGACTTGAAGATGTGAGCCTTTTAATGACAGTTGACATATCTATGAACAATGGTACTTATTGTAATCAATTAATATCTAATTAATATAATATTAGGAACCTTGTTTCAATACTCATATCTGCTACAACTATGTACCAGAAACCAGAAAGATACTTAAACAGTCAATTATCAATTACATTAATAAACTTCGTAATTCAGTATAATTACGTGTACTGAACATGTATTTGCAATTAATATCTTGCAATTTCTATAAACAATATCAGACTAGTTCCAATTTAGCCAATATAATCGTGATAGTCGTGTTACATTACGACGTTAATGAAATTTCGAAATGTTTCACATATACATATGTAGATATAAAACATATACGTATATGATACAGAAAAAAGTCTTTTTTTTTTATGATTTAATGTCCAAATACGTTGCTAGTCAGTGATGTATAACAATATACATACTACATACGTATATACATACTACACACGATGAGCAAATATACGTATACGCACGAATAGATAGAAAAGCAATTCGAGAATTCATATGTGTCAAATTAATATGTTGATTATTAGATATTATCGATTGATTGTTAATATTACGTAGCACAGAAATATTCCTCCTTCAATGTACGGTGTTTATCAGTTATTATGCATATAAATATAATATACCGAATGTCCTGTTAATGACAATTAAATGAACTTGACGTGAAAATGAAAGAAACGTGACGACACGTAACATCATAAAATTGCAATAAAAAGCTAGTTCGAATCATCTGCAATTTTGTGATAACTCGTGATTGAATTCTTCGAGTACAATGCCCGAACAAAAAGGTATCTCATTTTGATCGTGTATCAGAAAGAAATAACCATACACAATTGGAAATAACAATGTTGCATGTTCCGCTATAAATCGAGGTTGCAACCAATCATCTTCTAACTAAACTCGTAACAAAATTCCCTCAAAATTGTTCGCCATGTTGTTAGGTCAATAAAACAATTCCAAGTACTCTTTTCATTGTGAAAAAAATAAGTAATCAAAATGCCATTCTTCTTTTAAATTTTTGAATTTTTACGTATTTTTGTCACGTATATCCATTTTGTTAAGTTGTCATTTCTTATAAAAAAACAGTTGAAACTACTAAAATGTTTTCTCATGTATATCTTAATTCTCAGGTGGACTTTCAATTCCAATTTAACAGCTGGAGTTTACGTTTAATTTATATCGAACTGGCAAATGGAAATAAATTTTTCTTTGCGGCACTAGAAAACAAACTGACGCCATTAAAGGGGCACATAAATTTTACACTTTGACAAATTGGAAATTTTACAATTTCCCATGAATGTATAAAAATTCGTAAACTATTAATAATAAATGACCATTTGACAAATACGATAGTGTATTTTTGTTGTAATTTTATTCAACGATTTAGAAAATCTCTCTTAAAAAAAAAAAAAAAAAAAAAAGAAAGAACATATCAGGACAAACAGAAATGTCCAAATTCAACAGAAATGAACGATGGTGCAGAGGCACGAACGAAAAACGTCAATTTGGTATGTTAATACTTTTAGTCGCGGACGCATAATCGAGGCAGCAACGCGAGAAATTGCGGTCTGCCAGCAATTTGTTTCTTTTTTTTTTTTTTTTTTTTTTCTTGGCCAGAGGAACATTTCGGCCGATTTCCATTGCAATTCGTTCGAATCCCTGCCCGCGCATATTGATGCAACCCCCCTCCGTGTCTTCGCTCGTTTCGCAGCTTGCAAAATAGGCCGCGCCGTGCTCGACGATTATATTCGTTTACTGCGTTCCTGTCCGCCTCTCCGAAACTCTGTTTTCATGGACTTTCAGGCCGGTCGACAAACGGACCGAAGATAAATACGTCGGCGTTTGCCAAACTCTTGCATGACGATTTTTAAACAAAATACGGGCACATAACGGTCAACACGTGAAATGGTTCGCCATGCTGCTACGATTTGTTGAATTTTTACGCTCGGACGGATTTTAATTGGTCGCTTTGATCGTTTAAATACTTTTTCCGTTTCTTTTATTTTCATTATCGCGTTCTCTCTTATATTTATTCTTTTTTTTTTTTACGAGGAAATTATATATTTTTTTTATCGAGAAAAAGAGCTTGTTTTATTATCTGTTGTTCGAATGTCTGTGAATATTTTTGTGAAGATAATTAGGAAAATAGAGTCTAGATCGAGAATTATTGACTATAATATTAAATATTACAATTAAAGAAATTGAATTTTATTCTGTCGAACACTGTGCGCGTTTTTATACTTTCGAATTTTTCATAAATCGAATATTGGAAAAATTGTACAAAGTGAATCATGTAATACAATTACTTTAAATTTAAAAGTTATTAAATACATAAATTTTAGAAACTACTTTGTTATTGCAGAAGATCGATCAACGTCATACGATTTCACTCAAATGAACTTTAAAACGACTACAATTCACTTCTTACTCTCTTCAGAATTGCCACTAATTCCTTCACAAATAAATCTACAATTTTTCACATCGTAAAGATTGCAAACTCAAAGAGTGGTTGTTTCGCGATATATAATTTCAAACGGATATTCGTATTATAAATATAAATATAAATATTGTTCGTTAAATTCGTGATAAACTGATTAAGCGTATTTTCAGCGAAAACTGCAGATTATTTCTGAATGCGAGACGCAGCTCAGAACAGAAAATATTCAGCGTACGCAAGCATTGATCGACCAGTGGAATATACGCGTGAATCTCTAATACATATGTACATGCCAGGAGCTTGTTCGTCCTGGAAATGCTTCCATTGATACCGTGAGCTGAATCGCGTTTTCTACAGAGTACCGATTATTTGAATTTTAATTAAAAAGAAAAATAGACGTGATTCGAACGGTTCGAAAGAGCTAATACTGCCCTTCTGTTCCGCGTGTTTTTACCAAACTGCAAGATTTATGTGAAAGAACAAACAACGTGGTAAACAGAAATATGTTATATTTTTTCCCATTTTATGAAACATCGAGGCAACTCGCGTGTTTGATTTATCATTTATTAACTCGTGGAAATAACTCGTGTGACAGGTTGGCATAACGTTCAGATCGAAAAAGAAAAAGAGATGACTATAATTATCTTAAGTGGACTGTAATGATTTTAAAGTCCACTTGAGTCATATCGTATGACGTCGAAAAAATTTCTATCCATTTTGCATAATAGCAGAATGATTTCAAGTGATTATGTTGCATGATTCATTTTGTGCAATAACGTTATTTACGAAGATTTTTACAAATCTCCTCTGTATTCTATTATATTAGAAGTTTCAATATTTATAACTTTCATAAAGATAATATTAAGCTTTAACTGGTATCGTTGAACATTGAAGATCATGGCAATTTAGATCTTTACATTACTTAATTTTTAATTTTTAATTTTATCATTAAAACAGTTTAAAAAGAAAGAAATAAATTTTAATTATCCAGTATAAATTACTATAATCATATAGAACCCAATAATATTCGAGAAATATTTTAACCACTTCACGTGCAACAACCTAATTTATCTTGTCACTTGTCGATGATTGGCTTTCATTTCACAACCTGTGTCGCTTTTTAAACATTTTATTTCTTTTCTCTACGTACGAAGAATGATTCAGATGTTCTACATTTGTATCACGTAATTACAAACACAGAGACGAATCGTATTTCTTTTTACAAGGAAGACGAAAGAAAAAACGGAATAATTTCCTGTCTTCAAGCGATAGTTACGTAAATATATACATGTATTAAGTCAAATTACCAACTTTGCACAGAATGATCGACTCGTTGCGCGGATATAATCGATCTTACAATCATCGCAATTGAATTTCCCCACCACGAAGGATCTAATCTTCGTCGAGCCACTTGACTCGCTCTCTCTCAAATTTATTCATTTATCTTCGTAATTGGCCAAAAATTCTCGTACACGTAAAAATGCGCGCTCTGCCACGCTGTGCAACGCGAGATCGTCGAAAGAGACGCGAGATAAAATTGTCGAGAAGACGGTTTACGAATTACGGCAACTGGGAAACTGAAAATTCGTTATTTATTTAGCTACCGCGGCCGGTTCTCGCTTGCACGAGATTTTCCACTGCAACGTAAACAGAATCAATTCCGGCGTAGTTTATAAGAGAGAATAATGCATCGAACGTCGTCCGATTCATTATTTAACCCTGACGATTATGACGAGCTCTACGAGGTCTGTTGAATAATGCAAATCCAGGCCAGCTAGCTATTTTCCGTACAATGGGAAATGAATGCATAATGCGCGCATCGGTTCTGGAAATTATGTTTGCTAATTGTAGAACGCGGATGCTACGGTTATACACGGTGGTCCGTGCAACTTAATCATCACGTATAAGTTCTAATGTATGCGTTTCGGGTAAACATATTTTTGCGCGAGTGTTTTGCACGGTTCAGAAAGGCGCATTAAGGTAACTGTCCCAGTTATGTGGTGCGTGGTTAAGGCAAACTTTGTCTCTTGTAAATTGATTATTAAAATTATCGGACTGCCAGTCTCCGACAAACATACACATATTCAACATTTTCAATATTTTCGTTGAACTTGTTTTTGATCCAATTATTGTGCCTTTCTTCAAACTGTGGATCTAATTGTGTAACCCTTATTAACGTGCCTGTGTATAATTGTGTGCTCCCTATCAATATATGCATCGTTAGCTTCACAAAAAATATTATCTCTATTCGTTTAATCGCGAAAGAAGATTAAATTTTGTAGAAGGAAGTAAATGTTTCCTTTTCTTCACGCAAGGAAATATTTTTTAGCCCGTAGTTACGTACAAGTACATTTTAATGAAAAAAGAAACAAACATTTTTTAAATAGACTCGTGTTATTACAAAATATGTCGATTTCTGTGATGTTACACGAAGTAAATTTTCCAATAACAAAGCGAAATCATTCGTTAATTAATTTGATTGGATTTAATATCGAATAGAGCGCTTCTCTATATTTTGGCAGAAAAAATATAGGATTCCATTTAAAATGGCAGAGTTGAAGTCTGAAAATCTCTGAAATGCCTCGATAAAAAAGATTCATGCACCATACAATGTGTCTTCAAACCATGTAATTTCTACATAAAAAATTTGTTTACACAACGCTTTACAACCTTATAAGTTATCCAAGATGATCAAGTTATATAACGGGTTAGAAAAATACTGGTAAGAAAAATTCCGGCGAATGGCCATCAGATGAAACGGAAACAGGTTCCTCTATTATTTAAAAACTTCGTCGAAAACCGCGTCGAATTTGTTCGCCAAGAATTGAAACATTCACGCGACAATGTGAATGTTTGAATGTTTGAATCTGACGAAATACACGAGATCATTTATTAATCGCTGCGGCGAGCACGAAAGAGGATTGAAACTTCCTCCAAGTTCAAATATTTCTCGTTTCACGAAACCTCTCACCGTGCGCAAGGAATTATTTCCAGAGATGTCGCTCTTGAAATCACACAACTTCGAAAGGAACGGTTCCCTCCTGTTGTTATTAAAAATAACAAGAACGTATCAGCAGAATGGAGTCGGCGGATCCGCGCGCGTGATGTATTTTCAAAGTATTAAAGCGCGAAAAAAGTTTCAAATCTTTAATCCAGGAAAACAAGAGTGGAACTTCAATCGAGAAAAGAACGAAGACGTCTTAATGGAACGCACGTGTTATGTTACGTGTTAATGTTACTCGGCAGTCGAACTTTTTCGCAAATTCCACAACTTCGTTTAATTTGGACGTACGATCGGTGTGTAATTCTTTATACAAGTTCGTTTGTGACACAGTATAAATTTGTAAAACTAGCGCTTATAACATTGTCAGTTTTTCTTTACTCTCCGATCTTTGGATTTGCTCAATGTGGCTTTTGAATAGTTCAGTTAATACGGCGGCCGATCAAATAGCAGTGCAAATATTTCCACGGGTTATTATACTTAATTGGAAAAATACACGCAGATCGTTTAAAAATAATTCTACCTTCCAAGAATGAGAGAAAACAAAATAACTGAATTTTCTCACAGTAAGAAAATAATTACCAATGAAGATATTCTATGAGATACATATATTTCTATGAAACCTGAATTCATGAAGATAAGCTATGAAATTGTAAAATATTCCTTAAAAAAAAAATAACAATAATAATTAGAATAAAGGACAGTTTTACGGTGAGGACTTTCGTAAAGAGTAAAAAGTCAAGTGGAAGTTGCACTTTAGAATTAGAATGCGCGGGAATCCCGCGGCTAGCTGGAAATGAAATCTTTGAGAGTAGTGGTAGCCGGATCCATTCGAAAGCGGACTTCGTCGTTCAATTAACGTAATCGCGCGGCGTGCGCGCTACAAAAAAGATCAATTCAATTCTACGGACCTCTTAGCCTGCCACGATTGCCTCGTTTCTTCCATGGTCTCGCAATTTTGCGAAAAAGTCTCCCTTGATAGAAAAGAGAGGGGCAGGGGGGGGGAGAGGCAGAAACTTCTTCCTGCACAGGAGAATCGCTGGATTCATTACTTACAGCTTACTTGAGACTTTCATAAGTAATTATTTTTATTATTATTATTATTATTGCAATAAACGAGCTATATTTAACATCCTATAGAATCATTCGGGAAACGTCATTTGTTTCGTATGTCACTTGAAATGTTAACGATAATCGAGATTTGTAGAGAACCATTATGTGCCGATTATACTCACTATCCAGTCTCTACAGTTCCTATTTTGTAGCGTTTCTATAGAATGAATGTAATGGAAATATCAAGTTATTCATTCTATTAAGATCATTTTATAATATTTAGCAATGTAAATATTCTGTGGATAAGTCGTATTGATTAAGCCACATTAAACCGTATTTTTAGCACATACCACTGGCCATCAGAATTTTGATATATTTTATATTCGATCCAAATACGACAAAAAATACTTCGATCGAGACTCTGTTCTTATTCCAAACATTTAGAATATTGGTGCAATATGCTAATCTGAACATTTAAATAAATTAAAAAGAATAATAATAAAAATAATTGAAGATGGATAAAAATTTATTCTGCCAACACACTGCCTGTTCTAAAAGTTTCTGTAAACTTTATATAAAGTACTAAATATTTATTACGAATAAACATAAAATTTGAACGATGAAGATACATTTCTCGTTTTCGACTTGTTAGATCACTTGGGCCTGACAGTACCATAAGAGGTCAACAATTAATTGAGCGAATCGTCGGAATATTTACGAACGACAATCTACATTCAATTGTATATTGTATTTACATTTATTGTTATATTTTTATTCGACGTTAAGGGATCGATATAATTTCGCCGATCCCCCTCAAATGCTTCTCGCCTGTATCGGCGACTATAAATCACGCGCAGTTTCGCAAAAAAAAGTCACCCTGTAGAAAGGAGGGGAGCAGGCGGCAACAACTTCTTCCGCTCGCAAGTCGGCTACGTAACGCGGACAAGAGAATCGCCAGATTCATTATTCACGGCCTTAGCCCGGTTCCACTGGTGTTCCTAATGAAAGATAAACATAATCAATCCCACCGGTGGCCGAAAGAGGGAATATTATATCGGGTGGCCGTGTAATTTCGTGGCCTCTTCGCCCCCTCGGCTCGCCACCAGCTCGTGTTTTCGTTTCATTATACCGCGTTGCCCCGCGATCCACGCCACCGGTCATCATCCTGCTAATTATCCGTTCAAAGGGTCGAGCCGTCTCTAACTCTCGATTCTTCGTCGAACCTCTCCTCCCCCGAATTTACGCGCGAATTTCTCCCCTGCGTTCACGACACCGACATAACAGACAGATCGCTTCTGGCTAACCACGGAACATTCACGTTACCGTAACAAGTTTGCTAGAGTTCCACACTTTTAAATTGGAAATCAAATACAAATTATTCGATGTTTGTCTGATTTCTTTACTTATTGTTAGACGACTTCTCGATGTTAATTAACATCAGACGTTTAATTCGTACTAATTCCGTGTCCTTTTTAGACAAATCGAATCTTGGAGAAGGTATATCAATAGTCGCATTTATGCCGTATACCGTGGCTAACAATCCAAGTCAATCCAAAGGGTTAATGCCATAAAACTGTGGTCGCGCAACGAGACGTGATACAACGCAGACTGATGATCCAAAGAGAAAACTAATTAGCTAGAGGTACGAAGGGAATGCTTTCCTACAACGAGCAGGCCGTTTCGTCGAACGCAAGTGGAAAATTTCATAGTGGCTGGCTGGACAGGCGAGTGAAATTCTGCGAAATCGGTCAGCTGCGAATGTTAATAATTTCGCTGTGCGCGAAGCCCGGGAACGCGTTTCGCGACTGATATACGCTCGTTTGAAAGCGGAATGAATGACGTTAATATTGCATTACCGGTCCTTTGTCTACCGGATGGCTGTCCGCGTTTGTGTTGGATTTCCGGGGCCGCGTGGCCCGATCGAAAAATCATCCGACACCGGGTCTACGGAATTACCGAATCCACGTCACATCCCGTCACGAGCATCGAACTCGCGGCTTCACAATAAATCGACGCCCGAACGCCGCTACATTTGTTCAGCGTCCTCTAATTAACAGCGCTGCCCGGCCGAATAGAAAATTACACGATCGAGGAGCCACCTGCTAGTGACGTTTCAACCGGGCTAATGACGTCCGGCGTCGACGCACGATGAAATTAACGACTGAAAGGCGTCCATCGACGAGCCGTGCCCGAAATTCTGAAAACTGAAAGCTTTAAGAAGAGGGATTCACGTTTCTTTTCAAGAAGCTCGAACGAGTCAGATGAAGGCCAGTTCACATGTTGGCCAATAGTCGACGAGACACAGGCGCGCATATTCTTTGTACATTTTTCACGTCGTTATTTGTCATTTGGAATTTAAATATTTATCGTACGCCATTAAATATAACCAGCATTGTAGTTAATCGAACGTAATACTATCGTATGTTAAGACCATTTGTAATTTTCAAACATTTTCACGGAATTCAATTAACTATTAAAGTATTGCGCATGTGGACATTAATAATTTACGTATTCCTATTTAATACCAGTGAATATATATATATATAAATACGTAGAAATATTTTTTTTCACGTTTTAATTATTGCCAGTGACGAGTATGGAGTATTAATTAAAAGAGACAAGAAAATATTTCATCTACTTTTTAAAAATCTATTATTGACTTTATAAAACGGAAAATAAATGCGACAAATCAATATGAATGCAAAAAGAGGAAACGCGTGTAGTTGTGCAACATGTGTGTATATTCATTTTAATCAATTTTGTCATTGAAATATTTTCAGAGCCTTCAATTTTGTTAAAAATCAAAGATTGAATCGAGGATTCCTTGCGTAATATTGTTTTATTATCGAGATTCATGAAAAATCGTGAATTCGTGTTCTCGGGAGTGTCATTGGTATAAATATGGTATGGATCTTTAGCGGGGAAAGAGAACTAACTATTAACAAACTTCAGACACACAGAGACAGAGACAGTGATAGAGATAAAGAGAGAGAGATGATGCGAATGTCACTTATTCACGCCGGCGCAGAAGCAGGGCTTCTGGAAAACGCGAATCCCTTAATTTACCCTTCTTCCCGCTGGTCTCGTGCCACGGATTCGTGGCAATTTATTTATCGGGGCGGGAACAGTCGCCGCTGGCTGTAGCACGAACGTAACATAAATCACCGACGAGTATAAAGCGGTGCAGGTTCGCGTAACGAGAAAGGAGAAGAGAAAAAGGGTAACAGCGACGAGAAAATAAGAAACCGATAGATACAGCGCAAAAACCAGGTCATGAAAACTTGTTACACTTCCCTCTAATTCAACCGGTCCGTTCACGATCACCACTTTTCGATCGTTTTTCTTCCTTCCAAGCTCCTCTTTTGAACTGACGACACACACGACACGAAACGATGAAGATATTACTTACGTACGATCGAGGATTTTTTATAGGAAATCGAAAGGTGTAAAAATTTAGGTAAATATATAAAATATTCATAGTAGAGCCCTTATTATAATATGTATAGTAATAAAGCAGATTCTTACATAGGTTTCATTTTTTTTTTTTTTTTTTTTAATTATAATATCGTACGGATTACGATCTAATATGAAATCGAAACATTCCTCCTTTATATTAGTATTAATGAATTAATTAATTATAGTTCGTTTTGAAAAAATATCCTCCTCTATTTTCACCAAATATCCCTCTCCAGCAGAAGAATTCCAGCTCGAAATTTTCTCCATTCTCATTCTCAGGAGAAATAATTAGATTTTGCAACGTTAATCAAGAATTTTCTTAATATATAAGGATAATAGGAATGTTCATTCATTAGTTTGTCCAATCTTTGTAGAATAGATGGGAAAGCGGAATCGTAGAGAGGGTTTCAAACGGTACCGAGGGTGAATCAGACAGCCACGAACGATTAACAAATGGCACAGCCATTGGCGCTGCACCGACGATCGTAGAAACATTTTGACAAATGCAAAAATTCGTTTAAACCGCCCGGAGCAAGGATCACGCTGCCAAAGTATTTACCTTCGCGATCGTTATTCACCGGAGGGCGCGGTACGACGACCAAAGTATCAAAGCGATGGCAAAAATCAGGGATAAACCGGCACGATTTATCGATCTTCCAGCTTCTTTCAACGACGAATTTTTGCCACGTTAATCTCGATGACTGCTTCAGTGAGTGTGTCAACAATGAGGATACAAGAGGAGAATCATAATTGAAAAATTATACTAGAATTTCACGTTCGTCGCGTATCTAGAAAAAATACTATATACGTATAGTATCAATGCCGAAACATCTAACTGCGCCCACATCTAATTCTAAATTAATAATCACACGTAATATAATCACCGACATCGAAACATCTAATTACGGTCACGTGTAATTTTAAATTAATAATTGTATTACATATTGATGCCATTATTTGAAGATTTATATAATCCTCCGTTATCTCATTGTGTCCTGAATATACTGCAAAGGAGAATTATTTTTACTTATTCGTTCGGTATAAATTAAAGACAAATTCCAAAACTGAAACTAAACTTGGAAATATACTTGCAAAACGGAGAAACAACGTAACATTGAACGTAATAATGTGGAAAATCAAGATTTCTTTGGAAGAATATTTTCACCTCCTTAAAGAAGAAGTTTCACCCTCCAAGCTTTTCGTTTTTCAGCAGAAGAAAGAAACTGTTGCGTTATGCACTTTTAAATTCTTTTTAATTTTCTGGTTACCGAACTTTCCTTCTAAACAAAGTCGTTTGTTTCGGACGGTACAGTGTACAATAGTTTTCGTTTAATATGCATCGATCGTCAAGAGGCTAATGATGGTGGTCAATGTGGACTATAACATTGTTTTATTGTATTGTATTATACATATTACATATTGCATCTCTAAATAGAGTTTTCGTCAAGTGGTTAATATCGGCAATGTGGCGATTTCGAGAAGCCTGGTTAACATTTTCCCCGCCATCTATCTACGTTCCTCATCGATGACCACGCGGCGAAACTCTGGCCGCGCGAAAACAACAGGTGACAGGGGGAATCGGTTTTTTGCGGATAAGATCGCTGCTGCGGCGCTTTTCATAGCGTTAGTCCATTTAGCGCGGCATCTTTTTTTTTATTCTTTCTTATCGGACGAACGACGGGAAGAGGAATGAAAGTGCGGCGGATAGCGGATTAGATCCACCCTATTCAGGAGTGGTTATTCGAATGTCTTTCGAAGCTTTTGTTTATTCGACGGATCGCGCGCGATTTAGCTTTGACGCTTTATTCGTTCCTCGTGCTCCTCGCCACCCTTCTTTCCTTTTTGTCCGAGAATAATCGTGCTTTTCCCGGTTTCGTACTTTATCTCGGCGAATTGAATAATGGATTTGAAAGGAGAGGAACGAGAACAAGATAACTGCGTGAATCACCGCTGGAAAACTGGAATGACGAACAACGCAGCTGTACGTACATATTTTTCAACTTAATTGAATCGATAATGCTGAAAGATATAAGAATATATACGATAACAACAACACTTAATCGAAACGTCAGGAGTTCTTAAGACGACAAATTGTTTTTTTGAAATTTCTTGGCCTTTAATCTCAATATTCGATAAAAATCAGAAGAAAAGCAATGTTGAAAAGAGAAGATTTCAATCATCAAGAGACCACGATGGATCTAGTCACGGAAAAGCTTCTTCGATTTACTTTTTAGAGACGTTTGAATTTTCAAGAATAACTTTATTTCCCTCGCTCGCTGCATGATGTGAAAACATCTTTAAAAGAAACGAACTCGAGACTGTCAAGCTAGAGGCCTTACGACAAAGTCAAGTGGATTGCTACATGATCTTTTTCAGGAAGCTGTAACAATTTGAAATATCGACAATTATACTTTTCACTTGTAACAGCGCGTCAAAGATATACATATAAAAATATACAACCCTCTTTCCCCCAGTATCTTGTTCTAGCAATCTCGATACTATATTTCAACCACGTTTTCTCTGGAGAAAAATATATAATTAAGTAGTTGCGGTTGATACGCAATATTCAAAACGAAGATTCATAACTCGGCTCCTCGTAGAAACTGGGTCAAGCAGATTACACGCTCGGACAAACTTTTCTTTTTTATCATGCGTTCAACCCTTCTCTAAAGCGTTCATCTCGCGCGCAAATACAATCTCGCGAATGCTCTTTTCAAACTTAACGTGTAGAAAATGATAAAACAACTGGCAGCCGAATTGTACGGTTTCCAACACGTATATTAGAAAACACGCTCGTGCTATTCGGGAAATTCATCCACCGGGATGCGCTTCATATTCTTGTGGTCTAATTAAGAACGCAGTCTACGAAAACTATGCCGGAAAACAAAGGCGTCCATTCAATTCGTGACTCAGAGCTACCATCATTTCGCGCACGCTTCCTTAAAAACACGCTCGAAAATTTCATTCGAAAGCGCGCGGGCAATGTTGCACCGCTGTACAATATCGGCCAAAAGTTTTGGACACGCTTTCATTATACTATTGTACACGAGTACGTACGTATACGAGAACCATATACAAGATCCAACTATCATGATCATATCGGCCAAACTTGAAACAAATTCAACAATTCAATTATTCATTATATTAATAAGTCTTAATACTCAGCTTGTTATTTGTTTAAAATAATTATCTCTGTCAAATGTACGTAATATTTTTTAATTATTTGTTTAAAACATCATTTTATTTTATATGTTTAAAATAATTATCCGTACTAAGTGTGTATGATATTTTTTACTAAGCGCACCTTTATAATATACTTTACGATATAATGTACATGTATTTTCAAATTGATTCAAACAAAAATTTCAGAATGTTTTGCACAAATCATTAGCGATACCGTTTTGAATTAATAATTAGATGATATTCAAGTGTATCATGCAGAAAACGTGCTGACCAAACTTTTGGCCGTTAATGTATATCGCGCGCTTGCAACTCTCGCGGCTAAACATTAACAAGTATAATTATCCCGCGCATGAAGATGCGTTTCCCCGTCGTTTATTCTCTCGTTCAAATCCTCTCACAGCCATTGTCCATTTTCCCCTTAGGTTTTTATCAAGCAACCCGTGCTTCTCTCTGTGGTTTCGCGGTTGGCATCGCGCGTTCACGCTTCCACTTACTACTCGCTTCTCCTTTCTGCTCTTCCTTCAATGCCTGTTTGAAGCGGACGGTCGCGCTAAAAACCGTATTAACTATCGCTTTAATTAGCGGCAGCGAGTCGCGATATTTTACGATGCGTTTTCGTAGGCGAGCGTCTTAATTCGAACAGTCGAGCAGGACTGGCTCCGCGATCATTTTCCTTATCACCAGGCGAAATCGCGCGAATTGAATTTTCTTTCAACGAACGTTTCAATATGTGAAAAGATGGATTCATTTCTGATGGAAAATAAATACTGTAATATAATTATCCTTAGTATTTGTAACAAGATTAAAAATAATTTCAAGAAATATTGAATTTCACGTACATCTTCCGATTTTTATATTTTGAGAGTAAAAGGGAATTTTGTATTTTAGTTCAGAGGTGGCTCACTGGCGGCCCTTGCCACTACTCACGCTAGAGCTACCCCCTCCACTGAATCGATCTCCCCACCACATTGAAATTTCCTCGAGTCCCATTCTCTCTGTCCGTTGATCTCCCTTCTGAGCAAGTGAAGAGATATTATTTTTCAAACTAAACTCCTCGAATCTTCAAGTTCCTTTCACTTGTACATAATATATGTATATCGTATCATATATACGTATCAAATATCGATACGTCCAAAGAAGCATGTTCCTTTTCACGCGTGTTTTCTCAATTACACGGTCGCGAGGGAGGGAAAGACGTTTGAAAAATTCATGGCGTTGCCACGCAGGGTGAAATTGAATGAGAAGGAAAAAGAAAGGAACAGGAACAGGAACGTGACACAGAAACGCCGCAAGAGTGGTCGATTACAAAGGCGCGTGCTCGTCAACGATCGCCCGGGTTCAAACGCATTCTGCAAGATGCAAATTCTTTGTTGGTGCACGTAATACATATTTATGGCGCAGCGAGGAAACGTAGAATCGCTGTTTAGCACGCGTCGCTGAACTTTTTTCAATATACACCGCGTCGGCGAAGCACGCGCCACTTAAATGAAATTTGAAACGTGTGTGTTTCGTGATTCCACCAACGTCTGGTATTTATTTTCTCGCGAGATAGGAGAAATAGTTTCGCGCGCTTCTCGTGAATTTGAATTCTATCGAATTAAACCGATAGAAACAGAAATTGCAAAATTGAGAGTGATTTTGCTTTGTTCGGTGTGAATTAGAATTTTTATCAAGCCGAGCGGATTCTGCGTGCATGAAATTTCAGAAACACGCGAGGCGATTCGATTAATTTTAAAATTTTCGCGATTCCAATAACGCAACAAAGGCATTTACAGATAAAATAGTTTCGTTTTATTCCTTATGAATCTGAATTTCATTGAATTAAATGAACCGGATTATCCGAATTTTCGCTGAAATTTGCAGAAATACATACGTAAATAAAAATACGGGAATATTTGGAGCGAGTCAGTTGCCTAAAACGCAATTTAAACACAAAAATGGGGACTATTCGAGTATTATTATCGTTCAATTATTTATCGTTTTCCTGCATGGACAGTTTATTACTTTCGAAATCAATATGCGATACAAGCCGGGAAATAATGGATCAATTAAAAAAGCGACGCGGTAGAAGGACAAATGAAACGTGAATGAATACAGCTGCTGAATTGAAAACCAATGTAATTTGTAATACGAATATAATAAAAAAGTAATTACTTATTCATATCAAATTCATATACGGTGTTCCGTAGTTCGTAAATAGCTATTGCCTGTTCCTCTCTCGATCAATTTAACTAACCAAACATAACCGTATTTTTCTTGGACATCGTTAGAATCTGAAATCTCATTTCATCAACTAGAAGTTACATGAATTTTGCATTATCGCATCATTTGATATATATATTGCTATTTGTTCCCTTCGATCAATTCAACTATCCAAACAAGTACATCTCTCTTAAATTATAACGTGTTTAAAATTTTATTTCCTTAATTGCAGTGCAAAGCAAAAAATTGCATATTAGTATATTTTTCTTTTCATGAGATATTTTTGTTATAAATATCACGTCATGCTTGGTGTAGGAAATTGTGTATTTATCGATGGAACAATGAACGCTCAAGGCTATACAAATGTCTTGTGAAACAATTCATTAGAAAGTATAATTAAGTCAGATATAAGCAAAGTATTACCATTGCTAGACTCAATGGAATATTTGTGATGTTACTTTAGATCTAAAAATTCGGAATGAAAAATAAGTATTATTAGAAGAATTGTTCGATTGATTATCGATTATTACGATATTAAATATCAAAGACATATATGTACATATACGAAATATTAAACATTATTTTGCACATAATGAATGCACACAAAATATATTTTCTAATTAAATCACAAGCGTGTAACTAAGTACATTACTGTATTCTGAAAAAAATATACATCGTTAAAAGATGTATTTACAGTGTTATTCATCCATCAAATTCTCACATATCAATCTTTATTTTTATCACAGAATTTATCAGAAATCTACGTGAAGACAGGGAACTTGGTATTCGACTTTAAAGGCAACGATTCAACCCGGCTCCGTTCGCAAACGATTCGTGAGAATTCGAATTCGTCGCAACGCCAGTTGATACGTCAGCCTGACTGCATTAAATCGCTAAATTGGACGGAACTGTTCGATAATCGTAGTTCGTTACGTCGTTCGTTGCATTGAAATTAACGAACGTTTCTTCGTGGGTACGGCGCGTTTCGAATATATTCTTCTTCGTCTCCATCCCCCCAGTGCCACCCCCACCCACCATTCCACGAACTTACCAAATAAAATCACGAACGATGCCCGAGCTTTAATCGCCGATGAAATTCCGTTGGTCTAGCGGGCTAATTTCGTTTCGCTTAACAAAGTCGACCTCGTCGCGGTCCTTCTTCCCCATCCGCCCCTCCAGCCTCTCTGCCATCGATGAAGTTCCAGCATTGTTCGAGCGCGTTCGAGGGACATCGTCCCTTGATTTCCGCGTTCGATTGATTGCGACGCGGAAAAATACGAGCCGACGCAGAAACGGTAATCCGTCGCGGGGCAAATTAGATACACGAACACCGTTCCCAATCGTTTCGCCTTCCTTTGAATCGCCCTTGGCGCCGCGATAACCATGGAAATGTCGTTACTATAGGATTTGCGAGTAATTGCACCTTTTTCCTTCCCACGGCCGTGGGGGAGAAAAGAGCGAGCGGCTGACTCGAAGGTTGAGCGATTTACCGGAAAGACTGCTAATGACTTCGTATCTTCTCGCACGCGGCGACCAACGATACCGACGTAATAACAAATGATCGAGCATGAACTTAAAATGACAAATACCCGTATGGGAATGTTCGGCAAACAGCGATTCAGAGATTTTTTTTTTTACGAGTCTTTCTCATTTAGATTTTTGATCAAAGGAAAAATTTGAAGTACGTTGAGAGTAAATATTATAACGAATAACAAGGAGTTTAAGAGTAGAAATTATTACTGTCACTTTCGTACGCTCGTTATCGTGTCAGATAGATGGTACAGAGATATTTCAACAGATTTTAATGATTCTCACTCTAATGTCTAATATCGCAATAAGAATATTATCGCAAGTACACCTAGCAAATATAAATACCTTCATTAAACGTGTGTACACTGTCTAAATATTAATAGAAAGAAACAGGAATGTTCTACTGACCACACAAAGATTGTAAAATGTGCTCGCTGACAGTAATATTCTAACTTGAGACACACTGTATCGAGAAATTATATTTTCGACGTGTCACGAAATATTAATGTTACAATAAATAATTTTACTCGAAAGATCAACCCTACTACAACTGCCTACGATTAGACACAACGGTATTGTCGCGCAATAATCACGAGAAAGTGATCTCTTTTCGAACAGAGAGATAAAATACATACCACGAGCAAGATCATCGACTGCGTCTCGAACGATGAAGTCATCGAACGGAGCCACGTTAAATTACAGGGCACTCGGAAATCGTGGTAAATCCCACGTGGCCGCCCGAGGGAGCATTCCCCTGACAATAAATTCATTATAAAGCCGCTTCTAATTGTCGGCTTGTATCGCAGGGGTCGAAATGAATTCGCCCGGATCCGCCTACGACCGAGCCGCGCCCAGTTAGCAAATTGCAATCTTCCTTCGCGAGGCAAACACGCCAGAAGGTATGCTTCTTAACCAGGCTCCCCCTTAATCGTGTGATTTAGTTATGCCAACTAATTAACGGGGGCAACGGGTAATTTCGCGATCATTTCCGTTACCTGACTGAAACCTCTTCCGTCTTTACCTCGTCCGCTGAACGAGGTTCCATTTGCATCTTACCCTTCTTATCTCGATACTTTCGACAACGCGTGTACACGAAGCAGAAGTAGAAAAATGGAGGAAAAGATAGAAATTAGATGAGAATATCGACACTTAGGCTGTACGATGGACGATGGACACTAAGTTACGCATTTTATGATAACGACGAGCTTAACAAGCAACACCTGACGAGCGTAAATCGCAATCGCAAATGTAGTTTTATGTAACTATAAATACGTGTACGTACATGATTATTAAAATGATTAAATGGTAGGAGTTAATTGTAAGATTTCGAGGAAGGTTCATGACAATTTTATGTCGTATATAGCGACTCACGCGTGATGAAATTTTTTGAAACTTTCTTATGTCGCGTCAACAAGTGAAGGCACAAGTGACGTTTGAAGCAAATTCGAAAATGTATGTAAAAGTTTACAATTTATTGTAAACATACATTTTATACGGTTCCATCGTTAGTTTCGATTAATGAATGTTGTTTTAATATCATGCCCGCGAAATGTATTTGCAACGAATAATTTGTAACCTTTTACGTACATTGTTATTTCCAGAATAATTCTTATAACTCTTGTTAACGTGTTCGTGAAATTTTAAAAGATTTTACAAAACGAATTCCACTATGAACATATCGTACAAGAGTGTCAAATGTGTTTTCATCACCATCGTATAACTATAATAAATATTATACAATAATCCATATGTAGACTTTTCGATTAATTTGTATGTTTTTCCAAACGAACGTCGTCAATATTTTAAAAATAATCTAACTTAAATTAACAAATTAATCACACAATTAACTTTGAAACTCTTTATCTTCTATTCTGAATATTTGAAACATCACAGATGTTTGTAGACGTTGTATGCCTCAGTTATGTTATAACTGACTATGTTGTGACTGTTTTCGTAAAAGCCTTTCGCGCAATGTGTTCAAATACATTCGCAAGGCGTCGTAATTATCAATATTACGTTCGTTACTTTTCTTTGCGAACCGTGGACGTTCGCAGAGACGCGATATTTCAGGAAAAATTCTAGAAATTCGTTAGTTCGCGCGACACGAATTGCAACCGTCTGACAGATAGTAATCACTCCGATTGCGTTGATACCGCGTTACGGATCATATATCGGCTTGAATAACTCACGTTTGATTGCGTTTCGTTCTCCCAATGACGGTGGCCCCGTTGGCTCGCGTTCACGCTCGAAAAGTTCATTTTCTTCCCGTTCATCGATTTCCATACCCCTGGCTAGCAAGTGGGATCTAGCGATATCAATTTATATCTATCGCTCTCTCGCGCAGTCTTGCTGTTTTTAAAGATTTTCTACAATCAGATTTCCATCGCGCTCTTCCCTTTCTCTTTTCTTTTCCCTTTCTTTTCTCGTTCGTAATTTCGTTTCGCACGAACGCGGTGAACGTTCGAACCGGAAACATGGAGCGAAATTGAGCTAAATGTCGCGTAGATTCGAGATCGTTGGTCGATCGTTTTGTCGGCGCTTGAATTCCAGTATGGCGATGAATCGGTAGTAACAGGCTTTTGTTAATTCACGCGGCCTCCCGAGATCGTTCAATCGATCGAGAACCGTTCTCGAAATAACAAGCCTTAAACACCTCAATTAGCCTTGTTTCCCCGATTTTTACGTCAAGATACGGCAGTTATTGTAAACACGCGAAGTATTTTAATATTCATAGCAACCTCGTTAACCCATTAAGGGCCAAGCAATAGTTTATTCTAATTAGGACTGCGCGATTTTTATGCGAATTCGTGTTTTCGAAAATGTAACTCGAAGAATGAGAACTCGGTAGAAAATTGTTTCATTATACTTTGAATATTTTAGGGTATTCTACTCAACAATCATTATTTAAGGTTTAATAACGAGGTAAATGGTGAGTATTAGATAATGGGCGTGAGGAATTTCATATTTTTCATTTAATTACTATACCTACTAAATATTACACTTTGAATATTTTGTACACTTTTTTGCATCGCATGGATATTGTATAATTTTCTATAAACACATAGAAACTCGTCTTAGTTTAGTTACATTTATGTTAAAAATATATAATTCAAACGTATTCTTGATTGTCGAATCTCAATTACACAATCAGCTTATATATAAATTATGAAGTGGATGAGAACAATACCGACAACAATAGACGATAATTTTAGAATTCCGGCTCTAAATTGAATTTTCCTAAATTGACAATTACTAAAAATCCTTGACCAATATATCTTTATATATATATATATCTTCATACTTTATTCATTTTCCAATTTGACAACTCGTTTAGACGAACTCCCAGCGAACATTCCACCAAATATTATTATTACGCGAGTGAGATTACATGTTAATTATTGGAAATTAATTAAGTGACTGGCTGGTTGACCTGGTTTCGACGAACGTGCCGTCTGACAATAAAGATTACCAAGTTACATAAAAAAAAAAAAGAAAAAAAATCAGAAACTTTCCGTTGAAAGTCGAGAGCGTTGAAAGCGCCGATACGATAAAAATGCGATAAAAATCTTCTGCTTTTGATTCATCGATTTTATAACCGAACTTAATACCAAATGACAACTGATAACGAGACACGAGCCACGGCAAATTATCAAGTTAGGTCGATGGTACTAAAAATCTAAGTCCAAACTCGTCGTTAACAAAACTAAACTATGAATAATTGTCTGAAATTATTTCGATTAAAATTCCAGGAGGAAACTTTTGAGAAAGTATTGAAAAGTTCAACGAAAGCTTATTATTTTGATTAGTTAACGGTACTTTTTCCATACAGAAGAAATTTGTTAGTTTTCCAAAAGTTTCTACGACTTTTAAATGTAAAAGTGGTTGAATCAGCATGACGACCTTTAACCTAGAATTGCAGCCTCGTTAGTGTACGCCGATAACCAGAAATGTCAATTATCCATTGTACTGTGATCGATCGTCTCGCAGCAATGGATAAACTAACGTTTGGCACCAAGTATCAGTCCCAGTATCAAGGAAACAAAAATCAAGTAAAACAAAAATGTCTTATTTTCGCTCATTTCAACGTCATCCTTTTCGAGGTATTTACGAATCTGCAAAGGGTAAAAAGTAATAAAAAACATAATGAAACGGTTGAAACAGAGCTAACAAAGTAACTGAAACAAATGCACCATCGCACACTTTAATCTACTAGTCGGCTATCTAAACCTATTCGCTGTATTTTTACTCTCGGCGAGCTTATCAACGGGCTTGCACTGGCAAACACGGTTTGAACATCGCGAGGCTCGCGGCAAAGAGAGGATCGTGCAACGCACTTGACGCGACTGCTGGCCAAAGAAGCTTCCGCGTTGCGAAACAACCCTTTAATGGATCCGAAGATGCCGCCGCTGTGATAAGCCACGCTCTCTTCTATCTCTCTCTCTCTCTCTCTCTCTCTCTATCTCTATCTTCCTCTCTTTGTTGAAGCCCCCTTGAGCGTTTGCTCAAAGAAGTAGTCCAGCGGCGCGCTATCGATTCTTTTTACGTATTCACTTTCTTCGCGCTTTTTCCACCCTCTCCCCCTCCCCCACCCCACCCGCGAGAATCAAACGTCAGACGAGGGGCTCCGCCTTCTTTCGAGAAAGAAATTGAAGATTGTTCCACGAGAAAGAGCCGAATCGCGAAATTGGATCATCTCCTTCTTGCGAATGGAACGCGTGTTTGAAATATTTATGCAGATCTCTCCGAAGAGAGAGAGAGAGAGAGAGAGAGAGAGAGAGAGAGAGAGAGAGCGTGAGCAAAGGTAATCAGATTTAGAACTGGAAAGCTTGATTTGATAGAACGGGCGGGCTACGCTTGCGCGCTGGCTGCGAGATTTATCGATGATTAATTTATCGCTCGCGTTCCTGATGGAGATCTCCCGGCGAATGGAAATGAGCGAGGGCGAGTTGTCGATTAACTTCGATTAATTTATCTTGGTCCTTTTGAAAAATTAAAGTAGATTGAAATATTATTTGTGGAAATATCCACGGAGTATCTTTGAGAATGGAAAAGTCGTGAAATGAAAGGAGAGATAGAATAGTAGTAATAATAAAATAGTATGTGTGTATGTGTGTGTTGAAGTAATGTAGGATTACACATTTTTATGAAGTTTGAAGATACTGGAGAGTCTCTGACACTACTCAAATCTTCGTAATGACGCTGACATTTCGATTCGACTTTTACGAAACTGTGTTGAAATGAAATATCAGTGTTTAATAATATTTGAATGCCCATAGAAACGGTATAATAAGAAATTACACACGTGAAATATTCAGCTGCGTAATATCGCGTTTCGAACGAACCAATATTAACCGCAAGCAGATCTTGAGGGATTAGCAATTAATAGCAATTAAATGAACGTTCAATCCACCGCAAACAGGAAAGGATCTCTCTTAATAGAATAAAATCTAACGATCGTAGTGCGAACAACGGAGCTTATGTTAGTTCGGACCTATATACGTATTGCACGTACACCGAAAGGGAAAAGCTTCTGTTGTTGCTGAAAGTAACGGAAACGTGGCACCGCCACGTGCACGCTCATAAATCGTGTCGAGTCGCGAGGCATTGATTTGCACGCGAATACTGAATAATTTATCCGGTCAGTTAACCGAATAATTGCACGTTATTCGACTGCTACGAAACACTCTGCCGATGAGCTGGGTAATCGCCGTGTTTATGTTTCACTGTTTAGAGTATAATTATAGGATCAACCGGTGCGGTTCAGCGATAGTGAATTATTAATCGAACACGCGCGCGGGGCTAACATTCGTCCGCGCGGACGTATTAATTATTATCTCGCCAGTAACAATAAAAACGAGCTTCCCGCGGAAAAACTGGGTAGGGGTGCAAAAAGAAAAAAAACATTCATCATTTACCAGAAACGACTATTGCCTCGTATTCTTTTTTTCCCCACCACAGTTTGAATTATTAATATCAAATAATCGGTCTATAGGCGCTTCCAGGAACGTAGATTGAAATTTAAATTAGGATTTTAAAATAAACGCTGTTCCGTGTAATAATGGAAATGTTTGCACAATTTTATATATTACAATGTCTCTTGTATATTGGAAAATAACTGTACCTTGCTTTTTCGCAATCTGCGATATTAACGTGGTTTTTTTTTCATGCGGCGAAATTTTCTCATTCGCGGTAGGACAAATGGGATGGTTTGGCGAAAGTATTTGAAAACTTGCCGCAGAAGTATGTTGATATATTTGTTACGAATTGTATAAAACATTTCAACGTGTCATTAACACCGTAATGAGATGATTATGATTACGTACGACATATTGGTCAAATTTAAAACCAATCTAGCAATGCATATACAGTGGCTCGCGAAATATATTTTTATGTGTGTGTTTTGTATGTTGCGTACATTTTGAACTTTCGCCAACGCTGTAACGAAGGATGATTGTATTTGTAAAAATTTAGAACCAATTAGTTCAAAAATATAACACAGAAGTTACGAAATATTTATTGCAAATGTACATTTAATAAAAAATTGATATGGAGTATTAATAGCCAATTTGAGAATATACTAAATGTTAAATATGATCTCGTGATGAACATTGAAATTTATCAGTTTATGGACATTTCATTGTTTAAATACGTAATTCTTGCATTAAATAATCTCTCTGTTTCTCTGTACATTTACAGACAATTTGACAATATAATCGTAATAATCTGGTTTCGCTGCAATGTTAATAAAAATTCAAAATGTTTCATATAACACGCATAATATACTCATAAAAAGTTTCACGAGCATATCTCTCAATTATTTCTTATTCCGCTGTAATAATGACAATCTCGCTACAGTGATAACGAAATGTCGAAACGTTCGATATATCAAACACGTAATACATAAGCTAATAAAAGGTTCTCATAAACGTTCGAATACTTCCGCGAGCAACTGTGTATCTCATTTAATTCTTATCTCGAGGCGGGAACGTTCTCCGTGAAATCGCGAGGACAACATAAGAACCACGCGAGGGATTCGTCGGCCAAGTTCCCCATCGATTTTTATCGACGCCTCAACCATTCGATTCTAATTCCGTTTACACGAACAGCCCCTAAGTAGACCGGGTCCGTGAAAGTTTGATACGCCTATCGCGGTGTAACTTCCAGGCAAAGTGCTATTCCGCCACCGCCCACGGGGCCTTATCTCCTCCGCTAACTCGAAAAGTTAACAGCTGACGATGTCCCACCGCAGGATACGTACAAATGCTACTTTGCATCCTGAACACTTCGTAACGTAGACAGACGTGGAACACGATAATGACGACGCCGGTGAACATCAACTGGCCAAACCAGATAGCGCCACTGGATTTTAATCAAAACTTCGCCACTATCCCAGTAAATAGAACGAAACTTCCGAAATAAAGAAAAAAAAAGAAAAAAAAAGAAAGAAAAAACCGTGTTGCCGGAATATGATCGAGAGAATTAATTCGAGTGATTTTGGCGTTGGTCGCTGGCTTTTAACTCGGACGTTACACACAGTGGCTAAAATTTCGCTGTTTTATTTATTTATTTAGTTTTTTTTTTTTTTTTTTTTTTTGAACAGAGGACAGTTCAGACCATTTGTTGCAGACGATGGTTGCAGAAAATTGATATTTTTGGCTCGAGCGACGTTTGATTTTGTCGATTTTCCCCCAGTAAGCAAACACCGTTACAGCATGGTTTAAATAAGGTGTTTAGAGGAACATCGGTTATTAATTAGTTTTGCTCGATTATCACGGTTTTTCGACGGGGAAAATATTCGATTGCGAAACCCAGGAGATCGATGACCTAATTAAGTCATTACGTTTAAGTTTAATTTTAGAGTGTCTTTAATAAACTTTTTGATACGAAAGAGCGATGAGAATATATATATAACATCTATCTCGGATTTTCTTAAGAGTAATTGCTTGAATAAAGAATAAAGGATACGAAATTTTTAATTTTTAATTGCAATCTCTTTTCTGGAGTTCTAAGCCCGAGATTGGAATTTTTATTCAAAAGAGACTGAGGACACTCGGATAACGTAATCTATCGTTCATGCAGCAATTCCCACTTTTAACTGCTTCAATTATTTTTAACATGTTTCTTCTAACGCATATGGATCATTACGCGTGGCGATTGTTCTTCAATGAAAATCACGAAACAATTCAACGTTCATTTTTCAATTTCAATTTAAATGTGATGAAACACGAAATTACGAAATAATGTATGGTTTACTAACCAATGCATAGTCTGTTTTCTTTTTTTTTTTTTTTTTTTTTTTTTTTACAAAATGATTATGTTGGAATTATTTTCATGAGAAAGTGAGAATTTTAAGCGATTCACTTTGCAGCGGCACGCAGCTTGGCCTAGAGACCAAAGAATCAAAGATTTCTGGTTTTCACCGTATCCAGGATTTTCGAAAAATTAAAAAATAATTTTATTAATTTCTTTTCGTTGCAGAAAATATCGGTGGCAGAAAAGTTTCAAATAGTTTTACAAGATTCCTCAAGTCCCTTACGTAATAAAAAATCTTCTTTCAAATTTTCCTTCAAGTTCTTCCATAAGAAAAGAAAAAAAAAGAAAAGAAAAGCAAAAGATTATTCTTTATTTCACACGCTAAGACCAATTTATTCAACATTTATCTATCAAACGGCGCTTCTTCTCAAATCATTCGAGGAATCCAATCTAATAGAACGTTATTCAATTTCCCTCTGGAAGTAATCAACGTCTTCCACGGTTCTTCAATTCAATTAAAACAAACGTGATCAGCAAGCCGAACGCGGGCACGCTGAACGATTAGCGAAATAAAAATTTCATTTCACGGGGCGGATGATCCCGAGCGTCCGGCGAATTTGAAAATCAAAGGAACCGTGATCTTAAAAAAAAAAGAAAGAAAAAAAGAAAAAGAAAAACGAGAGCTCCGACGAAAATTGGAGAAGGAAAGAATCGCCTCAATTATAAGCATGATGGGGGATGGCTCGAATTAATTTACAGGCTAACACCAAGGCCTGGGCTGCTGGAAATTCCATTAATACAGAGCTGAGTGTCAGGGATTTGAGAGAGAGAGAGAGAGAGAGAGAGGCTCTGCAAAGTAGACAGGCTTGTCCATTAAGACCGATGATGAAATATTTACGTCGCCGTCACCGGCAGAGACTAAAGTACACGAAAAGAAATTGCGAATTCTTCGACCGACTGATTATCGAAGGAATCGAGCTCGCCAGCTGGATCGTCGGTGATAAACGAACATCGTTTATACTCTACCCTTTCGAGAAACGCTGCAAGCGTTTTGGCCAAGATACTTCGAAAAATCGCACGATTTTTACTTGGAAATGAATCTCTTGTCAATGAGATCTCGATTAATCTCGGTTAGTTTCTTAACTGTTGACTGGGTCTTTATTATTTACCGTAAAATTTCAGAAAATTAATAATATTCACTTTACTGACTCAACAAGATACATTTCTCTTACATTCCCTAAAACGTACAGTCTCACTCCGGAATAATATTTTCAATTCAGAAAGTTTAAACAGTTTAGAGCAAAAAAAAAAAAAAAAAAGAAAAAAGAAGAAGAAAAGAGAGAGAGAGAGATACGTTTTCAATGCATTAAACTTGAAAATTTGACTTCTGCTGGTAAGAAACGAGCTTTGCACAACGCGACAAGGAAGTCGATTACTCGCGATGAAATTAACCGCGCGCAAACTTTGCACGGAATTACGCGACGTAGTTAAGAAGGTGGCCGCCGGAATCGCCGACTACCCCCGCCAATCCTGATTGGCACTTAACTACGTACGAGTTGCCCACCCCGATGTTTTGGCGTCACCGTATTCGACCAGGGTTTTTGTCGTAGCGTACACAACAAGTTCGACACCTCGCTCGGATGGTGCAAGTCCCATCGAAACTTTCGAGACAACTAAGAACGAAACTTCCGAAACTTGTAATCACTGGCGTAGGTCAGAGATGACAATGGCGGAATATCGGCCGATTTCCAATAAAAACGATTTCCTCCCCGCTGTCAACTGTGCACACCCCGTGCGGTTTAACTTACCCCTTGATACGATAAACTTTTCCAGCTCGTTTATAAATAGAATGCTTGAATATCTTTATAACGAGAAAACAATTGAAAACGGAATGGGTACGAGTTATGGGGGAGCTTTCATGAACACACTGTGCGTGTTGTGTAAAACATTTTGTTGTTTCGTTAATATCACAGTGAAATCTGATTATCACGGATGTGTTTTATCAAGAAATCTGGATTCATTTGCAGAGGTTGCAAAATAGCCATAATGCATTGTATCAATGATAATTATGGTACTAGTATATAGCGTATACTAATTTTTTTATAATTCTGCATTATTAAATTACACTTTCATCGATCTTGTTTGAAACAGTTTTTCAAATGAAGAATATTTTTGATAATGAAGATAATTATAAATTAGATATTTATAAATTAAAATGGGGAATATCCTGTATAATTTTCAGGTTGGTTTCAAATTTCACCAATGAAATCACAACAATCGTGTTTCATGAAATTTCGAAATGTTTTATACAACGTGCGCGTAGAATATAGCACACATAATTATACACATAATACTTGTACACGTGCATTTCGTCGTTTGATCGACACTCGCAATAAATAATCGTCTTTCGTTTCAATAAAATACAAACAAAAATAAATGCCAAATCTACCGGAAATGGCGCCAATATTCCCAATAATTTAACAAATTAATTTCACCGAAATAAACAAGCTCTTTATTCTCGTCAGCGTACACGACCTCTGTTTCTCTTTCTTTCTTTCTTTTTTTTTTCTTTCTACCAACAATTCCAGTCGAGCACAAACGGATTGGAAACGCGAATCGAAAAACGAGGCGTAAACAATTTCATCGAGGAAATTCGATGAGAACAATGTTTTCGAATGCTGTGCGAGAGAGCCTATAAACGAGCGAAGTAACTAACATAATAAGGAAATATTGTACGAGCGAAACATGATTTAGCGAGGCAACATCGCGAATTTCTTAGTCCGTGCTTCTTCGAACTAACAAGTTGGTTGTATGAATTGTATACGAATATGTAACATGTGCTATTCAAAAGCACATTCGAATACGTTCCAAGGGAAATTACCCGTGCCCAATCCCTTTGAATAAATGGCAACGTCGAATCAAGGGGAGAATGAATAAGCCAGGAGGGGGGAGGGGGGGGGGTCGAACGAAACTGTTAACTTTCCCAAATAGAGGTTATTTATTGAGCCCCTGACTTTTAAATCGTTTCGAATAATAATAAGTACGATATAGAAAAAGGAATCGTGCAGAATTATAAAATAAATATATGTTAACGGAAACGAGAAGTCGCATCGATCAATCTTTTCAGCGTCGATTGAAAAAGCTCGTAAGCGAAAAAATATCGAGGCAAGTTGGCGTGGTTTGATGAAATTTGAGAAGGAATGAGTATGGAAATTCTGTGAAAAAGCAATAATTACAAAATTTGGAATTGAAGGTATTAAAAAATAAAGGGAGAACAAATTAATCTACAACGATACATTGTTATTCAGCATTGTAAAAGTTAAAAGGTTGCTTGAAAAGAAAAAAAATTAAATTAAATGATCTTGAAATCTCTCAAATTTCTCCATCTACAGAAATTATCTTCATCTCCTGAACGATTTTCGTCGACAAAGTTTCCCCATATTTCCAAAAGCAACGGAAATATTCCAGGTACCTCTACGATTCTTATTGGATATAACAACCTACGCAAAAAGGAAAAATCAGCAAACTGCAACAGGGTCGAGAAAGCGTCGAGAAATTTCTAGAAAAATATATATCCAACCATAACCACGCCACCGTTGGAATCCAGAACTAATTACAACTCCCTCGAAACAACTCCAACAAACACAAAACAACCCTCGCCATTACCCTGGCGGTCACTGGGAAGCTTATAATTCCTCCAGTTGTATCACGATAGATGAGAAGTCCTAGCACCGCGACAAACAACTATTCGGTATGCGCAAGACCTAGAAATATTCCTCGAGATAAACCACGCGTACGTTCGTCGCCCTTCACGCGTGAACCCGTGAAAATCGCGAGCCGGCACGAAACGTTTGCGATCGATTGAATCAAAATAACGCGACAAATCCATTCTACGCACGATGAATTCTATCTGTCCGACGATTTCACGAGTCGGCGAATTGTCGAGCAACTCGCGCCACCACAAATCGAATTGTAGGACATTGGGACGTCGTGAAGTATTCGAAGGAGTCAGCTGATGGCATGGCTTCCGGTTTTCGGGGATTCCAGCGACGAAAGTTAGACAGTTGGACGCGAGTTTAGTTAGCTTCTGGCTGTTGAATCATTCTACGGCTGTTTTTTTTTTTTTTTATTGTTGATTAATCTTTGTCCATCCCCTGTGTCAATTTGACACATTTTTCTTGTAAAATATTATATTGCTTTGCAGAAACGAGACATCTATTTTTATAACATTTTTGACATTTTTTGATAACAAAATGTGTTGCCAGTGTTGTAAATAATATTCGTTTTCAAGCCACCTGACAGTGAAATATTTTTTTCATGAACTGTTACGATCTCGAAGACTGGAACTTTTTCCATAAACCTTGAAGCTTGCAAGATTTCTTTCATCGTTTGAATATTCAAACTTCAATAGAATCGTGTAAATTTTAAGATATTTTATTGGAGAAGAGAGACGTCAATCTTGGAAATCACAATAGACGTAGCCACGAATAACAAAATGTTTCACTATCCTTAGAAACGTCTGAATTCTTACAATTTTTGGGAAACAAAAGTACCTTAACGAAATAGACGCATCGCACTTTAAAACGAGACCAAGTGTGGATCGCCATGTATCATTCTTTCCGACCAATAATTTTTCATTCTCACTGATTTAGTTACGCTCTTCGTTGACGGTCTAAGGGTGACCCAATAATTACCAACCCATGTCCAAGTCTCCTCGCGATTACAAGATCGTGTGACGAGCCGACGACCAAACTTTTCATCGGCCAAGAGAACCGCCGACGCCCACGTGCTTATTTCCCGCTGCAAATGAAAATCTCTCGACAGAGAATGTTTTTATTGGTCCGGGGGCTTTGCCGCGTTTCCCGCCGCCCTCGTACACACACACACACACACACACACACACACACACACACACACACACACACACACATATGTAGAAAATATATTTCGGTCGGAACGATCGGCCGCTCGTATTTTTTCTTTGTCGTTTGACGCACGCCTGGCTTTTTAACGCCGCGCGCACGTTTTAAATTATTTATGGGATATACCCTTTACCCAGCGTGATTCTGTTTTTCCCCACCGACGGATTTTTATTAATTTTCCCCCCGGAATCCTTGCCTTCCGCCCGGTGTAACATTCTGTCCGACGTCGGTGCGCCGCTTTTTTTTTTTATGAAAGCTTCTTTCTTTTCGTGTTATTCGGGCTAATGAAAGCGGCGCGCGCGCGCTATGGGAGTGGGATATAGTTCCTTTGGTTTTCACATTATGCAACCGTGTAATGCACGGAAGATGTTGATGCTGCCTCGTGTGCACTGCATCGTAAATAAGGAGCTACTTTTTGATCAGTTTTTTTCTTTCCTCTTTAGCTTCTTCCTTTTTGGAGATCATTAACCATTGTACTTGATGCTCCATCGTGGATAAATTTAATCCAACGGAGTGAGTCTCTTGATAGTTGCTACTTCTCGTTGCTGTCTTTAATTTTAGAAAATAAAATAATTAAAAAAGAAAAGAAACTAGACAACTGGCTGACAGGCCACGTCTGTTGATGATTTAGATTTTTTTGATATTTTTCGTAGCCACGAAACGTGAATTAAAATAATTACTGTAATACAAGAATATATTCTAAAATAATTAATTTATTCTACTGTACGCTAGAAGATAAATACTAACAAATGATAGTCTGACCTCACATGATAAATTATGAAATAAAATCCGTCGTTACAATGAGAACAAAAATATACAAGTTGTATTCTACTTCTTTTTGTTCGTATGTATTATTTTTTGTATACCGTACATTACTAATGATTCTACTTGTCAGCGTCACACGTAACACACTATTGATTTTAGCCATGTACTCGTGGACTTTAGTACTGTTCCATTTAAGAGACGTGAAAATAACTTTTGGTAAAGGTCACGCAGGGATTAGTACGATGCCCAGACGTTATCTCTGAAAAGTTAAATCCTCTGCCGGATTTGATGAAATTTTCGCAAAACATTGTTAAATTTTTCTTCTCTACTACGTTTGTTGAATTTTCACTATTATGGTGTTTTTTGCACCGCGACGCGTGGATTATTCGTTCGAAATAGCGTTTTCGACAGTCGATGTGTGTTGTTGAGCGTTTTGTAAAATGGACAAACAATTTGCAAATAACTATCGTGTAACCAACTAACGAAATATTGGTTTTAGTTGAAACCAATGTAACAATTAGAGAGAAAAATTCAGAGTTGGTTACTCTGATGTTATTAACAGGGATTATTAACGAAATAAAATCCTACACGCATGTATGTAGATTTAAAGTAATACGCATCTAAATGTAGGCTGTCAATACTTTCCACTATCATTTATTTCGCTTTTCATGAAATTTATTTCCGTGACTTTTATTTACTTCTTCTGTGAAAATACTGAATATTCCAAATATCCTCTCCTGAGTATTCTGAATATTCCATTCTATTCTGCTTTCAATTTTTGAAACTCCGTCGCGAGTTTTTCAAATAGTGGAATATTCAAACAATCTCACAATCTCTCTTTGCTTATTCAATTCGTCATCGAATATTTTATAACTTCCAATAAGTAAATTAAAATTTTTTGAATTATATTAATTATATTAACGAATCAATATAGCGTCTTACAAACGTTCTAATTCTTTTAAGTTTAATTTGTTTAAAGTTTCGTGGATCTCATTCCTCTTGGAATTTTTTCTTACAAATTCTCCAAACGATGAAGCAGTACTAATGTTCGATCAAATCTCTTCATTCAGAGATCCAATTCTCATTTCATTGCCCGTTCAATTCACTCTCTACGCTCGAACTCTTTCATCCGAAAGTTCCTTTCGAGAGAATCGTCGCCTGTCTAACTGGCTCCTTTTATCGAATCTCGCCAATGGTACTCGCCGATCACGAGTTTCTTTTCAATTTTTGAGCCGTTTCGGAAAGTCGCGCCGTTTCCTTCAGAAAATCTGGTCCCTTTGGTCCCGATAGATCACGGAACAAGAGGCTGCTTGGCTCGAGTTCGATTACGGGGTGGCTCGGCCAGGAACAAAAGAGGACGTCGTACTCGAGAATTCCTTTTACTCACACTCTCGCGTCGCGCCATCGCTTTAAATTCTCGCGCGTGGCACGGAATCGCTTCCTTCGCTTCTCGGTGGCCGCGACAGTCGTTACAAAAGTCGGAAATTGTTCGTGACAGCTCGATTCTTTTGAGTACCGTCGCAGTTTCCGGCGATCGTGCTCCAGTTCTCGACGGATTTGACCGTGACTTATGCAGTATGGACTTGCTCAATTCTGTCATACACACACACACACACACACACACACACACACATATATATATATATATTAGGGAGAAAGGAGAAAAATGGTAATTGATTTACAGTCAGTCAAATAAAAAGTTGATACTAGACGCGGTAAGATCGTTATTTTTATTTGATTTAAGATCGCTTTATTCTATTTGTATTTATATTATTTCATTTTACTTTGTTCAAAAATCATTATTTCTACAGGTAGATAAATATTTGTACTGTTGTTATAATTTTAGAAAGAAACCAATATTTTAGAAATGGTCTTATTTTAGTTTACTCTTTCAATATTTGAAATTTGACAGTGACAAGACAAAGAAAGAGAGAGAGAGAGAGAAAGAGATGTGATTTTTTTATTTTGATTCGATTCTTCATTTTTATACACGAATACACCATTTTCTTGAATTTAATTGCTCTTCTTCTTTGTTCACACGAATTTCGAACAATTTTAAAAGAAATTTTTAAGTACAGGGACATATAACATGTGCCTGTTCAAAGCATGACATTCGTCACGGTATTCTTATTTCTGTTCCATTATTCCATATTTCAACATCCCAACGTTCGTCACAGTATTTAATTTCATCTCCATTTCATTTTCACCGACGAGATAGATAATATTACGAGTAGACACTGAATTTTTGTGCAATTTCTCTACTTTTACAAATCTTTCATAAATCCAGCTCGAAGATGAGATCGAAACCTAGATTGTAATCCCAAAGAAGATCATTTATCCACCTTCTAAATTTATGAAAAATGTCGACGAACAATCCTACTCAAGTGCCAAAATCAACGGCAATTGTCACGCGCCTGGGAAATGGGAATTTTGACGATTGTCAATTGACTACTCGTTATTACTGCAACTACGATCGCTAATTCGATCGTTTGTTCGAATAAAACGAGTTAGTTAACCCACATAGCCCGATCCCAAAGTAACTGTATCTAATTAATTAGCTGATCAAGCGTGATAACGGCACTATGAATTCAGGGCTTTGAAAACAGGCGGGGCGCGAGCTTTTGTTAGCTATTAAACGAACGTGCCAGCGGTTGAATTGTAACGACATTCACGCTCGGAAATACAATAATACAGCAGCGCTGAGAATTTTTTACATATATCTCTCTTGTACTGCACCGGACTGTATAGAACGAATTAACGAGACGAAATTATTGCATTGCCAAGAGGGCAGTAATTACGCAATTAACAAGGCTAGGTGATTCCCGAGGCTGATTAAAACCATAAATTTAGCCGAGTGTGTGTTTGCTAAGCCGACACGACTGTTGTATTAGCTCGCGTGCTACATTAACTCGTACAAATGAAAGCACTCCTCTAAATCGGTTTTGGTCGATAAACTTTCTTTCGCGCTTCGTCTTCATTTAATTAAACGGAGTCTTTCGAGAATTGAATATTAATCGTGTGCACGAGGAAATTACGAGACTAACAAAAAGCGACGATCAATTGGACTTTCGTGAGGTTTACAGAATTATTTTCAGTGTCTCTACGCATTTATTTCGAGTTTGATATAATCGGACCTCGTCACAATATCTTGTACAGCAAATTTTTTTCCCTTTTCACTACGTGAAGAAGTTTGTCGAATAGAATCGAGCGAAAGTGAAGTTATAGAGTTAATTAATCGGTTTCGCCTCGTCAAAGTTCACGACTGGCAATGACCTGTTAAATTTGGCTTCGTTTCGTTTCTCTCTTATTTCTTTCACGAGTGTCTGCGAGGCAATCGATCCTTCTCTCCCTATCGCGAGACACTTGAAGCAAGAAGAGAGCCACTAATTCCTCCAGATGAATTCCCTCGACGTGCCTCGCGTCCCGCGGACACAATGGCGCGGAATGATATAGTCGCCGAGTCGTAAATGCGACAGAAACGAGATGTGTGCAAGGGGGCGAACGATGTGTCTTTTGCGACGTTAACCCTCCGACGATGTGGGTCGCGTAGGCGCAAGAGAGAGGACAGTAATTCTTCCCGGAGACCCACTTCCCGCGAACCGGGCGGAGGGAAAGTCGTTCCTCTTCGTTTTGCGAAAAAGCTCCGCGAAGCGTGCCGCGAAGTGCGGCGATCCTGACGTCGATTTCGTAAAACCGAGGAGCGAGGACTCCGAATGAATTCGGGTCGAAACATCGATCCTTCTACGGGTTTTATCAAGCAGAAGGAGGCTGCGCGACGAACAAACGAACCGGGGACTGTATGCACGTTCCCGGTGACTACGATTGAATCGTAGAGAGGAACGATCGAGCCGCCGGCGAGGCGACACGTGAATGGATCTTCTGCATTCTGATCGCGGCGCACGCTCGCGTTTACGCTTCGTTCCGCGACACATTGTGGAATACCGACACGACGCGCTGCTTCGCGAAATAAGACGAAACCGGAGTTTTATTGAGCAAAAGGGGGGGGAAAAAAATAGGGAAAGAGAGGAAGAATGAGGAGAAGAGGGAAGAGGTCAGGCGAGTTAAAGTGACGAAGAAAACGATGGAGGAATATTTATTTGATGCTAGAATTAAAAATTCATGCACATTATTTGTAAAGTATAATAAGTGTCAATGAAAGCGTAGGGAAAAGTGTACAGTACAACGATGGGTAGAAGCTTGAATTTATATGCAGAGTGTATCCCGTCTGATACTATCATCTTCATTTACTTCAATATCATTGTTCGCAGCGAGAGGTGTTCCAGTGACATGAAATGAATGATTTCAACGTGCATATTCCGATGTTGAGGTTACGTTAACTATTTACGTGCTACGATAATCTTTTAATAAACGTATGTTTGCGGTATACACGTTTTCAGACATATTTTTAATTGGACCAATATAATTATGACTCGTATATTCGTCGATTTGTACACGCGAACGTTGCATTTAATTAAATGATCGGCGCGAGACATGTCTGATGAAAGAAAAAAATAAATCATTGCATCTTCAATAAATCATTATGATAGTTCGTCGCTTTTGATAATAATTCTCTGGTTAACAGCAACTAGGAGATTACATTATTACTCGGAGAGATTGATGTTAGATTCCACGTTGATCCAGCAACATTTTACTCCTCCTGGATATAAGCTCTTGAAATTTAGCATCGCGGGCCCTTATCGTATATATATATATATCTTTACATATTTTTGCACGTATTGCCATTTTCAATTCTAATTGGTCACGCGGCACACGCTTCCAACGAGAATTTCCTCCCCTCTGCAATTTGCTGAAAAAATCAATGACAACAATTAATTTTATTAAAAGTCACTTTTGTGCCTGTTTCTATTTAATTCAACCGGCGATCATTTAATCTCCTTTATCGTCGTGCGCGTTCGCTGCAAAATGAAACAAAAAAAAAAAAAAAAAAGAAAAAAAAATGCGATCGTTGATCCATCCACTTTAACGTAAACGTTAATGGCTGGTGATTCTGATGGAAATGAAATATACGCCATACTTCCAAATTAATTTCGTATCGCTGGCAATAAGTCGCCGTGTTCTACACTCGCTTCTCAATTCAATCTAATTCTCCACCAATTTTCCAATGTAATAATCCCGAAATTACTTAACTTCGCGGCTCAAAATTTTTAATTAGAAAACAGATTTGCAAAAAACAGAAGCTATACATTGCGGACTCGAATATTTCAACAATCCGTCCAATAAATTACCGTGTCTCGTGTACAACGCGTAGGTTTTGTTTAAAAATAATTCTGCAATACGGTGGTCGCTTGCATAATTGCTCGAACGCATGGACAGATCGGTTACAAATAAACAGAAACTTTTTAATGATTGTCTTAAAGTCAATTTTTATTGCAATAATTCATCTAAAACTCACAAAAGTAAATGACGTAACATACAGAGATCGTGTAATTTGTTTTTTTTTCATAATCTACAATAAACTACCAATTTTTGAAATTGGTTTGAAATAACAGTGCGAGAGACGCAGGATTTGTTTTCGATTTTCGAGAAAGCAGAGTTCTTTATGGCGACGTGCAACAACTCGTTATTAAAACATCGAGGCTTCCGCGCAAAATGGCCGGCTGATTGCAAAGACCCGACTCTCGTTGAAGATCCGCGTTCCGTTACGAACGAGGGCTATTCTTTTCATGGATCGATCGGCTCTCGTTCACGTAAGGAAAGAGTCTTTCAACCAGCATCTCCCACCGTTTCATCCTCATCTAGCGAACGTGAACGTCTTTCACGAACGACAGCCATGAAACTAAATTTTTACAGACGACCAAAAGAGTAGAATTTTTAACAAAATAATATTAAAATATATATATATATAATTAACTTGTTACAGATAATACAATTTTTGAATTTCACATTTGAATTTTATAATACAGTATATTAGTATTCTACAGACTCTTTTAACCCTCAAGTAAATAGTATCGTTTATATAATTTATTACTGAATTAAAGTTCCAAAAGAATCTAGAAATCAATTGAATTCCAAAATTAAGTAATTTAACTTTGCCTAGTCCTGTTACAGTCGCTATAGTACCAATTGAGTATTGTACCTATCCTACATTTTTCAGCGTACATGTGTGTACGTGTTAAATTCCAAAATCAAGCATTTCAGCTACATCTGAATTGAATATAAATACCAAGGTACGAGCAGTTTAATTTTATCCAGAAGCTCCTAGTTCAAATCCTTTAGATTTTCCTCGGGCTTAAGAAATTTTCAAACGATAGAAGACCACGATCAGACCGGAATCGATCCGGAAGGTGTATTAAATCGAGCAACTTTATCGCAACGATAACTCACCGAAGGCGTCAAACGAGAGTGCGTTTTTCAAAGGATTTAGCAGCAAGATCCCGTGTACGATCGGTTTATCCGAACCGACGAGCACCGACGGAAGAAACGTGGATTTCGAATCGAGTACGGCCATCAAGCCGTACTCCGTGCGACCTATCGATTAATTCGCGCAGTCGACCCGCGAAGAACCCACGGCTAAAACGATTACTCGGATTCGAGCGGTGCTCATCATCAATTTCCTATAAAAAGCGGAACGCGCGGGCTGGCAAGGGGGCTCGGGGTGCAGCGTGCCCTGTGCACCGGCACGAAACGAGCTGGTAATCGAAATTCCAGCGCCGATAATCCGTCGACCAAAAAATATCGATTAAAGCGACGTGAACGGCGATCGGGCGGAAAACAATATTTTTCATACGTGACTTCAAATTTAATCGCGAAGAAACGAGCGAGCGCAGTCTCGCGAAACGACGATGCCTTGATAAAATCGTCCCCGTTTATTGGCTCGTTTCGCGAGATCTATAAACCACGAGCGTGCAGCGAGTACCTTATTGAGCTGTGGCGCAGAACACCGTCACGAGGGAATAGAGTGATCAACGAGCTGCGATGAATTCCTCTGCAACATGGGTTTTTATTCCGTGCGACTGCAAGGAGAACGAGCATTCGATGATTTGGGAAATTTTGTTGCGACATTTTCTAGGGATGATTTTGTTTGCATAAAATGTGCGAATTGTTTGCGGGAAACCGCCACGAGGAAACGGAGCGTGAATCCAATTTTTTCTGCAAAATAGATTTTCATACCGGGAAATTTTGAAACAGATGAACTTTAGCTGATTTGAAATCTCGTTAACATTTTCTATTCTAATTTCTTTGTAGATGATAGCGATATGTAATTTTAAGAGTGCGTTAACATCACTTTGAATGATCTCCAAAAATGAGTGAAATTTACGAAGTTAATAGAGTATTCTCACAAAGAAATAAAGCGATGGATTTTTGTGCCAAATACGTTTCCATCTCGTGTGATTCTAAAGAAGATGAACTTCGTAATTCGAAATTTTATTAATACTATTTTAATTTATTTACTATGCTATATAATTTATACAAAAAGATATATATTATATCTAAAGTTAATATCAGTATGGTATACAATTTAAAATAATAGTCAACAAATTTTGCAGATAATCTCTTCTTCCTTTTTTGTAAGTTAATCTCTTTTTCAGAACGTTAATTAGGAAATTAACTAGAGAAATTTACTAGATTAGCTAATAATGTCATGTGTAACATTTAAGTCCGATGATTAAATAAAATAAAATACATATATATATATATATATATATATATATATTCAATGCTTTCAATATTATATGATATAAAAATATAAATAAATGTTTTATCTTTAACGTAGTACATTGATTATTATATATTATGTATGCATACACAATACTGCAAAGCAGTTTTCGTGTCGACGTATCAGTCAGTAAGACAACAAAAGTTTTACTAGAGAGATTGAAAAGAAAGATGCACGTCGGAACAAACTTTCTCTACTCTACTTCGAAAAACTTAATTTCAAGACTTATGTAGGTTAAGAACATCTTATTTCTTTGGATGAGTACCATGAACTTTAAAAGTCTTAAAGTTTCATTCTGTCTGTAATGGCGATGATGACCTTTGAATGAAATTCCTTCTTAATTCTAATTTGACACTTAACTTTCCAACGCTGTAGCAGATCGCATTAATCTTCTAAATTTTTTCCCTGAGTCATTTCTATCTTTGTAGATGCACCGTTGTCAGATCTTTTCTTTCGTGCACAAATTTCATCGTTTAACATTTATGAGTACAAACAGATGCTTTTTAGAATTCAATGACACACGTATATTATATATTATTCGTTCTAAACTGTTAGAATTATCATGAACCCTAAATTATTATTACTATTTAAGGATTCAAGATTCGAACGATTCTTCAACAAATGTACAAGTAGGAACTTACAATATTTTCTTTATTCTTTGTACTTATTTTTCTAAATACGTAAATTTCATACTCTAATTGTCAATTAGCATCAAACCAAAATCAAACCTTCTTTCTGATCAAAAACAGGCTTCTGTTATAGTATCTCATATTAACAAGTTAAAATATCGAGAAACACGTCAAAATCATTTGAACGGACAAATTCGTTCGTTTGGTCAAAATAAAATAAGTATTTATTAATAATCTTCTGATTTATTTGTATGACTTTCACCTTCTTCTGAGATTCCAGTCGAGTAAAAATAATAAATTGGTAGAAATGATTTATTTTTTCAAATTTTCCATCTTCGTTTCCAGCTTTGCTCAATCTTCGACTCTAATGTGTGGAATCTCGTGGATTTTTAACAAACTTCGAGTAGACACATATTAGATCGTCGCACATGTAAATTTTTAACAAAACATTTCAGTTTAATTTATTAAAAATTTTAATCAGTCTGTAAATATTCTGAAAATAATATTAATCAAATTATGGTTCGATCATCCGAATTTCAAACTTGGAGTTATTATAATTGAAATCTAAATAATTGAACATTCGTATGTATTTCATTAATATGTGCAATATTATCCGAAAACCTAATTACAGTCGAAAAATCGATAATGAAGTAGACGTTTGCGTGAACGTTTGAAAGATTAAAGAGATGTAACGATGAATGAGTATCTCTCAAGTACGTGTTTCAAAAATTCCGAAGTAAAACGCATGAAACGCAAACATTTCGAATGGCTTGTTCTGCCGAGCGATAATCCGCCTAACCCAAGAGTCAGCCGTTTAACCACCACAAAATTTCCAGCACGCTCGAATCGTCGCAAACGAGAGCGTCCTCAAGTAGATCTAGATGCGCTCGGTCAGCCTCAGCCGTCGTTCGCTTGAAAAAAAGTCATACACCTTTGACTAATGTATCGAGGAAAAAAAGAAAAACGTCTTCACTTCAAAGGCCCCGCCATTTACGCAATTAAACGCAACTAGAATCAAACCGGCAACGATTGCACACGAGCATCGAACGATGCGAAAGGAAGGTAACCACACAGGAGGTTACTTTGTCGACTCGACCCACGCTTGCGGGAAAAATTTTCCGCCGTACCGGAGTAGAACGTGACCCGATCTCTTCCGCGCTCACTCTCTCTCTCTCTCTTTCTCTCCTCTCGTTTCCTTCCCTTCGATGTTTCTTTCCCCCCTTTCTTCTTCCCAGAATTTTTTCCTCGACGATGGGAGAGAAGAGTCTTCGCGCAGGAAGGAAAGTCCCCCTAGTTACGCGAGAATACTCTCGAGACTTTAATGAATTCCGATGGGAGGGATAAAGAGGGTGGGCAAGAGTGGAAGGATAAAAATGGTAATTACGATATAAAGGAGCCTCCCGGATAAGAATACCGGCGTAAGAACGGCGTAAGAACGCGAGAGGGATGGGAAGGGGTGAGATACCAGAACGGGATGAAGGGGGAAAGAAGAGACCGAGCGTCGAGAACCGCCAACTTATGAACAATTCGCAGACATTCGTGGAAAAAGGAAGAAAAGAAAAGAAAAAAAGGAGAAGAAGAAGAAGAAGCGCGACTCTAGAATCCAAGAAGGACAACTGGTGGGAATAAAAATGAAGAAGAAAGTCTCGAGTTTGAAAACTGGCTGTACTGAGAACGACGGCCTGACAGTTTATTAAAGATTGCTCATTACTTCGATTGTTTTACTCAAAGCGGTTGAACAATCGAAGTTAGTCACGCCTTTCAAATCTTCCCTTGTTTCGCTAATTAATTTTTTAATTCTAATGCCTGCGTTATTGGCGAAAGGTTTGGAATCGTTGCGTGGTCCACGAAATTTATGGATTTGACGTAATAAAATTTACTTTGACTCTTCAGTTTCACGTGCAACTTTCACGTGCTTTTGATTAATAAAAAAATCTTGCGTAAGTTTATCACAAGGAGTCTTTTGATGCAATATAAAGAAAATCAAAATGAATGAAGAAATGGAAATATTTTTTATTCATTATCACGTGCAAATTGTAATTTGAAAATCCATCGGATGGGAAATTTCGTTTCTTTGTGTTTAGATATTCAACGCGATGTGTCTCAAAAAATTAACAAGATCAAGTAACGATATATCTTAATATTATAAATATTATATTTTCTTCAAATACAGATGAAAACAGCACGATGAAAGATATTAAACGAATCTCTCCTTTCATAACCTTAATGTTAAGAAACAGAATTTGGTAACGTGAATTGATTGAAAAGAATTGCAAACGAAACGTCGTGCTAGCTCAACGTTATTCCTTGATGGATATTAACCGGTTAAAAAGCTTTCTCGAATATTATTATCAAGCAAATTGTAAAGTTCTTTGAAATTAAAGAAGAAACAAAATTGACATTATTCTCGGAATTAATTCCAAATTAATTAGAAAATTAAAAATTCGGAATAATGTAAGGAATAATTGCGAAAAATATTCTGCCAGTACCGTAAAACAATTATGAGAAAATTTACAACGATCATAAACGATGAAAAGGTACGGATGAAATTACTGGTATAATCCAAGAATAATAAGAGTAGGTTTCTATTAGGAAAAGGATGTTCGCCGCTACTATTTTAATCCGTTTTAATCGGTTTTCGAATAGTAAGAACGTTTTCACGAATTAGTTAATCCAAGAAATGGCGAGGCGTATGAGACGGAAGTTAGCCCCACAGAGAGAGAGAGAGAGAGAGAGAGAGAGAGAGAGAGCACCGGTAATCTAATTTTTCAGGAATCCTCTTAAGGGCAACTGGTATAAATCTTAAAGCGCTCTAGTCGCCATTAAACGACCAACTTAAAAATTGAGTTTCGAATGGCAATCCTTCGTTTAATCGATGTATCGAAGTACATAAATAACATCGTACATAAATAAAACGATTGGCGAAATATTTGTAACCTGTAGAAAGCACAAATTTATAACAACACAGCCTATTATGTTTGTTATAAATATTTGTAAGCAATCGTGTATGAAAGGAAAAATTCTCAACTTTAAAATAATGTATAATGATACATCTACGAAGATAAAAATGTTGATCGAGAAAGAAGAATTTGAAAAATTAATTTGACATTTCATACGTAATACTGTAATAATTTTTATTCCTTACAATTAGAGAGTATCACATGTGAATTTTGTTTTAATCTCCAATAATTATCACGAACTATTTCTGTGAATTCCACTTTCCATCTATTACTGAACGACTAAAATTTAGTTCCTCTTTAATTTTATTCATTTTTTGATTAAAAATTTTATTGTGCTTCACTCGTGACGATATTTAAAAGTAACGTTCTTAAAAGAAGAAACTATTAAATATTTAAACTAAAAAATTTGTATTTTTTGCCTAGCAACTAACTGAAATCAAATGTCTGTCAATAAGAATATGTAATCTATATAGTTCGTATTGTTACGCAGATTTCAATACTTCACTATGCGCATAATGTTAGATGGGCAGTTATATTAAATAGTATACTCTATGAGTATAAATTTAGAAATATAAGAATATGCAACAAAACATGTGTGAAAAACTTTTAGTGAAAAGGTAGAATAAAATGATTAAGGCAACGAACTGCAAACGTTTGTTTCACAATAATTGAAAATCTGCAAAAACAAATGGATTTGAACGAAAAGGAAAGGCAGATGTTCTCATTTGATTTCTATAAAATATTGGATAGACAGATTTCTCAATACGAATCTATACGAATTTTTTTGTTTCGGTACATAAGATTCACTTCGATCTATATAAGATCATGAAATTAACAATTCTACACACAGGATGCTTAACTCATCTTCTCTCGAGTCAAAAATTCAAATCCTTCGCCCTCTTAGCCACAGTAACGAAAAATGCCCCTCGTACCGCGGTATAATTCGCTCATTCTCGAGGGTAATTACCCGGGATCATTCCTCAGGTTACGTCGAAAATGTGCGCCCGTGCACGGTAGCAAGCTATGGGTATACACGCGGCAAAATGGCAACGAAGCTTGCTCTCGAGGAAGTGCACTCAATTCGGCGCGGCAGGGCTGAAACCAGAAGAGGATGATGGAAAATTATTTACGATAATCGCGTCGAAGGCAAGGAACCATCGACGCGAGGAATAAGTCGTAATCGTGAGCTCGACTTCCTGAAAAAGCTCTTCCCCTCCGCAGTATCCGTGGCCGTGCTCGCCGAGTTTCCAATAACGGTCTAACGAATTTAGCATTTTCACGCGAGCTACGGGCGCGAAAATCGATTCTCGCCGTGTCATACCGCGCCAGCGGCCGCTCTCGCCGATACGAGATACGCCAAGCTGAAATCGTGCTATCTAAATTTTCGCTGCCTACAGATACGAAAACGTACGATTTGGAATTCCGAGAGCGGCGCTCCTATATCTAACAAGTCGATTCAACGCAGTTCGTTCAGTTTCGACGATACTATTTACGTATATGCAGCCACGCGAAAATGGCCCAACACTTGTTACATACCACTCCTGTGGGTTAAGCGTAATCGAATTCTAATTCCACGTGGTTGCGCTGAAGCGTTATAAATTCAGCCGAATTTTACCTGTCGTTGTAAATAAATACACTGCCTCGACGATTATTTTACTTTTATTATTAGAATACTAGTTGCAAGCGTCTTGGAAATTTCCTTGAAATTTAGAAATTTCTGTTTGAAATAATTTATAAATTGAAAAATTAATCGGACGAAATAAAAGATGCCTTAACCTTCATCAAATTCAAAAATTAGTTGTCAAGTTATGTTGATACAGAGCGAGCCACACAAGGTGGCCCTCGAAATCTACTTGAGAAATAAATTTTGAACAAAAATTGAATTTCTTGAAACTTCGTGAAATTATAGAATCTAGGTGAAAAATGATAGGAAAAAAATAATAACAATAATTCGTAACTTGAATACAAAGGAGTTCAATTATTAATTCAAAGAATTTTTAGCTCAGTTAGAATTTCTCTCCAGTCCCTCGAAAGTCACGAGAAATCTCCGATAAAACAAAATGAAATCAAACGTTCTAAATTTCGATAATCCAACGCGTACGTCAACAATATGTATAACCCAACGATATCATCTTCGTCCGACAATCATCGAAATATTCGTTGAAAATGCCCTTCCACGCACCCTCTATCAAGCAATCCAAACAGCTGCCCTGCAGCAGCTACACGATTAATTATGGCCGGTGGAAGGGTTAAAAGCTTCGAGTGAAAAATCCAGCCCGAGGGCAACGGGGGGGGGGGAGAGGGCTTGGACTTCAAAGTGGGCGACGAAATCGAATCTGACTGCGCGATACGGGCTGCTGCGCTCGCTGTGAGAGACGCTGTGAGGGACACGATGACGACGCCCACCCTTTAAGGCAATTACCAGAGAAAGAGAGAGATCGTTCCTTCGGTGTTTCAGCGTTCTGAAGGGACAAACAAGACGCTGCTCGAAAGTTAATCTAATTCGTCGTAATAAGGCGGCAAACGAAGCGGAGGCTCGAGCAAGAGCAGAGATTCGCGCGGACCAGAAAGCAAATCGACCACGAAGCGATCCAAAAACTGTGGCCAAAAGTCCATCAATTTCTAGTTTCCAGCACGTACGTTAAAAAATTGGCCAACTCCTCGAAGCTTCAAAATTCAAAATATTTATATTCGTGGGTAATTGAATTTCGAAGCACAACGCGGCAGTATCCAAAGTGAGATTATCGTACGGTTTAGACGATCATTATGAAATATTCGAATTAGATTTATATACGGTAGCAGAACTTTGAGTAGGTTTAAAAAAAAAGAAAGGAAATGGTCAAAAGTGGTAGATATGCAACTATTTATACCAACAACTATATTTTTACACTCATTTTATCCTTCATATACACATATACAGGGTGTCACAGTTTTTTTCCGGCATAACTTTGCCAGTGTGTTATAGAAGCAAAAAAGTAAGAAAAAAATGTTAAGTTGTATATTAAATATTTTATTAAGGAGTTATAACTAATAATACAAAATGATAATGATGATGATGATAATAATAATAATAATAATAATAATAATCGTCATTGATTTCTGTTGAGCTAATAATGTTTAGTACCTTACTTTCTATCGGATCGATTAACGGCACAGTCTTTTTTGGATTTCTTAGAAAACGAATTTGAGACAGAAGTAGCAAAAGATACTCCGTTATTACTTCGACAAAACTTATGGATTCAATTGGACGGTTGCCCAATACATTACCCAGTACCAGTACGGCAATGGATAAATGACCATTATCCACAACGATGGATAAGTCGAGGAGGACCAATCTCATGGCCTCCAAGATCACCAGATATCACGCCAATAAGTTTTTACGTGTGGGGAGTTGTGAAAGCAAAAGTTTATGAAACACAAATTAACACTCGTGAGTAGTTAGTACAGAAGATTAATGACGCATTTGCTGCGACTAGAGAAAACGAAGAAGACATTAATAATGCGATAGAGTCAATTTTTCTTAGATGCCTGTATTCGTAATAACGGAGGTCATTTTGAAATGTTATTGCATTAAGGAGGTCTACTGTTATTTTGCTCTAGTTTTGTTAGCGAACACAGAGCTTCAATGAGATTATGTGAGTTTCTCTAACACTGACGATACGTTCGTACGCTGTGTCGGCGAAACACCAGTTCATTATTATTTTGTGTTATTAGTTATGACTCCTTAATAAATATAACAGATTTTTTTCTTATTTTTGCTTGTAGAACACGCTGGCAAAGTTATGTCGGAAAAAACCGGGGCACCCTGTATATATATATATAATACTGTTTAATACTGTTTGTAAAAGAACACAGGTGTCATATATTTTCCCGTATCAGTTGCATTAATCGTATTTTCATCGAAAAAAATGAGAGAACCGACGCGAAGACGTTCCTAATGGATTTTGGCTAGAAAAAGTCGCATTAAAAACCGCCGTGCGACGCGAAGGAAGGAAGAGAGGCACAGGAAGAAGCGGGTTGGAGGGTCGAGTTCCGGCCGGAGGAACGATTAAGATGCATCGGGTTGTAATGATACAGGCAGCCGGCGGTGGGCTCTCTGTTGGCGGCGGTTTTCAGACCACGCTACTTAATTACCGTTTAATGAAAACGCTGTGCGAAATGAAATCCTTATCGGATCGAGGCGGCTCCCCCAACGGATGGTAGTGGTAGCACGAGTAGCAACTCGGGTCGTCGAGAGCCCCGGGCCTACTGAAACTTGTATAGCCAAGCGGAGAGGGAATTGTCGCTCGTTTTCGAAATTTCTGCCTGGCGATGCGAGTGTTTTTAAGGGATCCTGAAGGATTTAAAGGCTCCGGGGTTAAGGTGAAAGTTAAAGCAGAGCTTTGTTACACGACACTGCGAATCCGACGCGTTGTTTGCAAGTACTGTCAGTAGCCAGGATTGTGTTAATCTGACGTGTTTGAGTTCGCTTTCATCTCGAAGGCTCGATTTGCCCACTATTTTATTTTATACTTGTTCTCTTACTAATTTACGATCTTTTTTTCTATCTTTCTTTTTTAAGTAAAAGCAGTAATCGTAACTAGGTAAAGCTGTGTTAATTTCAAGTTTAAATTTTTCCTCGATATCCAACTTCTTCAATTCCTATTTATTTCTTTTTTGTTAACAGCCGATTGTTTAGAGCAATCATTTGCAGAATAGATTCTTGTTAGGAGGACGATTATTTTAGACTTTACAAATTTTGACATTCTAAACTTAATTTCGGTTCTTTCATCCGTTCTTATAACTCGCAACAGTCGTACAATACGATGAACATTTGTTAAAAAATACTGACGTTAAAGGAAAATTAAAAGTACCGAAGTGTTTCTTCGCGTTTTTGAAAAAAGAGAAAAATTTGGAGAAAAAGCATTTCGATTGTGCTCTAAATTCGTGCACAAAATGGTTCTTCTACCCTAAGTTCTTCGTTACCGTAAGTATAGAACGCAGATGGTCACGAATATTACAACAGATCAGTTAAGAGACATTTCTCCTTTATGTCGAGTTCGAGGAGATTCCAGTTGTGAATTTGCGAACCGAGAAATATTTGATCAACCGGTGTTCAGCGATTCGTGAATGTGGTACGCGAAATATCTTGGTGATAAAAATCGGACTTCCGCGGATTAAAAAAGAAGAAAAGAAAAAAAGAAAAAAGAGGAAATTCAAACCGTTGAGCGTCCGCACACGACCCGAACGGTGTGAGGGAGGGAGAGAGCTCAAATATTTTTCGATTTCCGCTCACCCGCAAACTTTCATTCGCGAATGGAAGATTGCGTCTGGGTCGAGTACTCTTTTGAATCGGACCGAATGCAAAACGTCGAGTATCACAGTTTTGAAAAAGCCAGTGTAATACCGACCTTCCACGATAAAGAAATTATTTATGCCGGTATAAAAGGAAGCAACGAGAGGAATCCTTTATGAATGCATTACGCGTGTTACGTGGAACATCTTGAAATTTTATTAACATTATAACGAGACTTGACTGTTACGACTGCATCGGTCAAGTTTGGAACAAATGGAGATTGCATATTTAATGTAAATACAATACTTCGCAAAAGCTGATCAAAATAATCAAATATCCATTATATTAATAAACTTTAGTATTATGGGACCGTATTTAATACCTAATGATTGTGTGTTACTTTTTACTAAATATATATATTTGCAATAAATACTTTGTAGTTTTTATATACATTTTTAAGCCAGATCATTCACCACGATGTTAATAAAATTTTTAAATGTCTTACTCAACAGACAAAGCATTACACGTGAATGTTCAAATACGTACAAAAATCACATTGTTCATTAATTTCAATTTCCGCATAATAAATAAAATTGCAAATGATTAAAGTATCCTACGAAGCGAACACTTCCACGAATTTTCACTTAAAAGTTACCAATCTTTAGAAATAAATATATTTGCTCGTACAATGTACTTTCGTGAAACAGTCACAACTGCTCGCGTCCGCGTTCCAATCGGTTTAGCCAGAGGCGATAGGTAAAATGTTAATCGTCGCAAGGATCTCGCGACACTCGATCTCGAACGTGCCGGCTGTTCCCGTCTCTCGCGAGGATCGACCGACGTGTCGCGATGATCTTCTTCTTGCTGCCCCGAGAGATAGGAGAAAAAAAAGAAAACGAGGGAAGCACGAAGGAATTCTTCTTTCCTCGGGGGAATTCGTCCTTCCTCGACATCCAAGCGTTTCTAGCAGAATGGAATAAAAATAAAATAAAAGCGGCCGAGTCGAGATGCAGGCAATGGGCTACGAGAGTGTGCTCTGGAAACTCTGCAGGCGAGGAAAAACGAAAGAGAGAGAGAGAGAGAAAGAACGAATAATCAGAGAGAAGACAGAGAAAAGAGAGAGAAAGGCAACTGGAAGAGGATCCACTTTCGATCGTTGCACGCAAATCGAAATGGTAAGAACGCGGCCGTTTTTTGAATGCGTGCATAAAAATGGCCCGCAATAAAATTGCTAATCCCGCGATAAACACATCCGATACTAAGCCTCTCTACCGATCTGTCGGCCAGCTTTTTACGCCGCGCCGGCATCTCCCATTCAGATTCCCCCCCACGCGTATTTCCGTTTGATAAATCGATCGTATTATTCGTTGGAAAATACGCGACGCTCGGTATACCCCATCGGTTGTATGCAAATTGCTGGAAATATAAAGGATACTCGTTGGGAATTCACGGACACTCGGTGTAGTTTACTTTCAGCTGATAATACGATATTCGTTAGAAAGTTAACGTGCTGGAACTTAGGTTGAATAATAGCCGTACAAGTCGGCGTAAGGTAATTACGAGTACGTAAAATAGTCTGACTTTATCTTCACCGTGCTAGGTAATGCTTTTTGCGTTACATTAACTTTTAGAGCGTTCCATTCGTGAAGCTAAAAAATCGTGAACGAATGAAAATGTGAGTCGAACGAATGAACGCCTTTTCTTTCTCCAATTTATCGTGAAAAAATAAAGAATAATCTTTCAGTTGCGTACTTTGTAACGCGATATTAATAGTACAAAGTAACAAATAAAAAAGTAGCACAGGATAATAATTTCATAAGAAAAATATTCTTCAAGCTGACTCAAGAAACGAAATCAGGTTTAACACAAAAACAGTGACACGTGTGTCAACTCAGCCATGTGGCAGAAAACCATTGAAATATTTATATTCAATATTTAATTCTGCTACAAGAGAAAATATAGAAATTCTACTGCATTATACTGAGGATAGTATTTTTAAAATCCATCAACTTCGAACGTGTCAGGCAGTCAGTGGATACTCTCGTTGATGGAAGGAACGCACGAAGTTATTTAGGACGAAGGAGGTAAGGAAAGCTGTCGTGTCGGGACTAGGATGCATGGTTCGCGAAAAGGCCAGCAAGATTGCCCTAGATTCTTCGGTCCAGGCAATGGACGATTGGTAGACGATGCAATCTTCGAAGAGCGCCTGGCACGCTGGTAAATTTTTAAACGCGAAAATACACCGGCGTTCGATTTAGGTTGCAAATTTTCGACGAGAAATCGGTATTTCAGGGGAAGCGGTTGACCCACATTCGTCCCGGGAAATAAATGCGCGGAATTAGTTTCTGTTTTGTGAAAACTTATCAACGTCACGGCCTCGGATGTTTTATTCACTCCCAGGGAACGTGCAACATTTTTATTCGGCGCGGTGGTTTTAAAACTCTCGGCGTAAAGACAGTATCTTGGCTTTGTGTGGTGATCCCGGCATTTTCGATATTCTGAAAGAAAGGATTGATCGAAAATGCAATTAGAAAATCAACTCTATTCAAGTTTAGAATAAAGAATTGATTTGAAGCAGGATGAAGCTTCTCGAGTTCAAAATTAGTCGAATTTAAATTTACGAAAAAACGGTTTAACACATCCTCAAATTTCCAGAAACATTATAAAGACTGAAAAGCAGTTTTGTTTCGTCTTTTACATTTGTTGGTGCGCATAAAATTACCCCCTGGTCGGTTGCATTTTCAGAAACATCCTGATAGCTATTCGTGCTGCACACCAATTTTCTATTAAATATACGTTCGTGATAAACATATCGTAACTCCTATGCGCATTTTCAGACTGGTTTTCAAGTTTTACATCAATCATTGCAATCTCACAGCAATGTCAATAAAAATTTCAAAATGTATATGTAATGTATATGTAAAAGTACATACGTAAAAGATAAATCTTCGAATACCTTCGTGAAAAACAACTAGTGTACATTTAAACGAAGCAAGTGTAGTAGTAAGGAAGATTTTAGGGGAAAAGGGACAATTACAGTAATAAGGACGATTTTAAGGAAAAAGCGTACGAAATAGAGTGGGAGATCCCAAGAAACTTTGAGTTACTGAGGTAGGGTAGGCCCCTAAAGCGTACTAATTGCGTAATAGTGTGGAGCAAAGGGTAAAACCGAGTGAATGAAAGCTGGTTCGCAATGGGGCGTATCTGACAAAGATCGCGGGCTTGTGACCAAGTAATATCAGAATTAAGAAGATCACGACGAGTATTTCGGGAAATTACAGAAGATCATGAACAAACGAGAAAGCCAGTAAACAACAGTAGACAGCAGAAAGTATTCGGTCTACACTCGATGAAAAACTGAACTCTTGTTATTAAATTGTTCCTCGAAAATTAACTAAATGCAATTTAATCGAACAGACTGTTGTCAGGAATTCGATTCTGAGAACATTTTAATCGCTCGTTACCCTACGTAAATGACAACTGTGATATTTGTCGCGAATTCTTTTAATAAAATAGCGTAACAGCAATGGATCCAGAATGTCAATACGTATGTACAATAGCAACTTAAATATAACATCGTGACCTACAGTATTATTGGCTTCATCGTCTACGTACGTCACCGGCGAAACTTTACCCTTGTTATACTCCACCGAGTTCAATGTTCATTTTCAGTTTTCAATGTGGACTCTGACAGTTCTATCGGTACTCTCTTTCTCGGACAGTGAACGCAGAATTTTAAAATTTCACGAATTCAAACCGTTCTCATCCTGAATTTGACGTTACGCTACGCGTACGTTGATTTTTCATAAATAATTGTCCATCGTTGAGTCTACGTAATTCAATGTCGTGATAAACGTGTCAATTATTTCCGTCGACTAAAAACAATTAATAACATCTCGCCATTAATATAACAGGAGTTTTCGAAAGCTCTTCAAAAGAAACTCGACGTGGATTTTGTCGTTCCGCCAGCGGAATATTAATTAACGATATTAAAACGAACGGCAAGCAACTTCAATCGAACCGCTCCATTATTCCGGGAAACGTTCTCGCCGGGCTAACGAGGCGCGATTAATCGAGGCCGTTTCGCGAGACTTTTCACGGGACGAAAACGGGTCGATCGTCGCCCGCGAAACGTAATTGCGAAATGGGACAGGTGACAAGAGAGCCTGTCACCGAACGAACGCCAAAAAGATTCGCGCGTTGATTAAACTTGTCGTTTAAGGCAATTAGCTCGTTCGATTCGATACGATCTTTCATGTTTCGAGACAAATCGCGGCTACAACGATCGAACGATTGTTCCATTTCCTTTCTCGATCGAAGAAAACGTTTGGTGATGCATTTATTCTCACGCGTTTTCCATTGATTTTCGTAGCGAGCTATAATTCATCATTTTTTTTTTTCTTGAAATCTCGTAAAAATCGCATGATCTAGATGGAAGATGGCGATGGAAAAGTCTTTGAAATTTAATAATAAAGTTCGATAACTGAATTCAGCAGAATTATTAAAACACGTAACTGCGTTAACGCATCGCTGATCCCGTTGGATTATAATTTTCGCGGTGATGTGGATGCAGATGTTTTATTTCATTACGAAGGTATTATAAAGAGAGAGAGATTTTAATATTTTAAATATTTACATATTTCTATATATTACATGCACTGTGTGCATCTACAAATTTTCCATGCATAAATGCACGTAAAGATCTACAATCAATCTATTAACTGAAGATGATGATACTTTAGAACTTTTGCTACACTATAAGAAATCTACAATGAAAAAAATCTTTTGCAAAAGATAATTTTTATTTTTATTGTATAGTGTATCTGTATAGATGTGCACCACATTAATTCGAATTGACTCGGAAGTGGTTGACAATCGATGGAAGTAACGTTAGCGTTAATTAAGTAGACACTTGTTGATTGGTGTGTCAACGAAGTTCAATCGTCACACTACTGCGAAAGATTACACATGGCCGTCTGTATATATTGCAACAGAGATCAGAAGTGTCTTCACTTTAACCAGTAATACGAAGTTGTTACAAGTTAAATGATAAAGTTCTTAAAAAATGTATCGAAAATGATATTAATCAAATTTCAACTCACTGTCAAATAATTACAATTAAGATTCATGACTGATCATTATTGGCAATTTTAAAATTTTCACAAACCTGTATCATAAGAAAGTTTTATTTCATTAAGTTACAGTTTCAAACTTTACAAAAACTCATTTCAGGCTTTTAATCAAAATGATATAGAGACGACAAAGAGAATAAACATTGTTCAACAAGTATTTTTAATAACAGATTGTGGATATTTTATGCATTAATAAAAAAATTTTTAAATGAAATTTTAAAGTTTCAGGAAATGATGTGAAAAAGATATAAAATATCCAAAATACAATGCTCCTTACAATATCTATTCCACAAAATAATTTCCTATCGAGCTTTTATTCTTAATGACAATTTTTTAATAAACTCCCTTCTTGATAATATTCTCAGAAATATGAATTTTTATAAAACTCCGCAATTTAACCATTAAAATCTAAATAACTTTGTACGCTTGTGCAATCGGCCATTTAACATTTGCCTTTTTGTTCTTGTTAAATTAAATGTAAAATAAATTAAAAATGTAGTAATTGCAACGACAGACCCGCTTGCGTGATTAGGTAATTAAAGCGGTGCAACGTGCGCGTCAATAATAATGAAAATACACATTACACACAAAGTACCGATGCAATAACGTTACAAGGAGAGACTGGAAATTTTTGAGAGGTGCTTTTTAAGCTGGATATTTCTGGGAAGATAAATCGTTACGCTTGATGATCCGGGGGAAAATATTCTTCGCGGTAGATATAGGGGAGAAATATCCGCACACTCGTGGCTGGATACAGGCGAAGCTTAAGGAGAAAATATTTGGAGAAATCTCGAGGTAATTTTCCATGAAAAATATCGTGTCAACACGTGAGTCTTACTGATTAGAAAGTCGGAAGTGAATCTGATCGATGACCGAATGGAAGAAGTCAATTATTTGTCTATTATTTAATAACCACTGTTTATCTGCCTTCATGAAATATTGGATAAGAATAATTTCTTCAAAAAGACTGCGGGTTTTTATGCACTGATGGGTTTCAAGGTGCAATTATACAGTGAATGTGTAAAAATAAAAGTTGGAAGCTTATTATAATATTTAGTAGATCAAACAAACTTCTATTTCTCTAATTATTCGTAAAAATACAAAAATGCATGAAAAGGATGTTTGATTTATCAAATGTTATAACAAGTACTCTACTTACATCAATAGATATTTCATCTGTATTTGTATGTTACATTCATTTTGCAGACTTTTGAAACCTTAAAGTTTCCAGAAATGCGTAAACATCCGCAGTCTATTTACAGCTACTCAACATTTACGTTTGCACTTGTATACTTGACGTAGACGGATCTTGTAAGACACTTTGTGCAACTAAGGGAAACTACATGAAGTAATAGGGATCACACACGAGCTTCTACACGCCTGGAATTGACCTACTTGACTTTCAAATATTAGCTAACGACGTGTCATGTGTAGAGGTTCTGTGTGTCTCGCGCGTCTGACGAGAAACTGACTTAATCTACTGCACACAACAGGCATTTACGTAAGTAGAATCTTCGCGCATGCAGTAAATAATGACTCGTAGTCAAGCAAATATCGCAGTACAGAATATACGTATAAATACGTTCACTGAATTCATTCAAATGACCTTGACAGAAATTTTTAGAAAACTTCCTAAACTTTTTATTCATTACTCGAATTATCGGCATCGGTGTTCAAGATCTTGGAAAAAAAAAAAAGAAATTTGATTGACTTCCATCTGTAAATTTATTCATTGCAAAATACTTATTAATCCTCCGAAGCAAATATATTTATTTATTTATACGTAAACGAGTAGAACGACAAAACAAGATAAAAAGGACGAGTATGCAGCAACAAAATTATAGAAAATTGAGATCACCATAAATTAGCAGTATTTTAAATTATAATAATTGTGATTGTATAAGTGCAGTTATTATTAATCTACGGTGTTATTACTAATATTCGTAAATACGGTGTTATTATTGGTATCAGTGAATTTGTCGTCAACGTAGATGTACGATTAATAATAAAGTTAAATTTATGCACGAAATGACGCGAAATGAGTTGAATATATATACATGATGATGTTTAAAGCTTCTACAAGAAACGTATGCACGTAATATTGGAACGTATCGCAAAATCTCGGAACTGAACGACGCAGGATCGCGGTAACACGAACAGCAGAAAGATCACGGGCGAAAGAGGGGCGGGGAGATCGTTAATCGCAATCGATCAAGCCGCCGATGGAATACCAAGCGTCAGAAGGTAAGGCCACCAGGCGAACGATGGATGAATAACGCCACTGATGGTTCTACTTGTGGAACTTTAGGCATTCCAATCGAGAAATTCCCGATGCATTTTGCCAAGTGCACGAGAGGAATGCACTGATATATCGATCGCGGTGCTCCGCTATCAGAGCCAATATGCATGAATATGCACGTGATTCACGTTTAGACCGACGGTCTAAAGAAACGTTCCCTTTCGCAAAACCGGAAGTATATATCTATCTAACCGATGCCTCGATGTTCCGAGAAGGCACTCGTTTACGAGGGAACATTCCGATCGACGAGAATTCGGCACGACTTTTACGGCTTTAAAGCGATTGCTGGATTTTAAAAGAACCTTTCGATGAACGCGAATCCTCTGCAACTTGTCTGTTAATTAATTATTGAACAAATATTCTGCGAAATATCGTGGACAAAAAATGTCGAGGTCTGAATTGTACCTTTGTACGTGGACAGAGAGAATTCATGTAAAATTGAGAAAAAGAAAAGTATTCAATTTTTGTCTTTCCAGGACAACTTGCTTATACATCGTACATTGACATAAATGTAGAGTTAAAATTCTCGTTATATTATATTTTAAAGTTTGTCATTTAAGGTCGTTCGCTTGCGAAGATGGACATTCTTGAAAATAAAAAGAAATGTAAACGAGACAATGTATATACACTTAATAAAATATACATTTGGCAAGAAACTTAATGTACAGCATATACAGTGAGCACTCTTGCAAATACAATCTTTGTTGAATATTACGGCTTGTTAACACAATGGACAATTAAGTGTATCAATTCCCTCGTCGATGTATCGAAATGTATACTTGATTAAATATACATTGTAGATTAGTCTACCTCAATACATTTGTAGATTTGTATCAAACACAATATCTCTTTGTCCAAAATGTTTTACAGTGTAACGCATTCGCAAAGAGTTCTTGCAACTGTTCCAACACCACCGCGAGAAGAATAATCAGAAATAATTGTAAAACGGATTCCACGTAATTTTACCAGAAAACGCGAAACAACCGGATGGGATGGAGTCGCTTTAAAAATTCATCAGCTCAGGCAAGCTCGCAGAGAAATGTACGAGCGCCAAGCTGCCCCCTTTTGTCGACGAGCGTCATAACAAAACGAGCTACGAAGAATTTTCACGAGCGACAAACATCAAAATCCAAAGCGGCTTTGGCAAACAGCGTTCCGTGCGGAATCCGCGGAATCGGACAGGCAAACACCGAGACGAAGAAAATCCCGTTCAATTTGCAGCTTCGTTAGCGCGCCAAGATGTCGCGCGTTTGACAAGCCGGTGCGCGACGCGACGCGACATTTTCCCCTGGCAAATTAGCAGTCGGCGTCCTAACGAGACGATCCACGGATCTCGCGGATGGCGAATGGATCCAAGCTGGCCACCTGGTTCAGCTGTTTATCGCCACGCATTATGGTGGGTGTATGGCGCGTGGCTCGGTCCTCACGAATATTAATTAGCCCGATTAACCGGCGAATTAAATAGCGCGACGCAGCACGAGCGCCGCGATATTTAAACCGGCGCCAGCGATTTATCGCGCGGATTTATCATTAGGCGACCGCGAATCCGTGCACGGTCTAACCCGGTGGAGAGTTCCGGCAAAAAAAGTCGCGGCAATCGCGGTTACAAATAGTCCGCGCTGCGCTAAAATGAATAATACTTCCCGGGAATATTTAATCTAGCGGCGGCGGTGTATCAGAGGAGTTTCTCCGAATATTGGAATTTCTTCTTCTTTCATTTTTGTTCCCTTTTTTTTTCGTAGATTTGTAGCGTGATTGTTCGTTTCGCGAGTATTGATTAGCTTTTCGTTTAAATTTGCGGCGACTGTGTTTTAGGATTTCCTCGAGTTTCGTTGTCGGATTGTTTGCTTTTTTTTTTACATCGGCACTGCTGTTAAATATTTATCTCTCTAATGGAAGCGCAATATTTAACAGCATCGAGAGCGGATGAAAAATGTATGGGGAAATAACAAAATTTGACGGTCGTGAAACCTCACGTTTCCATTTTTAACAGAATAATCGAATGAAAATTTCTACAACGATACGCTATTATAAGATTATGAATAATCGAAATCTCGTGTTTATCTACAAATTTGAAACACAAGCTATTAAAAGCCATTGAAAGCTTCTTCGAACTATTATCGAGTGAAACGATATTAAGAATTCCATTTTTCAATCGTAATTTTCAGCTGTAACTCTTACATAATACCACACAGTATTGTAACATTTATTATTACTCTCGCGTGGACTTTCACATAAACTTTCGTATGACTATATAAACATTCCAACACGTCATGACGCGTCACTAACAAAAATATATATTAAAATGGACACACGTCGTATATTAAAATATTACACGTCGTCCAAACAATCTCGAAAGGATTAAGCCTAATAATTCACCAAAAATATCAATCTCTCTCAATTGTAATACTCCATTAGAGATCTACCCTGCTGCATTTCCATAAGAATTCGCAGAGTTGCGAAAATTGCGAAACGACCAGCGTGTGCTTCTCTCGGGACAAGTATAACGTTTCGTAATTAATGTTGAACGCGGTTTGCGTCAGGTATCCGTGATACGAACATCGATTTCACTACGTTTTTTTCCCCCGGAACGGATGTTCCGGAGTATAATTAAATTCCGACAGGGGTGTGTGTGTGTGTGTGTGTGTGTGTGTGTGTGTGTGTTTAAGTTGGAAGAGAACGAAGAGGGACTTCAATCCGGAAACTATCGGCGGCACTCGTGGAAACGAGTCACCGGGGACACAATAAAAAGAGATTACGGGGAACGGGGGGAAGGGTGATAGGAAATGGGGTAAAAAATGAGAACAGTTTCAGTCTTCGATTGATATGGAGTTTGGATGTAGGGAAAAGCGAATGGAAATATAAAATCTGCTCCGACGGAAGATATATGACAGTAAATCTATTTATTACCTGAGAAAAATGATAAAAACGTCGATTTCGAATCGTAGTTTGTTTAATATCACGTATGCATGCATTTAAAATGAATGACAATAAATAATCTATTATTACAGATTGTTGTTTATATATATATATATATATATATATATATATATATATATATATATATATATATATATATACAAACAGAGAAAAATATATTGAATCAATTTGGAAAATTTCTTTTAATTTCATATATAAGCCAAGTGTGTTCCAAGACCAAGCAAAACACGTAAATATACGTAATTTTTTCTATATGTGTTTTCCTTGTATGTACATCCTCTTATTTTTTTTTCTGAAACACGTTCTCGACACACGCGTGAAAAGGTGGTTTGTCAAAGGATTTCTCTTAATATCACAGGTCTATATCGAGAATATTTCGTACAAAAGAATAATCAAAGAAGCACAAGATACTTAATATTGTTGCAGTTTTTTTGGTCACTTTCGTTCTCCAATTATTAATTAATTATTCGTCATTAAAAATGAATTTCCAAACGTTCGTCACGAACGTTTTTTAAAACTAGAGTTCAACCTCACATACTGTTTCATCCAATTACTATTAGATTGCAAACGTGCGCTCATTCGAAAAAATTTAAAATGACTTCGCTCTTTAATCAACTCAATTAATACAATTTTTAAATCAATTCAACTGATTCTGCTTGGTTCAACCACTTTTAATTTAATCAATTTTACATGATTTAGTTCATTCAATTACATCGATCAATCTTTTGATCCTTAATTTAATTCGATCAGAAGTATCTAAACTGACAACAAAATAAATTTTGCAACGACAACTCCTGACTATTTGTCGACTGTTTCTTCAGAGAATCAGAGAAGAAACGAAGAGACTTGAGGAGAAAAAGAGATCGTGGAAGCATGAAAGGAGATGGCACGATGGAGATCAGATGGAAGGCGGAATCGGTGGCCGGAAATGCCCTCCGGAGTGTGTTTCCTGGTACTATTGGGTACTCGGGCAGCGATTTCAAGCCCCCGTCATTACCACCAGGTAAACTATGATAACGATGCGTAATCACTCGGCTGTCGAGTAGCGGCGCTCGATTATAAACCCGGGTCGATGCTCGTGGGACGTATAAATAACGTAAATAACATCTCGTGACACGCCTCTTCGGCCCTTTCTCGCGAGAACGGCATGGGGAGCGACCTTGTTCACCCTCTTGCCGCTGCTTCCAGATACGATGGCTGATAACCTGACCGTGCTTGGTGCTCGCCGAAGGATAAGCGACCGGGCAGCAAGATTCGACGACGAAGGCGATCTCTCGATATTTGTAGTTGGAGAAACGACGACGGAGAATGGTCGACCGATGTTATGGCGGTATCGTGAAATTTATAATATGTGGGACAAATGTGCCTTTGGCCGAATAACACGAGGGTGTTGAAACAATAGAACGTCGAGTAATTCAGTTTCGAGTTTTCACTAGAATGTACAATTTGAAGAAGTAAAATATCAGGTAATTTCTATTATAAAATCTTACAGTAACAGTGACTCAGTTACGAGTTGCTAAGGACGTTTTGACTAAAATGAGCAATTTGGAAAAAAAAAAAAGAAAACGGATGGGACGAATGAGTAATATAGTATCGGATAATCTCTATTACAAAATGTGATATGTTACAGTAAGAGTAACTCGGTTTCGAGTTAGCGAGAATGTTTTAAAATGTTGCAATTTGAGAAAAAAAGATGATGAGATGAAAGTGTAAAATAATCTGTGTTAAAAAAATTTGATATCTAGAAAAAGAAGACGGGGTGAATGTAGGAGATAATATAAATACTGTTGGATGGAGTAGCGTGAACGTGTTAGAATGATGCATATCACGTAGCTACTTATGCAATCTTGTTTGAAATTGGAGTGAGAAAGAGATGGCGTGCAGATGACGCAACCGGGAAGGGAATAATTCTGCCTGAGAAAACGTAGATTGAAGAAACAAGACACGATCTCTTCGTAGAAGGTTCAAAATGTTCGTCCGACTTTCGAAATTTTTAGAACAAAAATTGTTCCTCGAATTATTTTTAGATTGTAGGTAAGTTCTTGGTGAAGAAATTTAATATTACGATAAAATGGCAACAAAATGTACCTTGCAACAATTTTCAAAGCAATTCTCTAAACTTTCCTGCCTTCGCGCGCTTGTGACAAAACGTGCAATGCAAATTTTGTAACGAAATTACAGTATTACAGTAATACAAACTCGATTGACAATGACACTCCATGTGCAAAGAATGGAATAAAAGTATACAATATTTACACACACTATTGACTAAAAATTTGAACGCACGTTCCACATACATACATCTTCTAAAAAAAAAAAAAAGGAAAATGCGAAAAATATTAACGTGCAATCTCTTCACAATTATGAACCGCACAAAAGCAACGATCACGAGAAAGAGAAAGCAGCGGAAAGCATTGAAGAAAGTAGGATCGTTTCGAACAAGGACGAACGGATTAGTTCCTGTCTTTGGCAGGATTGAGCCTGGGATTAAGCGAAAAGAAGCGAGCATCAAAAAAGTTTAATTTAATAAACGGATATTTCGCGCAGTGTTTCAACGTGGAGGGGGAATGGGGGGAGAGGGAAAGATGGTAACGGAGTGTTATTGAAATCTCTTTATACGTTGCATCCTTCGGCATTTCAAAGTCATTTTCCCAGCTTTTCGAATGGAAATCATCGCTCCGTGACAAAGAATACAGGCGATATTGAAATACGCTCAACCGTGTATAAATAAAACGCGAGCGTTTCTACGTGGATATACACCGAAAGGGGCACACAACGTGCTAATTTCATGTAAACACGGCCCTTTGAGCCCGCACAGCTACCAAGTCGCCAGGAATTTCGCCTGGAATTAAATTTAAATCGGTCGCCAGACAAGATCTTTCGCGATTTAATCTGCAAGACAACTGCATCGCGATGCTTTTTAATTAAGAACGTCCATCCAGCAAATCGTGTCGTACGCCGAACGACGTTGTAGTTGGCAAACAGTTACGAAATACGTGGAATATTTCGCGCGGACGAAATAGCTGTACACGTTCAGTCCTCTCCGACTCGTTCGAAAATTCACGAATTTCTTGAAAACTCTCCTCAGTTTCATATTCTCCTATTTTATCCCGTTCGAATTTGTCAGTAATCCGCAAAATGCAAATTTTGTCACTTCAAAGTTCATTCCTTTTGTGCATTTCCTCTCTCTCTTAACTGCTATCGTTTGGGCATTGAGAGAAGTTAAAGCTTCGCGTTATTTAATTTTAGGATTAACTAGGAAAAAAAAGTTAGAAATAGAATAAGTATACAAAATTATACAAGAGAGTTAAAATTAATAAGGACAAAATTGAATGCCAGCGATGGCCTTGGGTTAAACCATGATTGTAAATTAATATTGGATATTAAAAATGATTTCAGGTAAAATTTAGAATTTGCTATCGCACTTCGTTTACTAATATATTATCGATATCAATAAAAAGATTGAAAATTAAATGTTAAATCACTCAAGTTACCTAATGGACTAATGGACTTTCAAACTTTTTAGAGAAAATTTAATCGATGAAAATTGACGGCAGATTGTATCGTATATAAGTACGAAAAATTTAATTTTCATCAATAACAGTTTGAATGAACATGCGACGTATTAAAATATTTGCGAACTAAATCAAATTTCATTCACAAAATTTTCAATAATCTAACATAAATTCGAGCATCTACGATCATGCAACATGTATAAGATTATAGAGCGGCTGGTAACAACGACGTTTCGTCTCACAATGACAGTCGGTTTATTTCTTCGCGAACAAGGGTTGAACGGAAGGCAATTTGCGAGAAATGACGAGAGCGACTTACGAGAGAGCCCTCCCCCCGTTCATGGAAGCTTTATGGATCATCGAATAGGTCACAGGTTAAACGTTAAACAATTTATGGTGCAGCAGTTATTAGGCGGGAACACGAACGACCGATAGAGGTGGCAACTAATGGAACCGCGGATCCCTGAAAATCCAACGCCAGACCCACTTTGCACGTGAATTTCAAATGTCTTTGGGTTAATCTCCTCGGTGAACTGGAAATGTATTCACCGGTGAACCCAGTGCAAGCTGTTTTAAAGAGTGATTAAACCTTTCGAGATCTCAAAACAGATATATTCCGTGTAGTTAATGCAACACATCGTGAATGAACGAACGATCCTCCATAATACAAATACGCGAACCGTAGGCTCAGACTTGCAATTAGAGAAACGTTGATTATTAAGTGAGTCTAGCAGAGAGACGTTCGTAAGATTGCTGAGAGTTCTCGAATTCTCTTCATTTTCGTTTCAAAAAATTTCAAACTCACTGCTATTATACGACGAAACTAACGAAGAATGTCATTAATTATTAATAATTACAAGTCCATTAATAACAAACAGTAGATTCTGATGCTAGTTCATGTTTCTGAATATATAATCAGAAAGAAGTGCAACAGCAACAGAAAATTGTTTCACGCGCGAAATACTACAGAAATTATGCCACTTTGCATATACTTCTACACGTATTTTTTGCAATTTTTTTACTTTTTAAATCCACTCAAAACTCAACACCGAAATTAAACAATCCTTCCTTCGAGAAAAGAATCAAGGTTTAATCCTCGAAAAAGAAAACAAAAGAATTAAGCTTACTAGAAACCAAATTCTTTCTTTATCGACTAACCATACGAAAATTAAAATACCTCTCGTCACGAATAAAATTCGCGATGGCCAAAAGATCCACAGATTTTACGTTCGTCGCGTGAATGTTGACACTGATAGCCACAAATCGTTCGACGAACAAACCACCGGCCGTAATCCACGTTTCCCATCCCGATCGCGAACACGATTTTTCCCCACAGACGTGCATACGTGTAATAAGCCCGCAACGATTTCGTAGGAATTTTACGAGCTCGATCGCGCGAAATGGAAACGACACTCCAATCGATAAACGTAGAAACGACGCGATTATTAGGGTTGTACATCAACGAGACTCGCGTGTCCCGTTGGAATCGCGATCGAAACGGCCCGTTTAAGGATGAAGTTACGACTGTTAGTGGGACGGGGCAAAATACCGATAAAAAATTGCTCGAACCGGCCAATTTATTTATTGCGTTAATACGTTACTGATCCGTGCAACACGTACGTACGCATTCGAGCTCGCGTTTCTCGATGTGAAAATTTTCGTTGCTTGTTCTATTGTACGTTTTCGCCCGATTTTATCGAGCTGTTGACGAGCTCGCAGATTCGTTACATTTGTTACACACAGTGACTCGGTATTTCTTTCTTTCTTTCTATAAAAGTTTGTCGATGTGTTTACGATGTTTTGGTAGATTACAAGCACAAATATGAAAAATATTAAAAGAGTGACAGAAAGATGTTGAAAAGATCCATGGAGATACGAGATATACAATCTTATAGAATATTTAATCAGAACAACGAATGGATCTGACGTTCAGTTCATCATCTATTTTAAACGATAGATATGTCTGTGTTACCCGTGGTCCTTTAACATAATGTCATAATCGTACAAAGACACAAGTATCGAGATTATGACATGTGTGTAAAATTTGAAATGAATTGTACAGTGTTTGTAGAAGTTATAGAAGATTCGTTGTCTCGACGTGCAAAAAGATGGTCGCGAGAGTATTCGATTAAAAGTTCATTATTCCTTATTAGTTTCATATTTTAGTTTGTATTAATATTTCGACGGTGATTATTCCCCGAGACGGTTCTCCATACCGTCCAATTTCTGCCGCATACCATATTTCAATGATATTTTGTTTCAACGACGCTCTGTTATTTATTTCACAATTATTCTACCTTCCGTCCATTTCAGAGTATAAATATTCTATGAGGTTAATATGCCGGAGTTTTGAGGTGACGTTAATTTTAAACTATATTTCAGTCGCCAGTCTATAATAATACGTAAAACACAGACCACTAGGAATTGTATTAAAAATAAGAAATACGAATGGTCTGATATAAGTCTGAGATAAAGATAACGAAATGAAATTGAATAAACGCGGTGAATCGAAACAACGAATTGATTTTCAACTGATCGATACGAGACAATGCTACAGGCTGCTTCAAAAATCAATAATTAATTTTCTTGTAACTAAATATTAAATTTCTCTCTCTGTCGCGCGCGTATCTACCGACAAGAGCAGAATCTATTCTTCTCTATTAATTTTCTACCTAAAAGTTCTCAAAACTTCTAGGAAATTTGCTTCAAAAAATAGTATGCAATACGTTAAAAATAATAAATAATTATGTTCGTAAAACCCCCAGAAATGGCATGATTTGAGACTGGAGACGGATTTAACGGAGACTGGAGACGAATCATGGCGTTTATCGGTAGATTGCTACTTTCACTGTGAGAACACCACGTAACATTTACCTTGCTTCGGCGATGAAACGAAACGAACAATAAAAAGACAGAAGCAAGGAGGAAAAAATGGCGAAGACGATGGAGACGAGACTCCAAAAGCGACGAACGTTGACGTCGACGGAAGAAAGGAAGCGTTTGTGCGGAAGCGGAAGTAATTGCGGAAATTGCTCGACTACTATTTCCTTCTGTGCAGCCCAGCTCACCGACGCGAGTTTACATGTACAAATGTATAGATACAGACGTACAGGGTGTCTCGATAAGCGCGGCACAATCGCAGGCAATTCCACGTGAAAAAACAAGTCGAAGCCACGGAGTCACATTTTTTCCTTTCTATGAAGCTTCGTTCTGGAGGAAATCGAATTTGAATTTCGTTTAGTTAATTTAAAAATAGAGCGAAAAACGTAGATCAGCATTCCTTCCTTTTTTTTTTTTTTTTTTTCATTGAATCGTTTCGATTTTGGATAAATGAAATTTAAAGTTTATCAAGCAATTTTTGAACATTTGCAGATGTTCCATTTCTTTGAGAGCTGTGTCTCAAAGAGAGAAATTTTAGTTTCTCATCCTTTTTCACTTAAACGTTTTGTCGAGATCGAAGCTTCGCAATTTAGAGCATATCAATATCTCGAAATATTTCATTCGTAATAGCGCATTCTGTAGCTGAAACTTTGACTAATTATACCTACTTGAAAATCAAAATTACAGTCACGATATTTTTTGAAGTTCAATACGAATAAAATTAATATTCTTATAATGCTCTATGAATAAAATAATTATAACTATAATATTACAATAATCTACGGAGAAGTTTGCCTCCCTGTTATAAATATTTTTATCACAAAATATTTATAAATTTTTAATAAATTTAAATTAAAATTAAAAATAATTTTTCTTAAAATTAATATTATTATCGTTGATTTATCTTCATAAAAATAAATTATATTTAATATTAACAAATTTCTTATAATATAAATTGAATAAGAAATAGTTAATAATGTTCTAAATAATAATAAAATTAAACAAAAGATTCTTATTTTTCTAAAAAACTAAATTTTGATTGTTAAATCTTTTGAATAAAATCCAGAAAGTAAACGGTGCTCCAAATTAATCTTTTTTTGAATTACCTTGCCAATTGCACCGAGATTACCAGGACACCAAATATGCAAAGACAGCAGATACAGACAAGGCTTCTTCGCAATATCAAGGAGGATGAGGACACGCTGGATTTTCGGAGGTATTTCACAGTAATGACGACGCGAAATAAGCAGAGAGAAAAAGAGAGAAAGAGAGACCGCGCAGGGAGAATAGAGGAGCCACGGTGGATTTCACGTAGAAGAAAGGAACATCCTCGCTGCCCCGAGGAAAGGATGCTCGGAAATATTCGCGACGCGACGAAAAACAAGAGCGGGAGGGGAGAACAGCGACTACAGAGAACATTTCCCTCGGTGTTGGGGAAAAATATGCACTGATCGTTCCTCCGCGTTCACGGTCCACGAATTTCTGATTAACACCGTGGACGCCTGTTTTCTCGCTCGCAGCACCGACGTATTCCGCGATATCGTCCACACGTTCACACGTTCAAACGCCAAGAGAAAACTGGTCACGAAGAAAAAGATTAATTAAAGGCGGCACGATTTTTCCAGTTTATTTGCCCGTTTGTTTGGCCATTCAGATTTTTATTGGACGTCTTGATTAACGCGCGACTTTCCTTTTTTTGTATTTCCTTTCTCTTCTTTTTTTTTTTTTTTTAATTAAATCGTTTCATAGATGTTGTTCTGCTTTATTTTACTGACACAATTCGTGGTGATAATTTTAACGTGTGTTTAGATAATGTGATAAAAAATTGTACGCGAATTTTAGAATTTCAGCAAAAATTAAGAACTCGAGCCTTTGGTTTTAGGAGAATCAAGCTTGAAAATTTGTCAAGTTTAATTTAATTCTGAATTAAATACGAGTGAATCATCGGCAGGATTATTATATCATTATACATTCTACGTACATGCGAAAATAAATAAAAAATGTAAAATAAAATTTTTCGCAAGATGCTGTGCCTTTGAGAAGATTAAATTCGAAAATTTAAGCACGTGTGTATCAAACCTATATAATTCCAGGCAAATTTTTTAATTCGATTTTCCGTGAAAGAATTAAATTTATTTCTCACGATTGCATCATAAAAAGAAGGAAACACCTTCCTTTAAGCAAACAGTGACGGAATAATGCGTCAACCGGTTACGTGACAAAGATGATTTTGTTTTCAGCGAAATGTCACATTAAAATATGCTCATCCGACACGAGCTTAATTGTTGTTAATTCCACTGTAAATGGAAAAATATCGTCGGCTATTGGACAGAGTTTTCCCAAAAATCCGTCAATCTCGAATATATTGAACGGAAATCCACCTGATCTTTTATTAATTAATTTTTCATCTCCACTTGTGTCCCTTCAATTCGTCATTGTACACAACTTTTGTGTAATCACTTGCGCGTTTTATCCGCGCGTAATTGGATTCTCATCCACGTACACGTATTATTGAATTAAACTGAATTGATCTAAAAACGCGCGACGAGGAAGCTTGGCAGTCACGTATAGAGAATTGAAAAACCAAAGGAGAAACACCCGAAGGTCTCGATTAATTTTCCAAGGTTAAATTAATGACCGCGTGTCCATTCCACGTAGCCTCTTTCTTTTTTTTTCCACCATCATTTTTCTTCCTCCCCACGGTGTACAGTTTTTGCTCGGTTTCACCCTTCCGTTATTGTCGCGAGCGGTAATCGACTTTCCTCGAAAGAAACGAAACAGAAATAAAAAAAGAAGAAAAAGAGAACTTTGGGGAAATTTTCGATTTAACTTGCCTCGAGCAGAGCTGTAAATATCAGTTTCTTGCGCGAGTCGCAAGCGCCGATAATTTTGTTCGGTAATAACGAGGATCATCGCGAGACGAAGGAAGTTCCCGTGCGAGAAATAGATTTGTTGTAAAGGAACGCGTGCAGCGTTATAGGAAAGCGTGGAAGGAAGAAGTTTCGTGTTTTCTGTGGTACGTTGGATTGTGCAATAAATTCGTTCGTCTCTCGGTGTTGTACCTTCTTGAAAAATATTAAGGATATTACAGAAACTTTGTTTGTTCGTGACAGACAACATGTATAATATAACAGACACGTAGTATTAATTATTATAATTATAACTGAATTATTGTGAAACGTATAACACGTGATATTTAAAATATCAAAAGAACTACTTTCTTCTGATTCCATTTGATTTACGATTTATCAAACACTTTAAGTTCACCGTGCAGTTAACACTCGAATATTAATTGTTTCAATACGTGACTATTAATCGAACATCAATTGTTTCATACAAATGTTGAATCTTGTACTACTGAGAAACCGTAAACATACCAAATGTTTACATAACCTTTTTAACTCGGAACACAACCTTTCACCTTAACCCTGTTAATTTGGAACAATCGACGACGCCAACAAACTTATCGCACAACCTACGTAAATTTCCACTTACCGCCGTTCGGAAGTATCGCGCCGAGAAAGTTTACCATACGTCTCTTACCTGAAACAGAGAAAAAGAAGAGGAGCCGTTAAAAAGAAAGTCTCCGCTTGCTTTCTGTGGCTGAGTATCAGCCAGTGTTCAACCTCCTCGTCTCTCTCCAACCCGTTTCGACGAGGTTCGAGGCGAGTCACGCCCGAAAAGTTGCTCGGCTCGAGTTTAATCGTTCCGCTAAATTATTCTCTTCTCTTTATTTTCTTTTTTTCTTGTTCTTTTTTCTTCTTCTTCTACTTTCCTCGCTGCCGAGCGTGGAATTGCCCTCCGGCCGGGAACTTCGCTCTTAATCGTCGCGAAAACTCGTTGCGACGGCTGCGAAAGGGTTTAAACCGTTCCAAATAGCATCGTTGCAATTTCTTCTCTCGCGGCGTGATAACCGTTGGAGCGTCTTCAATAGGAGAGGGCGGAGAGACGCCGGTTTCTTTTCAACTTATACAGCCACCACCAGCTTAGGGGGCCCGGTTAACGCGAGCACACGCATTGAAACAAATTAAGAGCCGAAGGGCGCCACTGAAGTCTACTGAAACTACTCTGCGAGAAATTAATGGATAGTAGAATGTTCGTTTTGTATCGAGGAACTCGAAACAACCGAACGAAACGAGTTACCGAAGGTGTTTGAATATTCATCGGCGGAAACTTTTGTTACCATGCTATGTGCGTTACGTGAAACATTTTTGGGTCAATAAATGTTTCATCAGCCATTGACTACAATGAAGCTCTATAGTTCTATGATACAATAAACGTGTAATAGCTCAATAAAAGAACTTTTGTCTGCGTGCGTGTGCGCGCGTGTGTATGTGTGTGTTACATAAAATATTTCGAAATTTTGTTGGAAATGTAATAAGAGACGATTACATCGGTAAAATTTGACGTCAATTTAAAAATATATGCAGGGTTTCAATTTTAGAAAATTTATAAATGAAATTATCTCCAAAAGTAATAATAAATAATAACACATTGAAAATGCATTCTTATTGTAAATAAAAATTTGGTGAAAAGCTAATATACACCCTAAGTAGCCATCTTAAATAAGCATGAGTGAAAGATAGTACTATATTGAGAATATTGAGGTTTATCGGTAAGAATCATTGATTGACTGCGTGAATTAAAAGGTAAAAAAAATTGACGATAATTGTAAATAATTAATTTTCATTCTAAGAATCGAAAATTGATCGTATACTCCCGTAATGAAATTAAGACTGTTTGACTTCTGAGGTCTGAGGATGCTATATTTTATAATTTCTGCGCACTTGTATACTTTTTCTAAATTTATTCCAAACTTGATCAATCGAGCATTAACGAATTAACATTTCAACAAACACACCCAATTAAATCCACGAGTGTGTCCAATTTATGTCCTTTCGTAAGCAACGACTGCGAACGCAACGACGAGTAAGGAAGGAGAGTCTCGCTCGCCAACAGCGCTATAATAGCCTTTTAATCCCCCGGTTTATGGCTACCGGTTTGATTCAATATCTCCAGACGGTGAGCATTGTTCGCAGACGACGAGGATTGTTCGCCCGTCGATTGACGTTTCATGAATTGCCGGCTCGTACATCACTTAGACAATGTGCGTATTGTGCGTGGTACACAGGGGCGTCGTGGTATTGTCTGGGTCACCGTGTTCACGCGAACACGGAAAAATCGTTTCCGCGTATTAATCTCGTGCCGTCGAATCTATCCACTGGCAGGTCGAGCAATCCCGCGTGGAATTGAAAAAACAACCGAAGAAAAAAGAAAAAAAAAGAAAAAACTAATACACTATCCATATGATCTGACTTTCGGCCGGAAATTACGGAACGTCGACGTCGACCGGTTGCGATCTGGTTGATTGTTTTGTATTTTATGCGGAAAGCGATACGGTAGAAGGAAATAGGATTAATCGCAGACTTTTCGATTGATTTTGTACATTCGACACTGATGACTGGTGTATAAAAATAAAGTACAAAAGAGAAGTGGAATTTCACGAAACAGGAAGAAGCTTTTCCTTATAAATGAGTTTGCTTGAGTATATTAACGAAAAAGTTATTTAAATTTTTGAAAACGCACACGTTTTGTAAGTCTAACGAGTGAAAGATTTTTATTAAAAAAAAAAGAAATTGCGAATTGATCAGTCTGACTGCTTTGGATGCTTGTGTGCGTCGAGTATCGCAGTTTTAGTTTTCATTTTCGCGTGCACACCATAAAATCCACCGATTTTCTCCACGACCACTGCGCTATTAAACTTTCGCCCTATAAACCTCCGCTTCCCAGTGCTTTCACTTCGTCTACGCTCTTTAACCTCTCTTCGTTTTTTCATCGCTTCACCGTGCAATCACCCCGATACCATCAAGGAAGGCTTCGTGGCTTCACGTTCCTGTCACTCATCTCGAACGAATTCGAGATCGTCCAACACAGAGATCGACTACAGAGGGAAAGATAGAAAGAGTTCTAATCTCTGTAACATTTAGTCTAAACTATTCCAATGGAGATTTAGACGTAAAAAAGCAGTTGTCGATGATAGAAGATGGTGAAAACGTTGATAAAGGACGAAATTGAGAAATTAGACACTGAAAATAGCTTTAGATACGAACGGAGCGACGTGTGAGCTGGAGGATGTAGAAATTGAGAAATTGGCCAGCACTTCCAACAAATGTGATTTTCAGTGTTACGTTACTTCGGTAGCAAGCGTAGGAGGATCATCGTAGTAATTTAACACCATCTCTCCCTCTATTATTCATAAAGACAAGAATAATATCCTGTGTCAAGAATAAAAATAAATTACCCATTGGAGCACTGTAGAAATGTAGTTGACGAACATTATTATGTCTGTTATACAGAATGTTTTGATATTTTGTTAATAGCGTTGCGAGAATTAATTTAAGAATTTAAACATATATATATATAAATTACAAGGGATTTTAATACAGATATGTAAAGATTACAAAACATCTCGAGGTTATAAAATTATTCAAATTATCTCGATATTATCTATTCAATTATCCATCACGTATCTATTGCGTTATTCGTTATGTCAATATCAGCCTGATCGTCCTTGCGCAGACTGGTTTCAAATTTTACCAATATAATCTTTCGTTACAGTATCGATAAAATTTCAAAACATTTTACATAATGCGCGTAACATGTACACCATTGTCTTTGTCTTTGTATGTACTAAATAAAGAGCGACTGTACTGAACAAATTTCCAATATTTATTCTACACAAAACTGCATTATCGAATATTTTTGAAGCTGTAACGTACAACAACTAACTTTCATTCGCGCAATGAAGTAGTTTTTTTTTTTTAAAGAAACGCAACTTTCTTCTTGTCCAAGTCGTATCCATCGCACAGCTATACCGGTATCCGAATTTTGTACAAGCAATCTACTCCGTGGCTATTCACACGTGAAACGGTGTCGTGTCCATTTATATCGCGAAAATATCGAAAGGTCCTCCGTGCATTCCCATGAAAGCGTGGAGCATTTTGCAAACCTTCAATAAGATCTAATCTCAGAGGCTTTCGCAACGCGAGAATCTAAACGCGACGTCAACGTTACTCTTCCGACCATGATTGTCAATCAAAATGAAATACAGAGCGAAAGAAACGAAAAAAAAAAGAAAAAAGAAGAAGAGTTGCACCAGCTGCATGTAAAATGCAACGAGTGCTTTAGCAACGTCGAGCTATCGCGTGAAAGTCAAATACGTCGCGTCAGTTCCGCCGTAAATTGTTACACGTGTCAAGCTTATGATCGAATTCAATAAAAAAAAAAAAAAAAAAAAAAAAAAAAAAATGAAGAGTTATTGAATCCGTAATAAAAACGAGCATCGTCCACGTTTCACTTCCTCCAGGAATCTAAAGGAATATTTCATTTCATTTTTTTCAAACGAGGTATTTTGTATTTCATAAGACGTTGTAGAAGGTTTATGTGTGATGAAATCGTAGAGCGTCATGATAAAAATTTTTATAGAGTAATGACTCTATAGAATAAAGATTTTTCTGAGAAACAGGAATTCTTTTTATTTCTACAAATTCCAATTTATTTAATACAGTTGCTCCGAATTAAGGTTAAAAAAAAAAAAAAAAAGAAAACTGACGAAAATTTTTAATCCTCAGCACAGTTTTATAGACTCGCGACGATATAGTTTCAGAGATTTGAATGGCTTTCTCGTGAAACTTGTTACTCCTTTGTTCCATTTGCCCGTCTACTTCAATCTTTACATGTTCCCTGCAATTTGCTTCCCCCGATACGAATTACACACTGTAGTCTCTATAACAGACAGTTCAACTACCGTAAAAACTTGACAACAGTTGTTTTCGTCACGTTCGAATCCGCGTTTTTCAACGGAAGCACTGCAGAAACATCGAAGCAAAATGAACGAGGGAAACGCTATCACGTAGTAGACGAGCGTTCCTCCCTCGTGTTTGTTTTTACACCCTCTTCTCTCTCTCTCTCTCTCTCTCTCTCCTGTTTTTCTGTCTCCGTCTCGTTAATGAAACCATTAAACACGTCGTCTAAGCGGACCTCGTTTCTCGGACGATCTCATTTTCATCTCTCGAGCCCCGGAGAAACTTGTCCCTCGGACTCGGCCACGCTTTTTCGCGGGGCTAAAAGCTATCGCGCCGGCGAAACGGTTTATCGTTGAAACGACGCGGCCGGGCGATTTAACTCTCGCGCGTTGTCCCCTCCCCGTGAAAATTGTATTATCCGAGTCAGCTGCGCGAAAATTGCACTGTAAATTCGGGACGGATAAAGAAAAACAATTAAGAGCGGAACGGGGCCACGGGGAGAAAGAATCATGTATCTTTGCTGTCTGTTCGCCGTTAAATCCGGCTCTGCCGGTATTTCGGCCCCACCCTCTTGAAAAAATATAACTTTCATCCTCGTAGTTTTGTTCGTCCCACTACAATGGAGAACCGCGTTAGAGGGTGTATCTAGCTTCAGCGTCGTTAACTTTGTTCCATTAATTTTATTCTCCCTTTATTTTAGGAGTATCTGCAGCGTTATACAGTTCAACAGCGATCGCGCGCATCTCGCGTGTTGGAACTGAATAATTGAAGAGTGCATCGATCGATATGTTGTGCAAAGCAGATAACATTTCTGTACCAATCCATTAAGGCAACATTTCGTTTTGCAGTTGTTCTTTTTTTTTTCAATTAATTCGTACTGTCGTGTTGGAGCTATGAAAGGAAATTTAACATATTCTCGTTATCGTTTATTGAGTGAGGCACTATTTGTCTCTTTGTAGTTTGATTGTGGTATTTGTTAATTATCTATTGCATTTCTTTTTATGATTAAATTTATTTAATGAAACTATCGCCTAGAAGAAATATAACCTTCAAAGTATGTGTTAGTGAGTAAGATAAGTGAAAACAATTTGTCAAACACCGAAGTAAGGGCTAATTATTTCGTGGCAAAGTTTGAAGGAGATCTTGAAATTTGCATACCGTACATGTGACGATCAGTGGATATTTGTGAGAGTAAAGTATGTTAAGATATTCAAGTCATATATATTACGCGTGTAATTATAATGTGTCGACGTGTGCATGAATATGTTAGTTTATTTATAGGTACATAAAATATAGCTGCGATAAATATGTATACATTTATAGAATAAACTAGAAATATGATACTATAATGTTTTGAACGTCATGACGAATAATTATATGTTTACATGTAAATAATAATTACTATGCCACCAGTAATAAATAAATAGATTTCGCTTTCCTTCGTTTTTGAAGTATTTCTGTGAAAAGAAATCTATGGCGCACACTATGCAAAAATATATAAAACAGACTATTGATTGACGAAAAAAATTTCTCTTTAAGCTCTAACACACAACACACGAATGCGTTGCATTCGTTTTCATCAACTTCAATTTCCACCTAGTTCCAATAATTAGAAAAATCGTTTTACACGCGCTCTATCGATCAGACGTACAACGCGGTGTATAAATAAATAAAATCCCGCACAGCTACCCGGTGACACGGAAATAGGCAACGAACGATCAATCTCGGTGAAAAGCAGCCGTGAAAAGTAGAAGTCGTCGGGGATCGATTCGAATGGGACGCACGAGGACGGAATTAAAAGCTCGCGGCGTGACGCCGCTACAGACGAGCGAGAAAAGCGCGCGGAGCAAATTAATAGATCGTGCCAGGTGAGAGGCGACTAAGAGCGTCGCGTGTGAACGCGGCATAAGCTCTTTCTCGTGTCGCCGCGCGCTAAGTGAAAAAGGAACGCCAGGAGGAAAAGCTGTGTGGCCGCATGTGCGCACACGTGGCCCGTGTGCCGAGAGGGAAATACCAGTTGGCGAGCACCTCGCTCCTCTCACGAGGAAAATATTTTCCGGGTCGATCTGAAACTCGGTGGCGACCGCCTCGCCTCTGAAGCCTGCACTCAAGCTGAACGCGATAGTTAGACGACTTCTTCGAAATCGTCGGATCCGTGGCTTCGCGTATATATTTCTGAACAATGCCTCTCTGTTTCGATCGGAGAAACAGCGTGAACTATCAATTTTTGTTCAAAGAATGAAAAAACAAGTTGGACTACTCGGTGTTGTTCGAATCGAAGATGGAATTTCAATGATCGAAAAATTTTCTCAACCCCTTGACATACGAAGTAAAATGATATTCGATGTGATGGTATTTAGTTTTCATTCTGACACTCGTTTAAACAAAGTCGATTTTTATATCCTTATACTTACACTGTAAAATGTCATGAACACAGTCGCTTGTGTAACACTCGATTAACTTGCAAACATCTCAAAGACATCATTGTATGTCAAAGGTTTAACGTAACTTTCAATTTCAGTCCCATTTTTTAATTCTTCCAAACTGATGCTATATATGTACATACATACATCAAATAAGGTTCTAATCACCAATAGTTCGTAGTTGATAGTGACTTTTTAATTTTCGACAACTACAATTAAAGCACAAAATTTCCATTAGAAACGTTAAAGAGAAAACAAAATGGACGAGTTTTACGATACAACGGAGTGCACATGTATTTATTGTATATGCATTTTACGAAAAAAAAAAAAAAAAATCGTTCAAATCTCGAGAAACACAAATCTGTGAAATTTTTATTTCTACAAATACTATGCATCTATCTATCAAATCTCCAACGAGAATTATGAATTGGTCATTTCGACAGTTCTCGTAGTTCTAGCGTCGACATTGTCAATTCAGAATCTCTCTCGTCTATCAGCTGTCCCGGAACGTTGAACAGAGGAGAGACGTTACGCGCGATGGCGCGCCACTTTCGTCCATAAAAGAGCTAATGACGGCTTTGAGAGTCGGCCGACGCCGATGCCTAGGAATAATCCGTCGATCTGCGAACACGGCTGTACAGATAATCGAATTGTTTAGCACGGCATTCGGTAATACACGTACGGCGAACAATCGCGATGGCGAGGGAGGGGGGGAAGCACCGGGTAACGGAAAGCCTCGGCCGATCTATTGGAACGTGCTCGCTTTGTTCGCGTGCCAATTGCAGCCGTTAATTGGCTATAGCCAATAAAGCGTTGATTAGCAGCCGGACAGATATATCCAGGGGATCCCCCTCGCTATCTGTGTCGTGGCTGCGCTTGTAGCTGCGTGTTGGCTTAACGCTTCATCAAAATGGCGTCAAGTTTATCGATTACTCGCTCCTGTCCCGTTCACGTCTACTACACGTGTTTAATTTCGAACACGAGGATCTTCTGTTTGAGTTGGGCGCCACTTGATGCGAACCGCCGCCACGTTCTGAATCTACACTCGCGCTCACTCGATCAGACGATCTGTCACACTTATCTCTCGTCGAATTCCCTTTTTCCCCATACGATACATCGGTCACGACTACGGTGTGAATTACGCGACCGTAGGATTTAAGAGAGGCAGATTGCAGCTGCCGCGTCACAGTCTAGCAAGATGTTTTGCACTTTGTAATTATAATTTGTGCTTTAGTCTTTGGACGTCTCTGAACTCACCCATGACACCTTCTTTGCAATACTTTTCAATAATTATTCTTTATATTTTCGCAGTATATATGTATATACAATGATATGGTATAATACGCTATTTTACAGGATCTGTAATAATAATATGTACAACAATGTACAATACATTATGATCGATGCTTTGAACAGTTTCTATATTGATCAAATTTATTTCAAAAAAAGACAAGATGCGAACCATTCACAAGTCACGTTGGCCGACATCGCCAAATCAAAATGCGGAGAAGAGAAACAAATGTTTCGTCTTTAAAGTAAGTCTGGAATTAGTCTTTTTTTTATGACAGATTTATGAATTTTCGTTTTGTCCAATTGTACTGCAAGTTAGGCAACAGTCACACTGATCAAACAAATATCCACAAGTCGAAATTTCCTCGTAATATACAAATTCTTGAGAGAAAACTCCTATATCCGCAAATCATATTACGCTGAGTTGATCAGTTTGGCAAATTTATTATCCTTCAACGAAATTCAGCCATATTCAAGCTCGGAAGTAGAACATTCCGCGTGCTATTATTACACAATTCGCGATAGATCCCGATACTTCAACAACTTTCTCGTAATCTTCGAGACGTTTATCGTGGCAAGTTCTCAGAATCTTCGCTGGTCGGAGTTCAAGTAGCCGTATCTAATTAGTGCCACTTGCTGTGCAACGCTTCCGAGTATCGTTCATACGCGGGTTTGTTCGGTGAAGTTCGCTCGTTACAGTCATTCCAGATGTAATCGTTCGATCCTCGGAAGAAATTCCAGCGCGTCGTGACGGCTCGTTCGCGTACAACAGCTCGATGATTCGCACGTGGACGTGACGAGTTTGTAAAAGATCGAGTGTCGCGGATTCGAATGGTCCGGCCAGAACCAGAGTTGGCCAAGCGCAATGAACTCGGCCGTTTGCCAGTTATAATCGGCACGTGTGACTGCTACCGGTGGTCAACAATGATGGCTGACGATGAATGAACTCGCGGCGGATGCAAACAGACCCGACTGACACGCGAGTCGCGTGGAATTCGTTGCCAAGAACCAGAGGAATATCCGCCGATGTGACTGACGTACCATACAAACTCTTCATTGATTAACTCCACTTCTTGAATCGTTCCTTTTCATGAAATTTCTTGAAACTATACGTATCAAAACGTGTTTCAAGTTTGAAAAGTTCCTCGAACAACAATTGGGCTAATCACCATTGAATGATAAGACTTTTTTTCTTAACCGTGGAATAATTTATTAGGAAGGTAAAGGTGTTTTGTGCTATTGTACGAACTCTTCGTTGATTAATTCCATTTCTTGAATATTTCCAAATTTTTATATCGAAACGTGTTTCATGCTTGAAACAGATTTTTCCAACAATTAGATTATAATTTAACACGGCTGAATGATGAGATTTTTTTTTTTCTTAACTGTGGAATGATTTATTATAAGGATATATTATTTTATGTCGTTAAAAATTAAACAAAGCTACGATATTTATTCGAGTATAAATTTTAAAAGAAATTTTTACTGTTTCATCAATTTCTCTACTTTCTGTTTTATGGAGATAATCGATTTGGCTCGTGTATAACGTTGATTGCGTTCGAGATAATTCTATTGTAATTTCTTTGTCAATATATTCTGCTTATTATAATATTGATATTTATCAATTGATTGCTATGCTTAACAACTGATTATTACATTTAATAAACATTTACATGCCTGAGGAGAAAAATAAGCTTCAAAAAATAACTAGCACCTAAAAACATTACAAATAGAATGAAGAATAGATAGCGTCGAGATATATTAGATAGAATTGTGAAATATCGATTCTAAGGTTATAATGCCGAAACAAATTAATATAATATAATGAAGAAAATTCATAAATAAAAAGAAATTTGATGAAAATGAAATGAAATTTGATGAACCGTACAATAAAAACCACACGCATAAAATTAATGAACAGGATTTTCGAAATTTCTGTAATTTTTAATTTATGTAGGTCGATCAATATGATTTCTGAATGGCTCCGTTGTGAATGAATCACATATTGTTCAATATTCATTGTCAATTTCCTTTCAATATACTTCAATAATAATGAGAAGATATTCATTATTATTGATTCATTACTGACATTCTAAGCATTCATTGTTAGGGAAATACCACTATCGAAAAATACAGTCAGAGGTGAAACTTCCCACAATCGTTTGGAGAGTCGATGTTTTTTTAACCAACGGATAACAGAAGGCGCGCAAGTCCGTCAAAAATCAAGTCTTCGCTGTGTCGATCGAATCGAATAAGCATCGGTAAACAGCGAATGGAGCGTATGAATACCATGATGGAAATGTAATATTTATTCTCGCGTCGAGTATTCCAGCAGGCAACGTTTTTTGAGCGCGCAAAAATACCAACAATATTTGATTTTCCGTAGCCATACACCAATGGGAAATGCCAACAATGTAAATAATTACATTTTCCCTCGTTAATATCGGACCGACCGCAGGAAAACGAAAATTTCATAAAATCTTCTCGACGAAGCTAGATAATGTTGAACGAGTCACAGTAAGCTAAAAACAGCGGGAAAGTGGCCGAGTGTCAATTTTTCACTTCAAGTTCAATACGAAAAGAATATTTACTGCGAATTTTTATAGACAGAAACCAATCTGACTTAGGTCGATTTGAACTCAAATCACGTAAGATTTTAAAAGTCGAACAGACTTAATTAACTTAAACTTCTACATTTAAAATTTATCTTAATTCAACATCGAAGTCGCAATCATTTTTTTTCCATATGATCTACAAAAAAATATAATTCTGTTATCCCTAAGGTAATTTAATCTAATAATTATAAATTAAAGATCAAAATATTTTCTTTAATTAAAGTTTTTATTAATTAAAATTTATTAAATTTAATAATCCTCCCAATCAAATATTAAATTAAATTCTATATTAATTATAAAATTAAATTAATATAAAATTGGACCCTCTATAGGCTAAAATTCTATAAGGTAAAACACTCTAACTTTCGAAACCCAAAATATTATTTATCTTTGACAATTGTCTGATCTACTCTGAGGACAAAACCCAAATATATATATATATAGATTTGAATCACAGTTTTACAGAATATGTCAACATACATATTTTAAATATGTATAACTGTGTGATAACTATTGCATTTACAAATAGTGTAAAACTTATAACAATTAAAAGTCTGACAAATGATTAAAAGTAATGAGCTCGAATTTGTTTATTACTAAAAGGTATAACAAATTTGCAATTTACTTATGCGTCTTCGAAGCCTTCGGGCATTCATTCTAGGATTCGAAATCAACAGTCACTGAAATATTTTTCTCTTCGTTTATAGTATATAGTACTCGAAATCCATGAAATGAAACTTAAATAACGATTCGCAAGTACATATTGGACTTGATCCCATTCCTGGTTCCTCTTTTTGCTATGTAACAAGCGTACAGATGATTTAGATACTCATGGCCGCGCATTCGCTTGATTCACAGCTACTCTTAGCTAATGGCGGCGTTTCAAAGCAGTGGGAAGAAAAGAGGGACTGGCGTGCGTACAGCCCTGTTCAAAAGTCTCAGGGGAAAATTCGCGAGATTGAATCGAGCGAGACTAATACTCATGTAACAAATTAACTTGTGCCGCATCAATTAAACATAAGGTCACTTAATATGGGAGAAATTTAGATTCGAATTTTCAAATTTAGATTCACGATATCGAATGAAAGAAGATACTTTCTCGAGCGAGCCAATGTAAATCTCTACGTTCGTTTGAGAACTGGAAGTGTTAAACATATTGATAATTACGCTGTAGGATATTACATGCGATCGTCGCTAAATTATGAAAAGTGTCTGAAGACTTTTGAGAGGGAATGTAAGGAGGAGAGGCGCGTGAAAGAGAGACGAACGAGGAAGAAAGAAGAGAAAAGACGCGGCGAAGACGTCTTCTTCAACCTCTAAGAGCGAATATATGCCAGAAGGGTGAGAATGAAACGGACCACAGGGAGAAAGTGTTGGAAATATGTGAAGGTAAATCCCTGTTTACGAGAGTGATAAGGGTCGTCATTAGAGAGATCACAAAGGAAACCCATTCGTTGCTTTCCGCGCTTTCTGACGGAAGTTCCTGGCAATATTAGTCGCTCTTCTCCACCCTCGCCCTCGGTAGTGGTCAAACAATTACGTCTGGTCAAAGGACCTTCGTAAACCCTTCGCGTCACAATATTAACCCTTTCACTGTCGAATGCTTCCATGGAACAGCCTTCCATCTATCACGTGCACACGAACGCCGAATATTTTCAACTGAATTAAATACTACGGATTTCACGTTCCCTGTAATCGAATCAGGACCATTTGGAACTTTCAACGTTCGATCGAAATTTAACTACAAGTTTTATTAATTACTGTGAACGTTACACGCGTTACGTATTGATAATTTAATTTTACTGTTACACACGATATCTTGTTATTTAGTAATATTATATGCTAATGGACGTTGCTAGGGCATCAATTGCAAGAGATAAGCGACTGAGAGTACGCTTCGTTTGAATTATTGAGCTCGCGTTGTGAGGAGAAAAGTTTCGAACAGAAAATAAATAAGAAAAGGGGACTTGCTACTGATAATAAAAAAAAAAAAAAAAAAGGAAGGAAATGCAAATTGGTCACGTGTATGTCTGTAATATTGCGTACAGTTTTCACTTACGCGTGTGAAATGAGCGAAAAGTCGACGATCTTTCAGAGTTTAGAAAATTCCTTTTTCGATTGTCACTGACGAATTGACAAATAATTCCCCCCGAAACGTCCCGCGAAACAGTACACTCGGGCGAAATTTCTTTCTTAATCGACCCAGCGACCGTTTCGCACGGTGACAAACGACGATCGTACCTTTCTCTTTCTCTCATTTCGGGGAACAGAGAGAGCGAGAGAGGAAGGCGGCGAACGAGGCTCGCAGACGTGCACAGAGCTTAGCTGTAAATTTATTTTCCAGCGGGCAACCGGAAGTCCCGGCGCAGCCCCTCGAGAAGCCCCTCTAGGCTAGCCGGACACTTGAGCTTTCATTGTTTACGGCAGCCGTGAGGGCCGGTCCGGGGGTTGCAGTTTTCCCAAGAAGAGGTTAGCCTGACCGCCTCCATTTCTCGACGCGGTCGAAGCTCGACCCCGTTTTCCGTACTTTTCACCTCATCCTTCAACAGACTCGGAACTTATACACACACACACACATACACGTATGCACATATACGCATCATTCTCTTTCTCTCGCGCGCGTATTCTCGGTTCTAGTTGTCCATCAGGAACGGATCTACTCGAAAGAGTGAGGACGTCTAACGAAACGAAACTGAGTGATATAAATCGCGGCTTGAACTTCGTGCAGCCTAATCATCCCAACGAAAGACTTGGTATCTTGTTGAACCAAGTCTTTCGAAAGAGATAGATAATATTTGAAAGTGTAATGAATCGAGACTGACGTGATCATCACAATGTTTCTGCCAGGGAGTGTTGTTATCGATGATTAGCAAAGGAGAATTTGTCCTGTGCTCATTTGAATTATAGTAGCGCGATGTATAATTTATACGAATTTTTTCAGGCGGAAATAGTTTGTGCCTAGTCAGAGAAGTTTTAATTTCAGACATTGAAAATAGAAAAACGAAGGCTTTGGACATTTTACGAATTCGATCGTTTCTAACACTATTTTACAGCAAAGCAAATAAAACTATTAATTAAATAATATAAATATTCTGATCATGATTATAATAATAGTAAGTTTTAGCAATTAGTAGATTTTGTCGTCTATCTTTTTTCCTGTGAACAAATATACATCGAATTTCACGTTCAAATAAAAAAATTTACGCACTAATTCCGTTTAATTACATATTCGGTTGACATAAATGTACTTCTATTAATAATATTTGAAAATAAAATTCTACATATCCTTAATATCTTGTTTTAATTGCAAATTAATTAATATGCGCTTCTCTGTACTATATTCGAATCAAACGATGTTCCTACAGAAACAATCAATTCTTATAATTTCAATCGTTCTCATAAATCATCAAAGCATTTTTAAGCTTCCCCTTTTATTACAAAAGTAATAAAAAGAATTGTACCACGAAAGACTTTAAAGTCTTAAAAGACCCAACTACAAATCAAGTTTTCTTTCCTACTTGCAGACACTCCTTCTAGTATTCTAATAATCTGAGATGTTCCGAAACATTTATATGCAACTTCGTATCTGATCATTTTTCGCATAACAAAGGTCGAAAATGGCATAGAGCGGTGACAAAAATTTTCGTTTTCTGAGAGACCGTGGTTCGTGAATATTTGACCGAGGTCGAAGTACCGGGATCAATCTACCTATTCTTCAAATATTCAACAGCCTTATGGGGGTCGGCTTTATTTAATGCCTTTCCATGCACGTGCCACCACCGAAGAATCTCGTAATTCTGTCAGCCTTAGGAAAAAAAAAAAAGAAAAGAAAAAAAACATCGACCTGCGCGTTTTTCTTCGACAACGACGAAAGACGACGACGACGACGATGGCCTAAAGCGTCACTGTAGAGTTTCATACGTCCACTCTTATATCGCGCGAGTATCTCGTTACTTCGTCTCAATTCCACCTTTTCCGGGAGACGGAAGAGAAACATTCTGCGAATCCTCGCCAGTCTCGCCACTTATCTTCACTTCGTTCGCGAAAATGATGAAAAATCATCCGCAAACCGATCCACAATGGATCAGAAACCTCTATAAAAGTTAACGAAAATTCAAACTTTCCTCGATACTCTCTGAAAATTCATAGAAAGAAGCAGACAACAGGTGGAAAAACTTGTAATCAGGAAAATTTCAAAGGAATAAGAAACGCAACAGAACAATGCTTGATCGCTAACGACACAAATCTCTGAAACTGATTGTAAAGCTTGCAAAAAAACGTCATCCTTTCGATCACAAACACTCGCAGCGATCGAAAATCGGGGTTTGTCGACAGATCTTCCAATGGATTTTATCGGAAGTCCGGGACAAAAGGGAAATACTATTGACCGCTAATGGACTGCCGATTAATTAAACACGGTCTGGCGATCCTCCAAGCGTTCAGCATTGTTTACCGTACGAACGGTTCGGCAAATCCCCGTTTTGCGTGCGCTATCATAGCGTACATGCACGGGAACACGATGGGGAACTGAGAGCGCACGCACATGCGCCACCAATGATAAATCAGGAGCACATTTCATAGATTATATATGCAGCGTAATGAAAAAAGTTTCAGTCGTAACATCGGCCTTCTCAGGATTTAATTTCTGCCACATAATCGAGTATTATTGTATTAGATCATATTTATATTATATTACAGTAATCATATTAGTCTATATTAGTAATCTATATTAGTCTATACTGACATATTCATATTTTCGTCAGATTCTAGATTCTTAGACTCTTAGTCAGTGGTTTCTAGATTCTCGGTCGCTGGTTTCTAGATTTTTAGATTTCTGGATTCTAAGATTGTATGTTCTTGATTCTAGATCCTAGATTCTGGATTTGCGGCCTTGAATAGTACGCAATTCACGCGAACTTGATTCGCTTTGATCGTCTATGCAAGCTTGTACTTCATGAGATTGGCGAATTAAGAAGTTAGAAGTTTGTAAACTTCTTTTTTACAGTCATTTATAATAAGTTTATTTTACGTTAAAATAATTTAACTCGCTAATTTGTAAAATTGTTACCAAATTAACGCTTACAATTTCTAAAGTTTCATGAATAATAATGTAAAAAGATGCCAGAATCATTGACACTAATAATATTAGTAGAAATAATTTAAAGTTTCCTATGTGAAACAGTCGTGTTCATCAGGGATCAAATGGGAGATTTATTAATAATAGCATAAAATTTTAGAAGCAATTTTCACCATCTGAGCGCAAAGAGAAAGTCGATGAAACAGTCAATATGGGTCAAATATTTTTTCGAAGATTATTGCCCCGAAAAGTTCCATCAAGAGTGACCGCCAATATGTAAATTTCTTTTGTTTGTGTTCGAATACATGAATTTTCCAAGTTTTTTTATGATGGAATACTCTGAAATACAGAATAGATCGATCGAGCTTCTATACTTACATACATAGATCATATATCACGTATAGAATATTAATTCATAGAGTGTCTAAATCTCTAAAATTACTTCTTTGAAAGAAGCTGTAGGACGGAACTGTAAATTTACTTACTACGAATGATACTGATATTCTACGCACAACGATCGTTAGTTATTAAGTTTGTAGTAAAAATTTTATTTAACTTAGTCTAAGTTTGCAACAATTGACCACATTTGAACAAAATTACAATATTACATAAATTATTTATTTCACTGTTAGTTTTATTCAGTTTCTAAGTTATTTAGTTTCTCATCTAATTTTATTAAGTTATTTTCTAGTCTAAGTTTACAACAATGCACTTGAACAAAATGTAATTATGATATTACATAAATTAACCTTTGGCGAGCAACGATGTTGTCTACAGTTGAGTCGTTTAAGTCCATGCCTCAATTGTTTACAATTCCACATCAAAATTCTACAGTTGAAAAGATGGAAGAAAAATCTTATTAACGACCTTCAATCTATTGTACAATTCTCCTTAAGTCATTTTCCACGAGACAAAGAATCCTTCTTCAGGAAAAATAAAAATTTCACGAGTAACGAAACTTTTATTCAGAGCCCACAGAGTCAGAGTGTCAGACATCTTACATACCTTTGCATTTCTGTTGCCGTCCATCTATTTAATTTTCCCCTGAACGCACGGAAATCTACTGGAGCGACCTTTATTTACCAAACAGACCTGCATCACCAATTCACGGAAGCGTGTAGATATCTGCGGACAGCGGTCGCAGCCCCTCCCAGCTGTCGCCGTCCATATTTCACCCCCCCGGTTAAACGTCTCCCAGGAGTACGTCTTCGTGAGTGGCGAACGCCTCTTCGAAGTTGGCCAGAGTTCACCAGTCCTCACCCCGCAGGTCAGCTTCGTGCACGATGCCGACACGCATCAATACACCTATGGGCCCGGGTTGACCCTAAATCGGATGGATCCGCGGCGGCCTCAGGGCGGAGACGGTCACACGGAATAATTATTCAGCGAATTTGCATGCTGATTTTGAGGTCACGTTTACTCGAACCTACAGCCTACGGCTCCGTCTGCCCCCGCGAGCTGCATCTCGATGGACAAACGAACCGTTTACCATCGTATTATTGATGAGGATATTCCGTATGCGCGTAAACCTGGATTGCGGTCAGACACCGCGGGGAAGAAGTTTCGGTCAGTTTCGGAGTTTCCTCGGCGAGCTGCACGATTTCGAGAGAATGGGGATGGGGGGAGGGGGTTGGTTTTCAAGGGGGATGAAGGTGAACCGGTTGGTTTAACCGTATGGTTAATTCAACGCTGGTAACTAGGATTGATCGAAATGGACAATTCCACGTGGGAATTTCAGTTGAGCTTCTAGGAGCAATTTTGCAGCTTCAGAACGGTGTGATTCAACAGAATGTAATTTGAACAATTTAAAAAGAAAAATTATATTTAACAAGGATACCGAATAGCTGATAACAATGTGAAGATATTAACTCTCATACACATAGGTATATCGTATCAATTTTAAACTTTCTGTACAATTTCGTTCCGCTTTCTACGTTTATATAAATAGAAACGAATTTGTGTTACAACTTAATATATATTTGTAACTGTTGATACGCGAAAATTCTTACATCGACACTTATAAGCTCGTGGTATGAGATTGTCTGAAATAAAATGTAATGTCCAAATGGACTCGTAACAGATGCACAAACACAACAGAAAAGAAAATCAATTAATTATTCGTGACACGTGACAAATTCAAACTAAAAAAATTTGCCTGTGAAGCTCACATCTCACGATCACACCTAAAATTATACGATCATCCTTGAATTTGCATTCACCTTGATTAAATTTTCAGAGGAAACAGGAAGAAGGAAGAAGCAATTGTTGCTGACACTCAACGCGTGGCAAATTCAAACTCACATATTTGTATTTCGAATCACATTTTTATCACGAGCAAACGACCCATTTTGACTAAAATATATCTACTTTGATAAATCAGAATCGTTACTTAATACCTAATCTTCGAACTTTCTGACCCTTTGCGTCCCCTTTGATTATGTTCTAAAGGGCGGAAATGAGAAAGCACGAGGGGGGGGGGGCCGTCATTCGCGCGATTGTTTAAAACGAGCCGCGCTAAAACGCGATTCGAATCGAGGTTTAACGGTGTCCGCGGTTCTGGCCGCGATGTCATTTCAGCCTGGCAATTAGATCAACCGATAACGAATAGGAGGCGACGCTCGAGAGGCCCCCGCAATACGAAAATCATATTCGTGGGCCACGTTCGTACGCACAGCACGCTGATAATTAACCGGAAATCGAGGAAGAAAATGAATCGAAACGCGTTCTAACCGCGCCGCCGCGCAAACGGTGTTCACCCCTTCTTGCAGTATTTTCGATTTCAGGCGATTCGAATTTCGAATCCGCCGCTTTGGAAATCGGCCCGGCGCGGTGATTTCATCGTGTTTCGTGGAATATACGATTACAGAGAGGGGGAGAATCTATGGCCGTGCTCGATCCAGCTTATCTGGCCGATTACCGAGTCCTCGTTCGACGATATATTCGATTTCTGCCGGATTTCGACTGGCACGCGGGAAATTAGACGAAAGGCGTCTCTTGGTTTTTGTCCCTTTTGTTCGTCTTTTGCGATCGCTCGGCCAATCTGAACTGCACGGCGGGCGATCCGCGCGAAGCTTGTATCAGTAAAACGTTTTTATTATTATCGGGACAGATATTTGATTTATTGGCGAATTATGTTCCCTAATACTGTACGAATTGGAATATATAAATTTAGTACAATACGTATATTTTTCTTCAAGCTGACAGACTGAAGGAAATGCATGTTTTCGAGTGACAGTGCATGAATAATAACAATAAAATTAACACTGAAACTATTATGCGATCATTTTTCAGATTTGACTTGCAAAGATCGTGAGATTTTTTTGAAATACCTTCTAGGTTTCTGTATTGTGTTGTATAATCCATAAAATTATATAACAATATCGTATAGATATTAGACTGCATAATTACTCGATCTCTGTGGGATTGGATAACCACGAATGATCAGGTATTTTTTATCGTAGATAATAAATAAAATGAAAAGGTTCATTCATCGCTTAAAGGTGCATTATGAGCTTCTTTCATTGAAGTTCTCCTTACGATAAGTACTAAATTCAGCTTTGCCAATTGCTTCCCTGTTGATCGATTGTCTCTCTCTGAATGAAAATATGGCTGTTTAAAACGAAGACCAGTTAAAGCGGATAAGGGAGAGTCGACTGTCTCTAAAATGGAGTTGAAGGAGATGATACACGAAGGAAAATGTAAAACTGGAAATGACGTGACGTTACTTAGCAACTCTTGTTCCTCTGAAAATTGTTTCGTTAGTCTATCTTTCCATGCTATCTGAAGATAATGCGATAAAATATCCTACGACGAGGAATATTTGAAAAATTCGATAGATCATCTACTAACGATCTAAGTAAATATTTTTTGTTACAACAGACACAATAATTATTTTCTATCTACCCACAATAAAATTTTTGTACCAGATTTTTCTCTTATTCTAAAATTTCCAAGGCTTAACTTATTTTATAATTGGACTATTAGATAATTACTAATCAACTGCTAGAAATGAAACTTGAATAGAAATTTGTTAAAAGTTTGGTTTTAAATCGTTACAAAGAAAACTTATTTTATACGTTTTGGACAATAAAAAAAAACAGTGTTATTTTGCTGGATAACGAAAGAAAAATATGAGAATACACACACATTGTGTACGTCTGTACGTGTTTTACGTCTTTGCATCATTTCGTTTTCTACCATAAAAGGAAGGAATTTTCTTCATTATTTAATGTACAAATAAAATGTTGTTTTTTTTTACAGTATTATTAAACTCACGCACAATCGTGAAACGATTTTCTAACAAGCATAAAAAAATACAAAATATAAAAAGTAATTTGAGCATCAGAATTTAACGACTAAGATCGATAAAGTAATGACGAAAAGAACAACAAGAACGGAAAAAAATCACAACATTTGACTGTACGTCTTTTCTGAGTTTTATATGTCGGAACTTCACACGTAAGTGCGGAGTGGAAGATGGTTGACAAGTTCGACGAGTGTTATCAAAAATCTTCTAACAATAAATGGAGCACGGATTCTGTAATCTCGATAGCGTTGCAATAAATAATAATCTTCGCTTATGTTTATAACTGTAATATATGGCCATGTAACGCGTGAATCTCGCAAACTTTTCTCCGCGAGCTCATCACGTCATAAGCTTTTTAACACCATACCATACGGTTGCAGTCAATGCAAAAAATGGCCAATAACAGAATTCTAAACAGAGTAAAAGTTTTCACGACTCGAATCTCAAGTTGCAATTATTTTTCCAAAAAAAAAAAAAAAAAAAAAAATCAACCAAACGAGTGATTAGTTACTTACACTGTCGGACAAAAAGATAGCACAACTGTAATTTTTAAGAAATTTTATTCTTATAATCAAAGTTTGCACCAACTGCAGCCCGTAACATAATATTGCCTTCACTCATTTGTCTTTGTTGAATTTTTGACAACTGTGTTTTTCTAATGTCACGGAAGTAACAATTGAAGTCATCAAAGCTATCCAATCAAATTAAATCTTTTCTCGTCGGAACACTACGAACGTGTCATTCGAAATTCGAATAATATCTAATAAATAATATCCAACAGTGCAAGATGCAATCAGGACTCGCAAATACGACGCAAGATTAAAATTCTCGATGATATCGGTTGACCAATACCGACGTACAGTTCGGTCCGGAGGAAAGAAGTTCGCCAGACATTGAATAAAGCGCACACTCGAGAATGACAACAATTTATCATTCGTCGCTGCGAATGCTGCAGAACGTATTCTCTCTCCATTCGCCGGGTATCCCTCTTTGCTCGTGTGTGTGTCGCGTCTCGGGAAAGGGGCCACGAGAATCGATCTATCCGTCGGGCGGGACGAATTACCTGCCAACGCGCCACCGAAATAGATATCCGCTTCCCTGAAAAAGAAACATTTCAGCCCGTCCCGCGTCGACGTTCTTAAACGTTTCAACCCGAACGTGCCCACCTGCTGCTCGATACTCGAAAACAGTCGATCGCGAGCCGCGAGCCAGCGACGATCCGAAGCCGGCGCGTCGAATCGAATTACAATGTTGGATTAAATTGGAATTCTTCTTTCTTTCTTTTTTTTGGGGGGGAGGGGAGGCGAGGGTGGGGGCTTCTTCCTTTCTCTTCTTCGCTCGTTAAGTGAACCAAGGTAATTGAGACTTTAATTTCTTCTTGATCTTCCAAGTGGTTTAATTTTTCTGTTGTATCATTGACATAAAAAAAAAAAAAAAAAAAAAAATTGGGATTTTGGAAGAGTTTTGATATTAAATAAGACTAGGCTTCAGAGTTACTACTTGTACGGTATAGAGGAAAATTATTTAACGACGGAGCAGAATGAAAGAATTCTATCTATATATTGTATATTTGATATAATATATCTTAGTAGGAATTTAAGTATCTTTGCATTAGTATTTAGGTATTTAGACACTCTCAGAATAAAGTCACTCATATCCATCTAAACTGACAATTTCTAGCACTCGAAATTCAATCATTGGCGACAAACGAATCGCGCGAACTTTCACGATAATTCTAATAAATAAGCGACCAGTCGCGACGATTTTAGCAATGAGACACGAAATAAAATCTTTCAACTACAAATATTCCATTTGATATTTATATTTCTTTATTCTGCAAGATATTAGATTGTACACAAATATTTGCAATTCCCCACGTTTCTTCACTTTTCAACCATAATCCACATTATGTCCACAAAATACTGACTACAGCATTCCGAAACGAGTAAAGAGAAACGAAGAACAAAAACTTCAGTTTAATTCACGGATAGCAGACTCTCTAACAAAGTATCCGCAGAACCACCGAACGAAATTCCTAGGCTACAGAAAGCTACAAATACTCTAGAGAAAAATCGCCAGGTATCCATCCGGGTACCCGTGGGAAAGCTCGTTTCCGCTGGATCATTAAAACGCGAACACGTCGAATAGTAGCCAAACGAGGGCAGACAGTAGCGCAAACAACGTCTCGCTCTTCGTTGGCTAGACTTTGCGGCATCTCGCGAAGAAGGCTTAATTTATCACCCGTCGACGAATCATTTATCATCGAAAATGCCAAAGTTCTCTTTCTCGTTCACCTTCCCCCTCTCTCTCTCTCTTCCTCTTTCTCTCGTGGTTTCCCTCGTAGCCTCCACATCTCCCAGTGAAAACTTTCGGTTGGTTGCTTACTCTGGCTGTGTGTTTCTCTTGTGGGGGTGGGAAGGCTGAATTCAGGAACGCTGGCACGTGACGAGAAACAATGAGGCGAACAATGAGTCGGGCCGACAATGCTGTCCTCAAAATCTCTCGGCGCCGCTTGCCAAAATCCTTCGGGGGCTTTCTTGCAGCCGAACAGAACCGCGTCGTCTGTTCGTCCTACCGTAATACCGGCATGTGTCTGACGACTATATCCGACGTAACCTGACAGAGGCCGGTGCATTCCTCGCGTAAACCATCGACTGTGTCCGTGCGATGCATCTCTTTTCCTCTTCACATTTCTCTCCCTATAAGTGAAAAGAATCCTTGGAACTTCTTTCTTGCTCAATTTGCTGTGTATTGTTTCGATTTTTCTTTTTGCGGAGAGAAGGTTCCTTCCTTCAATTTTCCATCAAACGTCTGTCATGCAACTCCTTTATATTTTCTTTACTGGGATAAAAGTCTCTTCGAATTTTTCTTTTCCAATTTATCGTCAATTGCATAAATGTATTTAGTTCTTTTTTTTTTTTTTCAAGTAAAGAAAATTTCTCTGAACTCAGCTTTGTCGCGACACACACCATCGACCGTGCGTGCGTGATACGAGTTCTCCGTTCGTTTGTTCGAAGGGAATTTCTTTGAATTTCACTCTTTTTCGAGTACAACGAGTCGATTCTGCTCGTGCGGCGCATCCGTTTTCAATTTTTCGTACGAAGACAACTCCTCTGAATTTGTTCTCTCAGTTCTCTTCCTTCTTTCTTTTTTTTTTTTTTTTCTTTTTTAATCTACCGCACCGACAATGCATACAGGATACATTTTATACGAAGAAATTTCTTTTATATTTCCCTCTTTTTTTTTTTTTTTGAATTTACTGTCGACTATACGTGATGTATCTTTTAAATTGTTTCATATGAGAAAGTCCCCTTCGAATTCTATTTGCCAATTTTTCAACAATATTTAACTACTTTGTTTATTAATTTTGTCCTCGTCTCAAAATGTGCATTTCATGAAGAAAATCTCTCTAATTACTTCGTGATCGTGTTACTTCTTTCTTCTTTTTCAACGAGAGTAATAATGGTGTTCAGCGATTCGTTACGACGTGGTCATTTTATTTTACGTGAAATCACATACGTTCCTATTCATACGCGGTTTTATAATGAAATTTCTTGCGGATAAAGACGAAAAAGTTCAGACAGAAAGCCGGGAACGTACGTCTCTGTACGTAAAGAAGCGTACCCGAGGCGTATCGCGAGGTAGCAGAATATTACAGCGATACTTTTCGACATTTTCTATAAATACGCTTCCGCGATAACGTTACAAGTGCGCGCGAGACCATTCGTTCCCTTTCAAGCCTGAATTTTTAATACAAATGTCTGCCACATCTCCCGTGCACTTCATTCAACTCTTTCTGTAGTCCTGTGATTTCAATACCAAATTTTCCACAAATATTCAAAAAATGAATTTCACGAAACTTTTCAATGCTTTTATTCAACAACATTAATTCTAACTTTGTAGTCGATGTGTTCTGCAAATGATATTGTAATGATACGATAACGTAATATTTTATATATATATATATATATATATATATATATATATATAGATATGTATGTATGTATATATGTGTGTGTGAGAATTAATAATTTTTATACGATTTTTATCTATTTATTTTTTATTTAAGGAAGAAACAAGATTCTCTCTTTACATAAAAAAAGTTAAAAAATTTCTGAGATATACTATCGAATTAAATTCCATTTTATAAATCTCATTTTCTTTGTCCATTATACGTAGTAAAAGCCATCAATGATATTTGGAATTAAATGCTTTAACTAAGGCTTTAATTGAATAAACAAACTGAACAGATCACCTAAAATCGATACTATTTAAAGGTTAATTAACATTACATTAAGTACATACATTTCCGACCAAAGATCTCAAATATTTATGTCTATTTCTCAGAAGCGGTGTTTCAAAGTACGATAAAATAAAATAATAATCAAAATCAAGATCCACGATTTGTTTCACTCAGTTTCACGACGTGCAGTTAGTTCCAGTTAAATCCATGATTTGTAACTTTCGTGTAACGTTCGCGTGTAAGTACCTACACGCGTATTTTGCTGAGGTCGTGTGGTGCGAAATTAGACTTGCACAGTGCCGCGACACGTTTCTTGCGGCGGAAGGATGACATCGTCGCCCCTGTTGTTTCACGCTCGACGAGCAACGACACGCACCAGACACGCGTGACAAGTCAACACGTCTTCCTCGTGTTATGCAAACGAAAATGAAGTCGCAAACAGGGCGGAATCCCCGAGAGAGCGGAGCACAGCTGATCGAGGATAAAGAAGCTACTTGCTGAGATGTGGACGACTTGTTCGAAATTGGATGATTTTATTTTTGTTTTTTTTTTGATTCGATGGGAACTGGTGTTTGTAGTATTTTTAAAGCAACTGTTTAACTGTCGAAATGCAAAACTTATTCGTCCATTGTTTATTTGGTGTAGTAAGTCGCCTTGAAACGTGCGACTGAGTTGTCAAGTTCTTAAAGAATTACGTAGCAAGGGGAAATTGATTTTGCGGGAAATAAGTCGCGGAATAAAATGGGAATTTATTGGAAATTTATTATCTGGTATTATTGAAAATTTAGCAAATTACAAATTGCTTGTTCTGGAGCAATTAAAAATTTTGGAGCTTTTATTTTTCAATAATTCAATCTTCATCAGATCGATAAATAGATATTGCTCGTTTGAGGGAATCAATATTAAACACCATTCCAACATATCTAAAATATTAATTTTTTCCTCTATGATGTACAATTTCTTTAATACGTAAAACGTATTATAAAATATACTGAAACCTGGACGATTAACGTATGAAACTCGTGTCAGAGATGAGAGAAATTAAAGTGGAACAAATAACGTAAATCGTTATTGCCTAGAAACACGATACTGACAGATTCATCAAATTTCTGTGAAAAATTGAATTAATAATTTTTAAAATTTTTTAAATCTTCAATGATTATTCATAGAACTACCGACAAGTATAAAATTTCTATTGGAGATATTAAAGTGAAACAGAAAATCTTTATAATACAACACAGGATACACAAGCTTTTATTTATGTATTTCGCAAACAACAAGTCTCTAAGAAAACATACTGTTTTGTATCCGTAAAATATTTAAACAAAAATTTTCAATTGGTCATTTTGATCATTTCGGTAGTTCTAATGTTCGAAAATCTCGCCACGGAGGATATTTAAATTCGGAGGAAACGTTCGCCAGTCTGGGAAATCAAACAAGACACTGGATCAAATAAAACTCGGAATCAAGAATCGGTATCCTGAATGCATTTACAATTCATAATTCGTAAGAAGTTGGCCGTCATGCTGTGGACTTCATATCGACTCGCTTGTAATTGAAAGCTACAACGGCCGAGGAAGGGACGGGCGCAACGAAACGACGCGCAAAATGAATTCCCCAACTTTCAGGCGAGGCACTGGGAAAAGGGAAAGCAGGGTTATATCGGTTTCATTAATTCGCCGAGCCTCCTCCTTTCCCTTGGAAAACGCACGGCCTTTGATTATTCATCGGAACCCTCGATGATCGAGAGCTTCGCCAACTATCCGCCTCGTCCCCCACCAGCGAGAACTTTGCGAAATTTAAGATAAAACTCGCGGCCTGATGGTATTCAATTCAACCCGGGCGACGTTGTAATTCGACCCGGTTGATCATCAGAATTTAAGGAGAGAAATTGCCGGAGATGTTGGATCTTGGCGAGGCGAGCTGGAAACCGTGGTTGCGTTAAATTAGATACAAACGGGGACAGAAAAGCTCATTTTCGAGAGGCAGCACGCAAGGGACCTCATATTGTGCGAACAAACAATTTCTGTTCTCTTGTGCGTTTGACTGACAGTCTAAATTGCATCTGAAACGTTGGTTGTTCGAGATTGTTGAGCCGTCTCGCGCGGGAGACTCTACACGTTACGGGATTTCTTCGTAGCGTTGAAAGATTATTAATCCACGGAGGGAGAGGAAAAAGAAATTTACCTACGATCGAAAATCTACGCCACTGTGGTTTTGGATAAAACTTGTTTACAGACAAGATAAGATTCGAGACAAATTAAAATGAAAGTATTTACAAAAATCGACGATTACAATCTTAAGTAAAATCTTAGGACCCAGGTAATTAACACTAGAACCACTGTGCGATTATTTCTCGATTATTATTAACAAAGACCAGTAGAATATTTCAGACTCGTTCAAATGAATATTTCACTGCATGAAAAATCCTTTAATTCCTTCCTTTGACTCTTTTACATGTACATTTACACGGGTTGGTGTGTCCGCGACAGAAGCGTAGATCACGCGGTATAGGAAAAAGAAAAAAGGAATTCTCGCGAAACCACGGAAGAAACATGGGAAATAGGGAAAATTTAGAAACATCATGGAGAGAAATTAGAGAGGCGGAACCGAGACAAAGGCAAAGCGGCGCTGTGTGGCGAACGTCAAGGTAGCAAAGGAGAAAGCCCCCTTGCTCAAACGTAGACAAACAGCCAAGAGAAACACGGGCTATCCTCGTTAATGGAGGTGCACTGTTTACTGGACTCGGCGACAGTAAGTCCTCTTGCGAATCTCGTTGTCATAATCACCGCTATTTGCTTGATTAGCGGCAGTAATTGCGTCCTACGTGTGTGTGTGTGTGTGTGTACTAGCTCACGTGCTAAACAATCCGCGCCATAAATGTTACTGTACCGTCACTTGAAATTTCGCTTAAAAACGTGTTAACTCGCCGGAAAGCGATTCAAATATCACCCGGGCCGTGTGTTGCAGAATTCGTTCGACACTTGGCGCGTATACGAGTATACGAGTCACAAAGTTTAATCGACTTCGGTTGCCAATTACTCGCGTTACAAAGGAAATGTCAATTACATTGACAATGAAACAAAAAAAAAAAAAAAAAACTCAACTTTAATAAGTATTTCGCGAACGAGAGTGTAGAATGCCGTGTAAACGAATCAAATTGGATAAACAATCACTAAATAGGAACTAAATGTCGCTTTTCGATGATTCCTCCCAGAGAGTATGTTGCTCTATGAAACTTGTCCCTTGGAACTTCGTTGATCACTGGGTAAAAATAAGAACGGATGAGTCTAGATTTTAGAAAAATTGGAAAACTGAAAAACGGCAGCTCTAACCCGGATATATACGGATCCGTTGGAGTAATCACATGTTAAAAATACACTTTGAACACATATAACACACTTTAGCCATCAAGACGAGCTTTTCCTATTCGATAGTGGAATATTGTTGAATAAAAGAAATTATTGTAATAAAAAATCTTTTTTAATATATCGGAATTTAGAAAGGAACAGGCTATAGGTATAATTGTTAAAAATTTAAGTTTGGATTTTTGTTCGGAGAATCGAAGTCTGTTTAAAAAACGAAACATTCTAGTCAAAATGTTGGCAGGAAATTCAAAGAAGATTCTATTTCAAAACGCATTAACAGACTCGAGAAATGATTCGATCAATGTGTACCGATATTCTAGTGCTATCTCAACATGTCACGACGACGTGTATCCCTCGAATTGAAGAACCCGACAAGAAATAAGATAGAAATCTCTTTGAATTTTTCGAAATATAAAATTCCAAGACTTCCATCAACTCGGCTCACCGACCACGGAACGGTGAGTGGTCTGCATCGAAGCAAAGAAACCATCGCGAGTAACATCACGCGACGAGGGTTAATTGCGACAGGGGATAATCAGAATTCGATCGTTTCCGGGACGAGCCCGGGTGCAGCCAGCTTCCGGCAGCGGGTGTGGGCGGTTCACGGTGGATCCGCTGGTCGGCTGAAATTGATCCGCCGCAGGATTATAGGGAACCTGGCCCGGGTCGTTAACGCAAGCCCTTTGCCAACCATCTCCTCCGACGATCCTGACACACAATGCAGACTACCTTGGTGGCGTGGCCCGCGTTCGTTTTATTAGAAACGCCACGTCAGCTACCGTGGTAACGGAGACACCGTCGGCAATAACGCCGACAGCTCGTTACAACGTTGATAAAGCGCCGCGCGGTGGCCTAAGCCTCGACGAAGACGATAGCGACAACACGCGACCGACTAGCCGTGAAAAACTTTGCCCCCGTTAGAACGGCCGCGATCCCTCAAGCCCCGCCGTGCTGCACAACTTTCACACCCCTGCGAATTGTCGCTAATCGATGTGTTATGAACACCGATCGGCCTTAATGCTCAATCGATTAAATTTAACGCGCCACGATCGTAACGGCGATTAGAAAAGGCGAAACGATCCGATTTCACGGCGGTACATACACCGAGTACGTAGTAGGATTTCATCGCTTTCTAGGCGTCGCTTGCTTGGGATCCCTCGCGGAGGGAGAAAGTGAGACAAGTTTGACACAGGTGGTGTTGAGTGTTGCGGAGATGTAGGTAGCTCGCAAAGTCGTGAAACTCGAGCAGTCATTACACAGAAAAATTGTTCCATTAACAATTATGTGTTATATATAACAATTGTTAACATAATATACAAGTAGTGAGTGTTGTTAAATAGTAAGTATTACATAACTACGTACTATTACTTATATAAGTATGATACATAAGTAGTAGTAGTAATATATAAGTGTAACAGTAATAAGTGTAACAGTTTGGTTTTTATCTCTGAAAATATTCACAGTATAAAATACAGAAAATATTTCGAACGGGGCTTGCTTAGTTTCGAAGAGAAAGCAATTTAATCGTACATAAAGTGTGTTGAAGAAATAAAATACAACGCCAACGTTACATTAATAACAATAAACAACAATGATGTATGAAAGTACGATATTCGTTGTGAACATATATTTAGTGAAAAATTAGCCATCTTAATCACATAATAAATATTAAAGATGATCTCATCGAATATTAACACTCAATCATGCAACGAACTGCGGTTGTTTAAATATTTTTCTGATTTTTGCGAAATATCCATCCGTACAACAAAAGTGTGTACTTATTTCATTTCGTCACGCAACTTTAATTATATCGTAATTAAAAATGCGTAGCGATACATGTGTTGCACGTACACGTTGTTGCTTGACTTTCCTCCTTTCTGATCCCCGCTCGCAACCGCAGCAAGCAGGAGTTGCGATTGCATATTCGAAGTAGGACACGCAATCATACGACGATTCAACGCAAACACGAATATTGAACTGGCAAATCAATACGATCTCACTTTTAGCGTAGTACCGGCGTAACTTCCGGAAGCGAATTTCTACCAAACGTTTGCAGTAGGACCGCCTCTGCGCGAGGATGCTAAATATTTGACATTCAAATGTACACGACAGAATCCACCGTCCGCTCGCGGCACAAGCTTCCATAGTGATTAATACACGCATGGATGGAAACATTAATCGGACCGATCTAACACTCGACGAGTAATCTTCTCCCAAAGTCTTTTTCCCTTGCGAAGGCACGCGCTCTGCAAAACGCTTTCCCTTAAACATTTACAATCCTCTCATCGTTTGGAACGTCGCCGTCGCTCTCGGGTATTCTCTCGGGTGGTTGCATTAAAAAATTATCGCGAAAAGAAGTCGCGACGTTCTCGTAACTCTGCCCCTCTCTCTCTCTCTCTCTCTCTCGAGCCATTTAAAGCGGATATTCTAGAAGAAAAAAAGAAAAAACGAGAGAGAGAGAAAGAGAGAAATAGAGGAAAGAGCAAAGGAAAGGGGGGTGGGGGAAGAGAAGAAAAAAGATTATTGGACACGGAGGAAAGTCGCGTGCGCTCAGACCACCGAGTATTACGTTAAAGTCGCTTCTTATGTCTAAAGCCTTTTTCATGGCCAATGCATGACCTCACGGCAGAGAGAGGTCTCTATAAGGGTACATGGCACGCGATCCATCTTTCATGAAACGCATACCGCGGCGTGCAAACCGTCGCGCCGCAGCAATAACGACGGCTTAGAAGCATAAAGTTCGTCATCCCTCTCTCTTTCTCTTCCTCTTTTGCCGCTGAGAAACGGCCAGCAAACGGGGCTGAAGGGGAGATCCTCGCTGCCGCCGAGGTTCCCGAATTCCCGTGAGATTGAACCCAAGGTCGACCGGCTTTCGGAGCTGCGCCATCGGGAACACGAACTTCCCGCTAATATCGCAAGGAAACCGCAGCCACAAACCCATCCGGATAACTTGCTGCACTCTTTCGTTTTCTATTTTCTCGCGAATTCGCGTGTTCTACTGGACGATTGCGAGCAAATCTGAACGGTTTGATGGTGTTTGTCGTGGTATTAACGCCTGCGATTTTACTCGATCGCAGAGATCAGATGGCGAGGAAATTCCGAAGAATTGGAAAGCAAGGAAGTAGCAATCGAGTGGGAATATAAAGAGTTCATTTGGTTCAGATTGGTAGGACGATTTCACGTTTGTTAATGTTTGTTCTACTGGAAGGCACACGGACGATTGTGAATCAGCTCAGTTCCAGCGTAACTTTAGACGATTTCATGGTGTTTTTTTTTTTTTTCAACTGGTCGCGAGAAAAATTCTAGGGATTGACAAATAAGAAAATAGCAATCAAGTAAATTAATTTGAGATCAGCGTGCCGACTTCAAGTTTGTTAATAACACACGACTCGAAATGGTCGAGATTGAAATAAAAATTGAAAACGACGTCACGCCTCGTTCTTTTTACTCAGATAAAATTCGCCAAATCTCGAGTTCAGACGCTACTTTCAATTTTCATCACACTTGCCGAACCGAATCGATCTTCTCCGCGTTACGCGCATGAAGCTGCACCTCATACGCAGGACAGTGGCACGTTTAATTTCAACTCGAGTAATTTAACCGAAACATCTCGAGTTCCTTCGATTCAAAGTTGAAACAAAACGTGAAAAGTTGAAATAAAAATTGAGGTCGAAACGAACTCGTTTCAAAACTCGAGTGGATCAAGTCAACAAGTCTGAACGAGGCACCGGCCGGCACCGCGCGCCTCTCTCGATTTTCCTGTTACATAATTAGCAAGCGCGCAGAGAGCACACCGACGGCGGTCATTTTGAATATCGAGATGGAACGTGGTCGGAGCCAATCCGGACGATATCGCAGCCAAAGTTGATTACGCGCGATATATCTGAATCACGTCCCTGTTAATTTTGAACAGCAGCCCGTTCGCGATATCGAAACAAGTCGAGCGTTATTTCTACGAAAGTTATCCTAATCGCGATGTGACTACGGCGCGTTCGAGCCACTTTCTATCTGCATTGGCAGTACCTGCGATAGTGCAAAAAGGGACCGATTGTATTAATGTGGACCGAGCAGGCTCTCGCAACGCCATTCAATTCACGCGGGTAGAACCGATTAAACGTAAATGAAGCCACTTTAATACGGCCGTGCGGTCCGCGTATCCAGAATTCATTACGATGCAATTCGAGACCGGTGGGCCGCGCCGCGCCGATGGAATTTCGAAATTTCATTGAAAAGTCAACCGCATTACCGAGGCTTCCGAACGAGTAGCGTTCTGTGTACCGAGAACGATTATCGAGAACGGGCGTTGGAACGTGATCGCTCGATTCCGACAGAACTATAGTATTATATACAGTAGTAGATATATACAGAACTGTAGTATTAGTACATTAGTTAAATAGTACAGAGCACTATTTATTATATAAACAATTGTTGTACTCGCGAAACGAATAATTTATACACGAGAGTCAGTCAAAAGACAAGTTTTTGTGTATCGAAGATACGTTCGACGAAACTTGATAGAAACAATGTCTGATATCTCTACTCTGAAATTACTTCAACTGATTTTCTACTACATGGAGAAATAGTTGATACATTGTGACACGATATAAATAAATGATTAATTTTAAAAGACCAAGTAATTCATTACGTTTGATAGGAATGAAAACTTGCTTTTTGATTGGAGCTCACTGATTCTTTCATTTCTGCCAGCTTTCATTCACGCAATTGGAATTCAGGATTCCAATAACTAAATTCAATCAGAAAGAGCTGGTTTAATCAGGCACTGATTGAAATTTTGTACAAATAAGTTCGACGCGAGCGAAACTTTGCTGCATTTTTTATTCAAACGAATAAATTATAAGCCGAATTCTCGAAGCCGTGTTATTTATCCCATCTTTTCTCGCGCTGTTTCCTTCACTCCTTCGGTCAGATCTCTTTCCCAATTTTGCGATATTCTATTTCCGAATATATGAAATTGTTTGCTTCTATAGATACTTATCAATACTTAATTTCACAAAAATAATTTTCCTCCACTTATCGAGTCTCACTTGACATTTTTTCACTTTTTTCTTCCGCTTGAAATAATCACGGCGATAAGTTTGCTTTTTCAAAATACGTACAACTGTTCCAAAACTTGTGACTATATATACGTATAATTATACTCTTTTTTTTTAAACTCTACGGTGTTACAAATATGTATGAATGGTAATACGACACGGTAATGCAACAGTTCCAAAACTTATAATTACACACACGCATAATAATTATTTTTTAAAGTACGAATAGCATGGCTATGACGATAACATAACGATTACAATTTCTGAACGTGTTTGAAAATTTCGAAACGCTCACGTTGAGATGCAAACTCGTTTCTCGATAATTTTGTCATTTTAATTAGAGCACAGAACGTTGGAGCGAACGATACTGCTCGACTCTCGCCACCATGGAAACGTCGGCCGATCTCCAAGCTGTGAATCAAAACACGGTGTCGAAAGTTACCATCGGTTCTTGTAACGAATCGATGATGGAACAGCTTTAAGCGTAAATAGAAACGTCACGTCCGAAAGCGAGCCGATATATATTTCTGGATTTCGTGAATCCGTCGTATCTTTCGTTGCGTTACCGATCGGCGTGTCGGCGAGCAACGATTTGTCTCGCGACGGTTCAACGCTGATTCATTCACACAGTCTGGAGGAAAAATTTTTTCGAAAAGGGGAAGGGAGGGAAAAGAAGGGAAAAGACACGGAAATGTGATCAATCGAAATCGACGGCGCCATTTTGGCGGAGAAATCGAAATCAGGTTTTTAAAAATGTAATTAACGTGGTGAAAATGTAATTAACGAACAGCATGAAACGATAATCGTCGATGGACCGTGTTCCGTGAAAATTTCGTTCCATCGATGTTACGGTGATTTGCAGAGAAACAGAGAGACAGAGAGAGAAAGAGGAAAAAATAATGCAAAAAGAGGAGGAAAAATGTATATGGTCAGCCACAGAAATCTATGTGTATCTTTCAAATTTGTATATGTGTATTTGAAACAGAAAGAGAGGGATTATGGACATTTTCTTTTTTTTTTTTTTTTTGCAACTTAATTGATTTGTTCGTCAAAATTAAATAATTTCTAAAGAAATCGAAAAATCGATCATATGAAAATCTACTACGAAAATGACTAAAACTTGTACTAATTATAAGAAGATGCACTTTGTACATTTTAATATACTTATGATAATTGTAAATCAAACTTTTATATTATATGTACTTTCTTTTTTTCTAACAGTAAACCATCGAATATTTGCACATTCCGAACAAAACGATTGTTATAATATCAATACAATTCTCTCGCACGATGTTTTTATTTAATTGCATACGTATGCATACAAAAATTATATATCCACACGTGTCTAATTCAAATGAATCGAAATTCGAAGTCTCAGGTAGAAAGACGACGATTTCTTACGTGCAGGGAGGACCATGTGAAAAAATTAAAATCTGACCGTATTGTGCATACCACTTATAAAACATGGAAATCGTTTAGTGAAAATTTAAAAACCAGTACAAAGTGAAAAGTATGAAAGAGCGAGCAGCAATGCTTGAACGTTCCACGCACTCACGCAGTGTCACGTGCAAACGAAACAATCACGACAACGATACATTTTGAAAATCAATAAAAATTATTTAAATGATTCGAAAGAAAATCGCTCGAAATCGCGTCTTAATTTTGTCAAATTCACGAAAACGGTAGGAGCGTACATAGTAAATTTCGATGACTGGCTGTATAGGCGAATGGAGGGCACTGGACATAATTTAAACGCGTGTATACATATGCAAACACGTGTAACTGGCAATGTTAAATTCATCAACCACGCGAAATAAAAAAAAAAAAAAAAACAGCGACAGTCCGACGAAGAATAATTGCGTACGCTTCAATCAAATAAGAATCGGGCGGAAGTTGCGTTATCGATGAATCAGATTCCAAGCAGAAACGGAGACAATCAGTGTTCGAGAATTAAGATTTGTCGCTCCCTCGGGAACAAGCGAGTTCGCGTCGTTACTCTCGATCAAACTGTACCGGCACGTTTCCGTGACACGAATCCGCGATGTATTTCACAATCATTTCTGCAGTGACAGGAAACGATGCGAAATCGTTGACCTAATTCAGCGAAGATCGCGTTATCCCAAGAGACCAAAATTGCACACGCCTCCCTCGAATTATCTCCGCAAAATTCTAAAAATTGCATAAACATCCGCGGTTTAATTACAACGGAGCAGAAAGCACAAGTCTTCATCGAGGCTTCAATCTCTAAAGATGTTAAGTTCCTATATATATATATATATATATATATATATAAAAAGTTACAAATTGGTACTGACGGTGAAGAAGAAAATTAAATTTATATAATGTCTTGAATGAAAAACATTCCATCTCGTCGACTTACTTTTCACCTAAAGTCACCGATTACGTGACACTCTCTGCATTAACCCTTCTCCCCCCCCCCCTCCACACCAAAAAAGAAAAAAAAATTCCTCTTGAAACCTTCGTTCGCACGGTGCACCCTCCATCGTTCAACGAACGAGCGTTCGAGGATAGTAAATCTGCACGCGGAGCAAGCAGAACGAGGGAAGAGCATCCGGATAGTCATTGCAAGCGACGCGAAACGGAATGGCAGAGTGACTCTGGGCAACCGTGGAGGATGGGGCTGGGCTCTGTTCGGCCACGGCCGGTCACCAGGGAATCTCCTCCGGATGAAAACAAAAATCGGGTTTAACCCGGGCGCAGGCCGATCGTGCAGAAGGCACAAACTCGATTTAAAGCGCGACACGCGACACGCACCGGCGATAACCACCACAGTTAACGACATTTCCCCGTTGGCGCGTCGAGCAGCGAGTAATTTGATTGCATTGGGACAGGATGTGGGCACGGCCAGGGGCGAAAACGGAAGAGAGCTTGGCCCGGGGACAACGAAACAGAGAGAGAGAGAGAGAGAGAGAGAGAGAGAGAAAGAAGGAGAACAGTCAGCTACGGGAAATGGGAACACCATATTCACGGGGCTGATAATACAACGAGCGCGCGACAGAATTTTCCGTTTCGGCACGTCGATACACACACACGGTATATATATTCCGGCATTCCCGTAACGGCGGAATAGCCTGTTCGATCGAAGAAACGCAATTGTTCTTCCGTTGCCGAGTTGTTCGAGTGGCTGTCGAGAGAGAGAGAGAGAGAGAGAGAGGTTCACGGGGAAAAATTTCGGATAGAACGCGAAACGTTTATGGCGTTTGTTCACGCAGTTGTTATCCTTGATAATGTTTTTTCTATTTCACGCCGGTGGAAATAGTTCGCACGTACAGTTTCGTCGATATGGTGATTCAGTCGCGAGAAAGAGAGAAGAGAGGAGGTTGTTCGAGGAGGAAAATGGAGAGGATTGTCACTGAGCAAAGGAACGACGTTTAGTATCATTTTGACTGAATATTTCGGATATCGATCGGATATCTCTGTTGATTTGATTTAAAAATGTGTTACAAAAGTGGCAATAGTGAAATATGTACTACAATAATCGACCATTGACCACACGTTCATAATATCACGTGTAACTGCAATTAGTCCAAATATATTCTAGCTTGTGATTAATTCAATCTCCGACTCTTTTACTTAATCCCTTCGATAGAAGAAGAAAGCAACCTCTAATGAAACACGACCATGCGATCACAGTCCTCGCATATTCGAAACAATAATGAACTCGATCCTCGACCCGTTCATTAGAATTTCTCTTGTATCTCCGACAAAAAAAAAAAAAAAAAAGCAGAATCGCTCCTAATTTGACAACAAGGACGCTCGACATTCGCGAACGCTTGCGCTCAACCCTGAACTCTGCCTGTTGAACTCGACAACAGTTCAAACGAAACCCACCGCCGTAGCGAGAAGAGAGAAAAATCGAAGGACAAGAGGTCGGGTATCTCTCAGCGACGCGGAGGCGCCGTTCGAGTCGATAATCACGCACTTGGTTGAGCAAAAACAAGGAGCCATCGTCGAGAGTAGCGGAGAGACGGAGGGGAGTGGGCTTGAAAACGAGGCTCGTGTCTGATTAATCGACACTCGGGCGGTAACGCGCTCGAAATCGCGCGCCCCGGTGCTCCGACCGTATGTATCACTTTGTTCGCTCGCCACGCGTCTTCCAACACCGAAGGCGTCACGCCGACGCGTCTCTTCAATTAGGAGAATTAAAGTAATTGCACCGCGAGGCCGTTCCTTTCGAACGTGCGACCGCGCTAAGTGGATGTAGAAACGTGCGACTACAAAGGATAAATATCAAATCGGATGAAATGGCCGACTGAAGCTTGGCTTTCGATATGTAGTTTATACCTGCCAATGTTAATAGCAACATTCGACTAAAAATGAACAATTGTATGATTAACGTACGAAAGGCCCAGAAGCTGACATACTTTTCGTAACATTGCAATAATTACTAAACAATCTTGTCGATTGATCACTCTCACTTTCTAATGAAAAATAACTCAAACCGACTGACTATCTTCGTACATAAGGATAATATTATAATATAATATAATATTATAATATTATAATAGTATTATAATATAATACTATTGACGATAAAAGTTAAAAATAGTATTACGAAAAAATGATTTTTAATTTCTACAATATTCATATTTATCGAATTATTTTAATAGCTGATTGTGATACTTTTTAATAAAAAATAGTATTTATTAACTCGGACTGTTATTGATTTACACGATATTCCTCACAATTTTATTATTAATTCGAAATAAATATTGCAGACACGTAAATTAATACCCTTTAATTCGATGATTTTATTTTTTTCTTTTTTTTCGTTTCTAGTCACGTAGAATCGTACGCCAATTCTCTTTCAACTTCTAGAATCGAGTCGAACGCATAGTAATTCTGTGCACTTCGACCTCGTTGCGTTTGTAACACCATACAAACGAGATACATTAACGAATTCAAACCCTTCCGCGTTATTTAATAACTACAATTCATACAGAATATCGCGTTTCGCGTGTTCAGTTTCGTTAAATCATTTATCGCGACAGGATACGCGATAAAAGGAGCTTCGCGAGTCGTACCCCCGCGTCTTGTACATCATATCGCTAACAATTAAATCCCGGTGATTTTCTGCCGGATTAAACATCCGCCAAAACAAAAACGAATACTCGTAACAAGCGAGGCAAACGCGAATTCATTCACGAAGATTGCAAGGAGAAAAATTCGTAACGAGAAAGAACAATACAACGCAACCGCTCGTATTTCGAACAATGCCCTCCTGTTTCACGCTCCGTTTTGCTTCAGGAGGCAAGACGCTCGTCGAATAACAAGGACGTTCATTGACCACGCAGCTGTTATTAAGTATCGACAATTGTGCTGGCAGATACGCAAACATTGCCTCTCGCGCACAAACGCCGACAAACAATAATCGTTAATTGCCGAGAAAGTTATTTGCAGTGCGAGCTTTTATGCAGATTCGCGTTTCCTCAGATTATAATTAAAAGAAAAAGCGAATGAGATTTGAATGGAAAATCGTTGCTTGGACACATTGATGTAATATTGTACAAGATTGTATTTAAAACTTTCTTGCAACTGTACAAAAGTCTACCAGTCTAGTGACAAGAAAATGATTGAAATGTGACATTATTATCTAATTATTTTACAGATTGTCATGATTTTCCAACTTTGCTTTAACAATTTTTGAAAGCTAAAATTTATGAACAAAAATTAGAGCTTAGAACTATGACTGATAACTAAGATTCCCTTTTGGGGGGTTGTTTCATCCTTTGAATCATTTCTCAGCAGAGAAAAGTAACTATCCTTGTTATTAGCGTCACTCGAAGCACATTTAAATTCTCTAGTCCTCGAACTTTTTTTTGCAAATGTTCAATATTTCAACATTTAAAGGATTTCAAGTCCAGCTGAGAAAATTAGTCGAGTCGCACACTGTTTCTAGTTCAGTTAATTCCGCCTCAACTTAGAAACGTAATGGGATTTGTCGTGGCTTTTCGTTGCGACTTTTAGTTTTCCAAAAGGTATCCCAGCACCAGACTGCGACACAATCCGCGTGAAATTCTAGTTCCAGCAGTCGACCATCGTTTATTATCACCTATTAACCCTTTCGCTGCTAACGGAGAGTACGGTTGCTCGCCAGGAAACTCCATTCATATATCACAAGCGAGTGCAGTCGCTCGGCATGAAACGATCTTCATATGCTGCTAAACGATGTATGTACGAGGCAGGGGAAGTTAAACCAATCAACCCGCAATCTCTGTGAATTCCACAATTTTGTCCGGCGATTAGGATTTAATTTTGCAAGAACAAGAGAATCAATTGACCGACTTGGTTCGCGAGCTTCACGGAAATAATTTCACATTTCGTGAATTCGACGAACGACTGTTAAATGGCAAATGAATTTCACAAATTCGTGTGTAGAATCTAGTAAAATCAACATTGTCTTCTTAATTTTGAATTTCAACAAATTTATTTGTCACTGCAAGGTGATCGTAATTAATTATGATAATATCATAGGTGACAGATCTATATGCATTTATGAAAATTTTAAAAGTAAAATGTAAAAGTGTACATTTTTCCAGAAATACGTAAACTATTAAAAAAAAGAGAAAAAAACAGAGTGTTCGGTAATTTAAACATTTACAATTAGTAGAAGAGGCAAATTTCTATTCTCGTCTCTTTAATTGTGTTTCTGTGAAATGCACAGAAATTCCATGAAAATCTATTCATTACTCTTCTTTATTCTGAACTTGACTTTCATATAATGAAATAGGATTTATTTAACAATTTACCATGTACGTGTATAATTACTCGCGAAATTTTTCATGTAATAATCACGAATATTTATAAAATATTTTGAAATTTTAACGAGGGATGAAGATTCTATGAAAATTATATTGATCAGGTTGGAAACAGATCTAAAAGAAGCGTGACAATTGTTCTGGTTGGCGTGTTACACGTTTTAAATGTTCAATGAACTAGAAGAAAGTAGAAACATTTAAATCTAAAAACAATCCTACATGTACGAAGTTTTTATTTCGCCTCCTTTTATTAGAGACGTTTGATTTCTCTTTCTTTCATTAATACGATATTTATAGAAACTGCGTTTTTCATTCGTTGTGATTTGTTATTTATTTTGAACAAACGAATCTTGCTCTGTCTCTTTCTCTCTCCCTCTGTTTCATTTTCTGTTTCACCTCTAAAGGAAGATTATTGTCCGAATTAAAAGCGTCAATCTTTTTGAGAGACTGCATACATTGACACGGCGTTTCGTATTTACGTTGCGAAATATTGAAAATGTTTAAAGTTTCGAAAAAAAAGGAAGCAAATAATTACTATTTCAACAGAATTGTGACGAAAGAAGTAGTACAGATACTGTCAAATATTTATTTCCTCTCTTCGAAGAATGAAATATTATTTCTCGTTGCCAAAATGTTAACGTTATGTCAGTATCGTTGGCGAGAGCGACGCGTTGTATAACGTCGTGTTACCTGTCACATTTGTCCTCGGCAATTAGACCGACTTGCACTTGTCTCTGCCAGCGAACGTTAGAATTTTAATCGTGACCTCGTTTCCATAGTTCATTGGGCAGCAATCCAAAAAAATGAGACGGCAACCAAGAAAATGAGACAACTGAAGGAAAATGACCACGTCACTCGTCTGTCGATAATCGCCTTTCTGTTACCTGAAAATTTCTTGCGTTTGTTAAACTACAAAAGCCACAAGATGTGACGACAACTCGTGATCAAAATGACCTATTGGAAAATTTTTTTGTAAAATGAAATTCTACGAAATTAGTTTATTCGACTCATCGAGCGACAAGAAGCGAAAGATTTTATCTGCAAAGTGATTTCGTTATTTTTAGAAAATAGCTCAATAATCCGAAGATTAAATAAATAAACGGGAATTTCTAAAAGCGTTTTAAAATTGTATCACGTAGAATGAAGATTGATAAGGTAATTAATCACAGAATGACACGACTCTCTTATTCTTGAAATTGATTGTTTCCGAATGTCTCTTTCTCTTATTCAAGATATACAAAACGAATGAACTAAAAATTCTACTTCTGCTTAAAAATTTATTCTAAAATTCTGCCTTGAAATAAATTTTTAGCAATTCACGAAATTTATTTTTTCATGTGAATTTTTCTCATTTTCATTGTCGTCTAAAAATATTCTAAAATATCTTTTCCGAGTGCTTTTACTAAAATTTTAGTTTAAATAATAAAAAGTGATGTCTTTTCTCTCGTGACAAATATACAGATTTAATATTTGTTATCACGCGAAATTTATGTAACATACGTTTCGCCTATAAGACAAAAAAATAAACATTTAATTTTTAATTAATTTTAAAAACAATTAAAAAACATAAACATTTTTCGTCCCATATTATTATCTGATTGTCCGACCAAAATTTAAACATTCAAAAACTTTTTATCGGCAATAACTTCTTCGAATTACGCAAAATACATTTATCCTGAAAATAAGAACGTCTATTACCAATATATCATTGCGACATTCAACAGACAGTGTTAACAGGTTGCGACAAAGAAAGCTTCGACGAAAGTCTTGACGAGAGGTCACCTGTCCACCTGTCGAACGAGACACACTGTCGGAAAGAACTGGTGGGACAGAAGCAATCGTGGATGCAAATCGGAACCACGACCGATACGAGACGAGTGCCCCTTATCGAGGATCAGACAAGAGAACGAACAATCCAGTCTGAATTTCGATGAATCCGGATAACCGGACTACCTCCACCTCCCAAACCACCCACCCACCCTCACGTGGCGCCTATTGAGAACTCGCCTTAATCTCGTCGTCATCGGTTGTTCCAGTCGAACGGCTGTCGACCTGTTGGCGAGTGCATATACTCTTGCTCTCTGCCGGGGAAAGAGAAAAACTGACGGATATCGCGAGGCTCTGAAACACACCGAGGCTCGAAGAGAAATTGCGAGGATAGGGAACGTCCGTGGAAGACGAATGCATGGTTGCTTTCTGCACCGACGGAGAAACGATGGGTGGAAACGATGAAATATCGACGGAGTTCGGGAATCTGATTCACTTTGAAGCGACTGGATTTATGGTTTCAAGGGGTTAGGCCATACGTAAAATTCTGCATTTTTTCTTCTTCTTCTTACGAAAGAATTATAGGAGTTTTACAAGAAATTTAGAGTAAAATCTTGAGGGATACGACATTTAGGGATTGTATATTACTATCGTTCAGAAATTTGGAATATAATCTCTCAATCTTGGATAAAATTGTGTTTCTCAGCGGACAAGATTTTTAGTTTATAAGAATAGGTATTTGTGAATTTTATAACTTCTACATACACATATATGTAAGAATCTCGGGCTGAGATCCCAATTTATAGGAATTTTATGAAATGGTTGTTTAAAGTTGAATAAAGAAAATTTATTTAATAGTAATTATCAATGACGTTTCACGCTAGGTTCTTAACTCTCGCAACTCTCAATACACTCTCTTGTCTCTTTCACGTCTCGACACACACTCTCTGACTTCTCGACACTCACTGCTTTCTTTATCTGCCCGAAATTCACACGCGCATACACACAAACGCATTCATACCTTTAGTGTCTTAGACGTTAGGCCTGGAGGGCTAGCCATAAACAGTCTCAAGGCCCAGACCTAACTTTCTCTATTGTTTATGCTACCACTTCTCGGGACATTTGCAATCGCCGAGCACTAAGGAAAGTCCTGAGACCTTTCCCAGAACTGACTATCCCACACACACATATATATATATTTAAAAATGACAGTTTTGTTAAAAAGACAGCGCCTTATCACGGTATTAATGAAATTTCAAAATGTCTTTACACGACACAAATAATACACAAGGTCAATCACTTGGATGTGCCATTTTACTCAATCCACTTATTATTTATTATACGATTTACTATTATTATTATTAATTCATTGTATATTTTACTTTACACATTACACATTATATTATGTATTATATATTTCATTGAGTTATTGCGGTAATACATCATCAAAGTTTTATGACACGTGTACTTTCATGCCACCGTACGTGGGAAAATTCTTCGCGTCCACAGTGCGCACAATTGGCCAGCATTTCGATAGACGTGTAAAACTCTCGACAAATTCTACACCACACGCGAAGATTACCCCGTTTCTATTCGTTTCCGGCGCGGATGAATTTCATCCGCGCGAGGCCTGAAATCCGGTAACGCGCTCCGAAGACTCCCGTGTGTCCCGGCGGCCTAAGAAAGGCGCCCTGAGAGTCAGTTTTCTCTGTAATACACGGTGTCAATTTCACACTGGCCAGCCGTTCGTCCTGCCACGCGGCCCGAGAGTTCTGAAACTCTTTTGTGCCGTCTCACGTGTCTCTATCTCGCGGGTCGACGCCCGTGTGCCCGGAGGTCGTCCACCTAAATGCAACCGGGCTTCTCATCCCGCGATGTTACCTCGATGATCTCGCGCAACGCCTCCATTATTATTACCATGTTTCCACCGTTTCGTTGCTTGCGATCCATTAACGTGACAGGAATGGCGCAAAAGAAGTCAACCTCAACGCGAGTCTCACTCTCGCGCGAGATTTTCAAAGCGTTCCACAATTCACCGTGTAGTTGAAAAGTCGCGACTACTTTGCCTCCAACTTGAAACATTGAAATTTCGAAATTGAGCGACTGAAATGAATCTATTTCGAACTGAAACAAATAATCAACCAATCAGCATCAGATCAGACTTTGAGAAAATTATATAGACGAGTGTGTATCTGACACGTAAGGTCGTGAACATTTCTCGAATCTTCCACATGACAGTGACGACATCACTCGATCCAACCAACGCCGACTGTATGCCCAATATTCTCACCATCTTGCCCCGATTCCGCATCAGCTACTCGAATCACGAAATCGATTCCCAAGCGGGTGATAAAAAAAAAAAAAAACTGCGAATGCTTCTTGGACTTTTCCAGCCGATCGAGCAGATGCGACCTTACATCGAACGTCGCTCAACGTCTGCTCGACCGACGAGCGAAGGGACGTTCGTCGAATTCTAACAGAGGGAGAGTGGTCGCGAGAGAGCACTCGACACGCGTCGAGATCCTCCTCCGTTTTGCAACCACCTCGGTAGAATAGCCGCTGGAAAATTCACGTTCTGTATCGCGTCGAGCCATTTCGCGTTATCGCGTCGCGCCGTTGGTTAATTCGCCGAGCCGAGTCGACGTCTCTCATCTTCGTAAACCTCCGTGGAGACCGGACCGTGGACGATGTTATCGGTTGTAATTTAATTTGTGCCCCCAGAAAGCCAGCCTCTCGCGCGGCACGCGAAATCAGTGAATCGGTGAAAACACAGGTTAGGCGAGGCGATATTCCCTCCATTCGCTCTTCCGCGAGATCTTTCGGCAGCACGGTGCAAGAGAGATATGGTTTTACTTCATTCGAGTGAAGCACGAATACGGGTGAAGAACGGGACTCGCGGGTTGCATGTAAATTAACATGTCGTCTGGGAGAATATCCTCGGCTGCGAGAGAGGAGGGGAGGAAAAGAATGGGGGAGGTCACGATGAAAAATTCCAGAGACGTTCGACGAACCGTCCGCGTGTAACGCCTACTTGATTCGCGCTCGAATTTTCGAGCCGTGGATCCAATGCTTGGGAATTAACCCTCGTCCAGCCGACGTTTCGTCACTCCGTACGCCACAGTTTGTCTTAGCGACAGAATTACCTGGCGATTAAAATGTAAAATTCCTATCAGAGACGTTAAGCAAAAAAAAAAAAAAAAAATAGAAAACTTCACACAAACATCTCACGAAAAATCAATTGAATCTGTAAAAATACACTGTAAATTTTACACCTGTAAAATATCCAACGAAAATTACAAAATGGCCATTTTGACCATTTTTGGTAGTTCTAATAGTAGTGTTAAAAATGTCCAAACTTCTTGAAGACCAATAAATTTCAAAGGGAAATGTATCACGGCTTGAATCTCTGATGTATTATCAAGACGTCTGATATGTTAGTTTCATTAATTCTCGTTTATAAATTTCCTTCAACACCTGCATTGCGTCAACCATGATTTGACGCGTTGACTGCCACGCAAAACTTACACGATTTCGTCCATGGGAAGAAATATCTCTACAAGATATTACGTTAAAATAAAGTACGACAAAGAATATAATATTACCTAGTTATTCATGTTACTTAAAATTCTTTGCTGATGATATTTATCATTCTAAAATTAAATATCTAATTATTCTAAAATAATTCAGAATTTTAATTATTTTAATTTTAATTCAAATTATCACAAATTATTCTAAAATATTCACAGAAATAGCGACCATCGTGGCAACCAACGATATTTTGTTAACAAAATATAATATCGAACAATGAATCTTTTTAATTAAACAATTCGAATTTGAAGAACTGACTCCGATCAAAAGTTGTCTATTTTGAACTTAGGTGCTTATTTTCATCTAATCGACGAAAAAATTATCGTCAACGAATCTAAAGTTACGCTGGAAGAAATTCGCGATTCCGGCGACTGTGAGCAAGGCTTAAGGCCAGTTTCTCATGGCGAAATCGTGGCGGGGATGCGACGATCGCCCGTGTTCTCCGGTTCTTCAACCTAGGAGACTCCCTTCGTGCCAGTGCTACAGTGTTGACGATGCATCAGCAGCGTCTGCTTCTGCGCAACTTTCCCACTGTCTCGATCTCGATTCAGTCAAAAGACCGGGAAACTTCAAAATATTCAGACACAAATCTATCGAGTAGAATCTAATAGCCAGTGCATCTTCCTTGGACATTTAAAAAAGAAATTTACTAATTGTTTAATTCAATTTATCTATTATTGACGTTCCCTTCATGGTAAATAAACTGACACATTAAAATGTAATAAATTCCATAAATTACGCGTAATTTGAAGAAATACAAAGTTAACATCAGTCACTGGTGCGGGAGGCTATTGCTGATTCGTGACGTGAAAAAAGTTTATTCGATTGCTATAATTATTGGTCCTATTGCGCACTCTCTGATTAATGGATCAGTTTCATCAAACTTCGAAGAGTTAGATGGTGAGTAACGTTAATAATTCAATTTTAATTTCAATCCTTTCGTTAATAATAGTTTTTACTGATCGTCGAATGTTTGCTGTATAGATGGACTGTAAAGATGACGAATTGAAATTTTCCACGTCAAATTACAGATCAAACAATTTCTTAAATTCACACATTCTACCATTCGTTTATACAATAATTTAAACAATTTCGCGAAATTCATCCGTTTACGATGAAGTACATTTATTTGTACAGCGGAAATATATCCGTAGGAACACGAATAAAGGATATTGAAAGAATGAAATCGCAAGTTACAAATTTTGTTTCAAATTATAAAGCAATAAATCCAACGCTAGCTTTCCTCGATGTTCCTTTTTTCCAAACCGTCGAAAGTGCAAAAAAAAGCCTCGTCGCGAAAACAATGAAGTTTGCAGTCCCATCGAGTTGACGCGAACCGATGGACAAAGTTGATTTTCGATTTTGGCGGAGGCGTCGCGCGAAACAGCGGGTTTCCGGAGAGGATTTCACGGCTGAATCGGAGCATCCATTGCGGCGAGTGGTTCGCTGGCCCCTCTCTCTCGTCAAACAGTCGCGCAGCATTGGCAAAACGGGCGCAATCAACGAGATACGAAACTCGATTTTCTCCGATTCGAGAAGCCTCGCGTTTCCTCGAAAAGCGACTGTCTTGACGAATTCAGAGAGACCTGTTTCGACGAATGAACGCTCGATCCGTGCTCGGAGGATCCAAGCATGTTTAATTTTGACAGATTTTTACCACGTTTGACGTTTCCTTAATGACACGGTAGAATGAAATAACCATGACTCTGAAATTCTTAGAATTAGAATTTTCGTTCGCCCCCAAGTTATTAATAATCTGTTACACGCGCAGCGTTTTTCGTCGCACCTAAACAATTCTCAATTATCAGAGGATTATTAGACATACCTCGAAACGCAAATCGTAGATGTCAGGAAGCAGAACTTGGCTCGAGCTTGTGAGACAATTACCGAATAAATAAAGGGAAAGTAGATAGAAATGAAGGGGAACTCTCTTGCAAGAAACTCGCGAGTTTTCATTGGCGCTGATACGTGAACGTGATAATAGTTAATATTTCGTATGACGTGAGCAACTCATTCGCTGGGGGGGATGTTCATTCACTGGAGAACACATAGCAGTCACGCTGCTGGAAATCGTTCGACGACGAAGACGACGATTAAGTGTACGTACGTTTGTTTTGTACGTACGGAGTATCTAACACGTTGGTTGAACACTATTTCAGCGTTATGTCAACAACACGAGTGTTTCCTACAAAACGTACGGGGGATTTTCCTGGGAATTATTCTGTCTCGCAATGATTCACGAAAGTTTTCAGAAACGATGACTGAAACTTGGAAATCTCTAATTTTTTATTCAAATTAATCGCGACGCGAAAACAGCTTGTATCTGCCAGAATAGAGAAACATCTTAGAAACTTCTACGTTTAGAAACTCTGAAACATCTTAGAAAATTCTACGTGCAAACACTTTAATAAAATATTATTCATTCTAAAATTCCACGTGTGCGTTGGTTCAGTTTTGCTCAGCATTGTACATACGTAACACAAACGTGAAAAGATACGAAGCAAAAGATCGAAATACCTCGTCAAGTATTCTACGGAGTCATATAATATATCTACGCCCGAAAATGGAACAAAACAAACGTCGCTCCAGGGTTAAAAAAGGATCGAAAGATAAATAAAATCTTTCGTTGCGTATTACCAAACGTTATCCGCCGATTTATAGAAGTAGATCGACACGTGATTTCGCCGGTCGTATTATGGCGCGTGGGCTTTGGCCAGTCTTTTATCGACCGATTGATTTATCGCGGTGCGCCTTGTCGTCCGTGCACACGTGCGTTTATTAATAGAAACCGGCCAGCACGGGGGCCACCATGAGCTCAACTTTTCGAGGCACTGGTAACACGCGTCTGCCTCGCTAGCTGCAAAGATGGGATCAACGTATGTAATACGTATGTATGTATCAGAATCAAGTTCGATACCTAACAATAAGTTTCGTTTTGTGGGTTTCGAATGGAAAGTAGAAATTTTTCGACGAGTACGCTTGCAGTGTACTCATTTCATACAAGTTGGTTTCGAATCCTAGAAATAAGAAGTAAGAACGTGCTTCATCAAAATCTCTGTCACGACAAAAATTTATTTGTAATATTCAGAGACTTCCTATAGTATTGAAAAAGGTGCTGTTCGATATTAATTCGTTAATTGTCAGATTATATTACGGTGTATGTCCGAAGCAATTTTGGTAAATTAGGAATTAGAAAATAAGAAACGGAAGTGGAAGAAAACTTGTAATTACAATCAGGCGGCATTATTACATATGCTTCGTCTAATTAAAAATCTCGTTTCTTCGAGAGGACGCCGGGAGGAACTGGTGTCTTAAATTATTTCAGCAGTACTAAATTTCATAGTTACATAAATTAGTACTAAGTTACATAAGTTACATAAATTACCTAAGTTATACAAATTAGTACAGTAGTACTAAGTTACACAAATTAGTACTAAGTACATTAGTACTAAGTTGCACAAATTAGTACTAAGTACATTAGTGCTAAATTATACAAATTAGTACTAAGCACATTAGTACTAAGTAACATAAATTAGTATTAATAAAATAAATTAGTACATTAGTACCAAGAGTTACACAAATAGTACTAAATTTTATAGTTACATATAAACAAAATCAATCGTTTAAATCCAAGAAAGTTACTACTGAACTTATCTGCTAATTATCATATAGTATAATTTAAATCTATGCCTGAATCATCGTTCCTGAGGGTCAAAAGATTCGAATCTACTTGAGAAGTACTCGATCCTATTTTTATCGCTATCCCTCAACGAACGCAATCCACCGATCACTGAAACTGGAACAATATCGCCAGACAGCGATTTGTTTCAACGTTTTACGCCGGCTGTGCACGTACGAACGCATAGACATATCACGTGTTGTTTGATTGGATTTTCATATGTTTTCGCCAATCCGTTAAGCGTTGCAATTTGACGCGGATTTCGTTACGACATCTAGTGAATCGCGTGGATGTAAATGGTCGGATTCACGTTGTAAATGTTTATTGATACTTGGCGGTATCGATTAACCAACTTTCCTCGCTGCTTTTTTTTCATTTTGTTTGGATAACAGACAGCTGATAGAATATGTATGATTACAGAGATTATATAGATAGACTGCATCGAGTTCTGATTTTTAGAAAAAGAAATTTTTTTTTTTTTTTTTTTTTGTTGGGAAACTATTGTGTATTTGATAACACGAAGAGCATTTTTTTAAACGAGGTCCTACGTTTTTAAAGTCACAAGAAAGTATCGGCCTTCTATATCCAAACTTTCATTATTTGAACATTCATATATCCGAACAGAATATTAATAACGAATATATATTTTCTTGTATTAATAATTGTATATTTGTTCTTCGTGATTGTAAAAAGAATTTACTAAAATACGATACTTTATAATTACATTTTCGAATGATGGGTAAACATTTTCTTCTGTGTTATAACACATGACCCTTTCATAAACCGAAATTTTTTCAAATTTAATTTTTATTATAAATACTTTTTCCCGCTGTAAAAATTAATCACAGTACAATGAAGAACTAACAGGTATCTGTTGTAGCGTAGAATTTATGAATTCGCGAGTGATAATTCGCATTCGATATCACAATAGTGAAACTTCATCCTTGTCGAACTGTTGTTACTTCATTCCCCAATCGTTACACTGTTCCAATTTCTCGACTAATTTTTCCCAAGCCGGTGCTAGGTCTTCATTTAACACAATACGTAAAATATAACTATCATTACTTCGTACATCCTAATCTAATAATATCGAAGCTCGACAGCACGATGGATCTCCCCATCGTGCCCGCGGTTGAAATTAACCGTACCAACCTCATAACTATGGTTACTTTTTCTCTTCTTTGTGTTTCATCTTTCTCCCTTCCTCTCCCCCTCCTTCTTCGCGATCCTATCTGTTTTAATTGAGATTGGAACAATTTTAATCCGCGGGAATATACCCCGAGAATAACCGCGGTGGAAAAAGAAACAAGGTCACGAAAAGGATTGAACGATTACGAGAAGCAATATGAAATGCTTTTCAATTTCACGAGAATTTTCACAGAATCGTGTATGTGCAGATTGTTTCGGAAAATTCATACTCGTAGTCGAAAAAAGAAAAGAGAGAAAATAGAAGCAAAAGACTGTTGATAAATGTGAATTCAAATATTATGAATTTTGGAATTTCAGACGTAAGTTTCTAATAGCGTGAAAGACTTTGTGTAACCTATGCCACATAAATAACTGTACTGATGTCAACAATAAGAAAAGACCCACAGTAAAATATGTGTCGTATGAAATATTTCGAAAATATTTAAATTAATCATTCGATATTCGATAGACTTGTCTCACACATGTTTAAGATTTATTCTGCATTATTTAAAAAAAAAACTTTTCAAACTTGCTGTTTAGAAATGAACCAGAATTCCATTTCATAAAATTATAGATTACCTCGTGCCACTTGTCTTTTACACTTTCTTCCATCTGCATGTTTGCAATACACAGACTGTCTGCAATAAAGATCCTATAATATTTTCAAATTAATTTTAAATTTTGCGGATATAATCTAATCATCATTATACTCGAAACGCTCCACACAAATATATATAAATATTATATATATTTTATACTGATTTATACTACATGTTATATTAATTTATGCAATACAAATTTTCGCGAGTCAGTGCAATACCAATGAATCTGTCACCCGTAATATTTTTATCACATAGAAACATTAATCTAATATCGACGAAAAAAAAGATACGACGTTTTACAATCGTGTGAATCAGCTCGTACGTCGATAGATTCCGTGGAGAATGGGAATACGATGAAGCGATTGTAAAGTTGCATCGTCTATGAAATATGGACTCGTGCATGAATGTATGCACACACGAACTTACACTATCCTCTCTACGGCGCACTTTCGATTTCACGTTGCCGCTGCAACGCGGTGTTTTAGTCGTAGCGTTTCCCGCCGCTTATAGCGAGAGTTTCGACCGCGCGTTATACACGCAAACAAGCACTTCCATTCACTCGCTAATCGCGGACCGGACTAAATTGAATCCCAGGACAACCGCGCATAATCTGCTTGGTCGTACGTTCGGTCGATCGTCGGTAACAACGTTGAAAATTGGAAGAAAATTCGATCAACGCAATTTCGGCTTAAGCAACGCGCGCATGTTTACCCAACGCCCAAGTTACTAAAAGTCTCACGAAATACAACAACACGACAATTTTTTCATTCTCCCTGTTCTCCGTAAGCATACTTTTCTCGTGTATATTTTTGAAACAATCGTTGAAACCGCTGTTAGTTTGAGTGAAACTCGAGAGAAAGATAGTTTGCCTTTCTTTAATGGTAAGAATTTAAACAGTAACAACTGCTGGACAACTTTACAGTTATACGAATATAATTATGTGTACAATTTAATTTCGTAAGTTAAACGCAAATGTTAAATAGAAATATCAAATGTAATTGAAACACAATCGTAACGGGAGCTTTACTTTCCTACAGTTTAATAAATAATAGTAAACGTGGATTATTCTAACATTAACATTAGAGTTACTAAACTTGTGAAAATGATAGTTTTCAGATTTCATCTACTTATTTGTTAAGGGCAGGAATTTTCAAACAAATTTGAATTTCATAAACTCAAATGGAATTTACTAGATTTTAGTAATGAATGACGAAGCGAATCTTTCGAATTTTCTTCCGTAACGTCGTTATCAAAAGATATAAAGATATAACCTAAATTGATTGGAAAAAAGAAAACTGCAAATAAAGTCTCGCGTTGACGCAGCGTTGCACCTTAATGGATTAACGTAAAAAGGGCCATCGTGCATTTCTGAAACAGCGTTATGTACCTTTCTTTCCGTTCTTTCTGAATTCCTCGTGGAAACAACGGCGAAAAGAAAAATACGTAATGTCATTTAAAAAAGTAAGATCGCCAATCTTTTTACAAAATATACCTTCAATGTTTCTCTAAACGTATACTTGCTCGTTTTCATAGTCATATCGTTCTCAAGTACAATCGAAAATGCACACGCCAGAATTCTACAGATAACTGACACTGTCGATCAAAGCAAACAGTAATTGTAAAATTATTAAATACAACGAGATGCTCTTCCTTCGGAGGAGAAGAATTCTCAATTGTCCTCCGTGTGGCGAACGGAAAAAAATTGCGCCTCGAAGAGAGCTAAAGTGGAAAGTACGGCAGCCTTTGATCGCGAACACGAGCAAGTTATCTTTCATGACAATTCTTAGCGCGGAGTGAAATTCGTGACGCCGGAACGAAACTTTTCTCTTAAGAACTGGGAATAAGACATGTGCGTACTCGTAGGCCCTGCGAGCGAGCATTCAAATTATATACAAAGGAACACGACTTCGCGGCGACTCGCGAAAAGGACCGAAAGAACTCGATTATTAAGTTTACCGAAAACTTTTGTTTTCTCAGTATTTTTCAGTCACTCGCGACTGAATCTCTTGCTTCTTCTACTTTTCGATTGTCCCTTTTTTTCAATTTTTAAATATTTAAACATTTAAAAGGAAATGTAGAAAGTGTTGTAACGATTGAAACAAACGATCAGAAAGAATCGGCTCGAGTAGTTGTCTTCAATGATATTTACAGAGAAAACACTTGTTTCAGTTTTTGAATCAAAAACTTTGAGCGATAGGGTTCGTTTCAGGTGATAAATTATACTTCGCAAGCTAGAATAATAAAATTCAAATAAATCTGGAGTCTGGTATAAAAATTTCGACTCACTATTTGGCCATGGTCATAATTATTAAAATATGATGAATATCACAGATGAGAAAAAATTTCTAACAACTAGATAATACTACAAATTAAATGGAATCAGGTTTTAACTACGAGATACTACCGCGGAATTAAAATTGTCCAGAATTAAAATCAAATCTGAAAGTATAAAAGAAAGATAATTCAGAAATGTCTCACGACTCGAGGCCTTATTTGAATCTAGTACAGAACTAGTAATTAGTTCCATCAAAAGACATGAAAAAAAAATTAGAACTTCAATTCACAAAATATCTCACAACACGAGATTTTATCTTACAATGCTGCAATCCAAAGCGTCTAATACTTTCAATCACGTTTGATAAAATCAACTCTACAAACACAAGAAAAAAAAAAAAAAAAAAACAATTCGAATCTTATATAATCACGAAAACTTGCTTCACCCAAATCCCGACATAGTCAACACAACTTCAGATATTCCCAACAAACGAGATTTTAAACGAATAGCGCGCGCAATAAAAGTTGCAACGCTTAAACGTCAAGGTAGAATACGTACGACTTTAAACTCCAAGAGTTCAATAATAAATCATAACAAATCTACAACGGCTGATTCCATTTCGATTAACCCTTCACTGTCTCTTCAAGATCGTTAAAAACCAGACAGTGAATACGTGTCGATCGGGATCGACGAGCGCGCGCTAGCCTCATCAAAACCATCGAACGAGTCGATCAACGTAGCAGCGACACGAGGACAGGGGAACGCGGCGCGTATTTAAAGTGGAATCGACGTGGCTGCCAGTCGCAATGTCGGCGACAGGGCCCAGCCGGAATAAACGCCGCGACGTAACCGCCGATATTTCCCGTCCGAGCCTATCGGCCTCGCTAGAAGACCGCTTAATAGAACGATGCCGGGGCACCCTCTTAATGGAATATCGCATAAAACCACCGGGTGGCATTAACCCCTTCGTGACCAAACTACCGCGAGCAAAAAGCCGACTGCGCTGTTCCCTGCCAGCTTCTTCTCCTCTTTTACGTTTCGATATACAGGGGGTGGTGTCACGCAGAGTGTCTTTTACCAACGATCAATGGGCAGAAGAAAGAAACTGCATTTTTTCCGTGGATTTCGATTTTGTAAGATTTTCGAGAGAATGTACAGATGTAGAGTTCGAGTACAAGACTCGATTGACGGAAGTTATTTCACGCGTGGAACAACATTTCTCCGTTTAAGTCTTTCAGTCCGACTTGTTTGGATTTCGATTAGGTGCTTTGATGAATGCCAGTTTATTGTCAGAAAGATAAACAAAATATTTTTAGAAAAATTTCAAAACACTTCCAGAAATGCAACAATTCTAAAAAAAAAAAAAAAAAAAAACTATGGGAAGTTGAAATAACATTTGTATTGTGGACAATTTGTCAACTTATCACTAATTAGGCAAATATAACACTAATTTACACTACATTATTTTAAAGATTGCTATTTTAAAACTTTGTCTGGAATATGCGTGTGTAATTCATCGGAATTACAAGAGTAATTAATTAATAAGCTAGATTATGTAGTCCGTTTTTTACATTTTTCAAGGAAATTTGTTGACACGTTAACATGGAACATTAATTGAATCACAATTTAATATTTACTTCCGAGAAGTAGGATGCTTTCCTCCGAAACGTAGTATGTATCATACATTGTATAAACTGAAAGAATTAGACTTTCTTAGATTTAGTTCATAGATTTTGAATACGTTCAGTTAAAAATTAATACATGCTCGATACACATGCTCGATACGTATGTGATGAATTTTTAAAATTAATTCAGAACTTCATTCTTTAGGTCTGACTTATTTTTGCAAGTATAATAACATCTTGCCTTGGCTCAAAAATTACTAGAAATTCAAGCAAAACGAGAACATTTTATTCCGTCGTTTCCGTTTATTATCTTCGGGTGAAAAACTCGGTTGCACCAATAGCCACACGCCACCCTGTAGTTATCGACGAAGACGGCGGCGAGAGCTCGGAATAATTGGGGCGTTGCTCGTGAAAAACAGGAATTCACCGTGAAATTGGCGAACCCGCGAGACTTTGGATGAAAGTCCAGCCTCCTCGCCAGCCACCTCCCGCGCAGGAACGAAGGCGGATGAGTTTATTGAAAGAAGCAGTCGCCATTCCAACTTCTGGGAAACCATGAAGCGAACTCGAGGAAAATCTCGGAGGAGAATGAAGAATCACTCGGCCAAGAGCGAATCCGATTACTTGCTCACGTTTGCTGTTTATGCCGAAACAGAATCGGCCGTTAATGAATCAATGAAATAACAAGTGTATACGAAATAATTAGTCGTGTCCTCAGCAAGCGACTGGACGGTCCATTTCGTTCGCTTAATGATCCACGAAGACGACCCCCGCTCCAACAAGTTCATGAAATATCCCCAGTCCAAGTGAACGATAATTAATTGCACTCGGAGGATCGATGGGCTCCCTTGATCGATGCACTCGATCTCGTTCGCGCTTCGGAATCAAATGGACCTAACTAACTCGTCCATGGTCGTCTTACGCGTGAACCCGTGAAGCTTTGACAGCATTGCGTTAACTTAGGATCGAGATCGCGGGATGACACTCTGCGCGATTAATTACATAAAAAGAGAAATATATTCGAGCTTCCCTGAAGCGAGGGTCTTCAATTTCATTGTTATTGACTGTAATTTAAGACGAAAGCAATTTAGGACGATGTGTGTTCATTGTACTGATTCCTATGTGAATCTATTTCAGAAGCTATTTCAACAGCATCAAAATATATATGTTAAAGAAATCAACGTGTGACTGAATAGTACCATCATTCCAGGACAACGATAGGGATGACGTGCATCATACTAATTCGTATGAGAACAGTTTCATCACAAATTATTCCAATAATATTAATACATTCATTAAAATAACATGATAATGTATCTATATAATATATAAATTAATTTATACATTAATACATTTATTATATACTTCATCTACTTACACTACACGCCATCAATATGTGGAGTGTAGTAGAAGATGTAAGACATCATACGATTACTCGTGTACGGCTGTAAGACGGTATACGATTACTCGTGTACGGCTGTAAGACGATATACGATTACTCGTGTACGGCTGTAAGACGGTATACGATTACTCGTGTACGGCTGTAAGACGATATACGATTACTCGTGTACGGCTGTAAGACGATATACGATTACTCGTGTACGGCTGTAAGACGGTATACGATTACTCGTGTACGGCTGTAAGACGGTATACGATTACTCGTGTACGGATGTAAGACGGTATACGATTACTCGTGTACGGCTGTAAGACGGTATACGATTACTCGTGTACGGCTGTAAGACGGTATACGATTACTCGTGTACAGATGTAAGACGGTATACGATTACTCGTGTACGGATGTAAGACGGTATACGATTACTCGTGTACGGCTGTAAGACGGTATACGATTACTCGTGTACGGCTGTAAGACGGTATACGATTACTCGTTTACGGATGGAAGACATTATACGATCTGTAAATGGTGTGTGAGATGTAAAAGGACGACGTTATACGATGACAGTATACATTACAATGTCTTACATCTTCCACTAGTGTAAATGGAGTGTCGTGTTAATGAAAATATGTAATATGTGTTTCGAGTTCGTCTCGATGTTCTCTACAATACGGTGGAAAAAAAAATTATTTGTTCCTATTTGTTTAATCCAATGTGACCTTGATTTAAGTACGAAAACAAACAATTTTTGAAATTTTATTTTCTTCTAACCTTTTTTCTGTCAGATGACTGTAGGAATGTTCATGTAACTTCTAACTGCTAAAAGTATATATCTGGTAAAAACATATTATATATATCATGTATAAATTAAATATATAGATATATAATATTTATATATATATAGTACTTCTTATATCGATATCTCAACCGTACGAAATTTTTACCTCATTCATTAACCAAACTGAAACCATCCATCTCGACATTACCTACGAAAGAGTGGGCTCCTCGCGCGTCATAAGTTTTCACAGACAGGTCTCGGCCCTCCTCGAAATTCCTTCGCGCGTCTTTCGGCTCGGATTTCGAAGCGAGCAGCTCGAACGAACACGAGAACCGTCCCGTTGGCTAAGGGTTGCGCGCGTGCCGATGGATCTAATTAGCAATCGGGGCCGGGGCGGCTCAAGAGGATTGAAAAGGGGCCAACGGAGAGGGAGCCGGAAACGCGGCGTAGAATCGTCTGCACGCCACCATTGTCCCCGGCCCCCGTTCCAATTACACGCTGAAATTGCGGTTCGATCTGAATGCGATGCGGTCCTCGAGATTGCGCGAGGGCGCGCCGATCGGCGATCGGTTCGACGACACCTTTGTTTCACGCTCCAACAAAGTTCGATCGGTCGATTCGAGCCGATTGTCAACCGGTTCCTGCGACGCGTCCAAGGCCGCGGAAACTCTCTTCTTCCCCCCCTCCCCCCCTCCTGATGCTCGAAGCCGAGGCAATCTTTGTTTACCGGCTTGCGCGAGTAGTCGATCGTCGTTAATTAATCTCGTTCGCTGAGGAGTCTCCTCTGAGGACTAGAATCGGTCGCCGAATGCTTGTTCGAAGGCTTATTAATCGATCGGCGATCGATCGAATAGATGTGGAAAAAAAACTCTAGATGCGGTAATCTAGAGATTGGAGGAGGGAGTAAGAAACGTTTTAGAAGAGATCATTTGCATTCTCATTGAGCTGATGGAAATCTAGATGTACGAGGCAGGTTGGGATTGTGTTAACTCTTTAACGAGGTAAGATCCGTGAGATTTGATACAGTGTATGATAAATATTCGATAATATTTAAATAGACTGTTGGTTTTGTATAAATGATATGTAATATATGTGTACTCCCTTCCATAAATCATTGGACGTTTACTCATTTTGAACAAAATAACTGCGCATTTTGTTACAATATCTTTGTATACTTTCATTGGTTCCTTTCGTTGTATTCGTTTAATTTATTTATCCTAACATAAAGTTCACGATGGATATATGTAATTGAAATAAACGAATTGATAAATCGAAACTTGATGTCAAAAATCAAATATAGAATTTTTTAACCTGGCGATTACGAGAAATTCGATCGGAATGAAAGTGCAGGATCAATCACTGTCTGACAAAATCCTTGACAATATAATTCGCCTCTCATTCATACATTTTCCACATTGTGAAACTCGAATGCGCGCGAATCACATTTTACAATGCAGGCTATTCTGATTGCAAATTGAAACGATATCTGAGTTTTATTTTATTCAATCAGTTCGGAGATTCATGGGTGTGCTGCGTATTATCGAAATATTGATACAAGCGCAAGTACATCAGCATCCACGTCTCCAGCCTCGTATCAAGAATCATTGAATAATTCCGCTCACGTAAGTTTGTAGGTGACACTTGATTCTCGGTATTTATGCGCCGGCACATGCATCGATTTTTAATTTTCGACGGCGTGCACACCGCGAGCTTTGTTTTACAAATTACAGCCGACCGATGGATCGCGTCCTCTCTTTGGTTCATTTCCAGGAGAGTGGAATATTACGTTTGAATTTATATCGATACTCGCAGGGCGGACAGAGTATCTTAAATTGTAGGCAATTTACGCTCCGACTTTTGTGTACGAAATATATATCGAATCAAATGGCTTGCCAAGCGAGCTCACTCCATTACACCGCGTTCTACGAACTCGGCCAATAGCTATCGCGATAGATTAGTCTTGTTTGCCGAATCTCTTAGCCCGCCGATCCAATGTAACCAACGCCATAACCGCAAGTTCAATTAGGGAAACAAATTATCAAATGTTGCTGAACTAATTGCTCCGGCCTGATATTTGTTAGCGGATTGTTCGATGAAACTATCAACTCTTTTCATGCGCGATGTATTGCTTCCATTACGAACGTAATTTTGTAATAATCTACACTTTGTATTCTTTCGAAATAGCTCAATTATTATTCTGTTGCTTGACGTGTTATCCTGGGATAACATTACGTCTATATGGAGTAAATATTCACAATTATGTTTTTCGAATAAGTGTTATAACGTACTATTTTTCTCTTACTTTCACACCTTCCCGTGTTTCTTTTTTTTCAACATACGTATATTAAATTCCTCTGTCATTCGACGCAAGAAAATATTAATTATAATGTTAATTATAATATTCTTTCACATCTTCAAACCTTCTTATATATATTTTAAACACATTTCAAATCCTACACAAGAAAGTATTAGTTACAATGTATTATTTTTCCACACCTATACATCTTTCCATATTTTTTTTCTTTTTCCTTTTTTTTAAATATACATCAAATCTCACTATCATCCTACGCAAAATGATATTAATTATAATGTACTATTCTTTCACACCTTCCCATATTTTCTTTCTTTGTTTTTAACATATATCAAATCCCTCTGTCATTCTACGCAAGAACTATTATTAATTATAATGAACCATTTTTATAATTGTTACTATTTTCTCACATCTTTACACTTTCCTATATATATATATATATATATAACATATTTTTTTTATATTTTTTAAAAAATCCCACTGTCATCGGACGGACGTTAATATTAAAGCAACATGATCGAAAATCCGAAAAAATGAATTTTTCAAATAAAATTTTATAAAATTCGAAAATTCGGGAGGGAAATACAGCATTGGTATCGACTGAAAACGATTTCCAGTCGGATGCCGGATAATTGTCAAGATAGGGACAATTGGAGAAGTTCGGGAGGACTGGAATGATCGATCGGCTCGCGGCAACTCTCGTTAATCGTCCGTTTCCACTCGCTGGTTGCTCCACCGTTTTCGCCAAGGTGGCTTTCGTCGGTCCCGACGGTTTCCGGGGCCAGCCCCTCCCTTGTCTCGGTCCCACGGCTTCCATTCGTTCCTCTCGTTCGTCGGCCAAGCCAACGAAGACGGATTAAGGGATCTCGCACGGACGAATTCGTTTATTCCCGATAACCAGCCGCCAGCGAAGAATTTATGACCGCTAAGGACGAGTCGTTTCGAAGTTTATCCGCGTCGTCCGGCGAGATCCCTGGACCGGGAACGTGCCTGAAATTCCCTCGCGAACGTTCCTCTCCTTTCATTTGCCTGTTTCGTCGGTGGCGGATCGCGAAGACGCGAAGGTAAGGAGAATATTGTAGAATAAACGTCAATCGACGGGGGTTCCCCTCAGGCTGTTTGTTTTGTATAAAATATTTATACCAATGCAGTTATGGTGTGTTTTCGAAGAAATCTTTCGTAACAGCGTTGAATATTCAACGGTTGCTAGCTTTGCATGTTAGAGAAAATCGAAGGAGAAGTGTACCAAGTTGGCGTGCAACTTATGGTTGATGTGTTCACGAGGAATTTTGAAATGACATACGGAGAATACACAGGTATGGTGCTATTTATTTTTTGTTATAGTTTGTCGGACGAATATTTGGTTAAATTCCAATTTCCTTGGGAGAATATCGATAAGTACATTGAGATCGCGATAATAATTTTCTTTTGTTAGTCATTCAGTCGTCTGTATACCTAGAATTTCGCTTACTTGTATAATCAGTTATTAATTGTGGATACCTAGTCCGAACGGGTCATTTAATACTTTTATAGTGACGTATTTTATCGATGACAAAAAATGAAACAAATCTGTGATTTTAAAGCGACATTCACAGTGATTCGTAGCATAATATTTAAACAGTAGTCTAACTTTTAGAATTTTTAGAATTCAAACAAAAACAAAGATTCACTCGACATTTTCATCACTACGCCTTCTACCTAGATTCTACAATTTTATTAAATATAACGATTCATATTATTAATAATTATCAAAGTCATACTCTATGCTTTTTACGATGTTGAAGCTACGAAAGGAAATTTCAACGACTTGCTCGATATTCTCTCATCGTTACACCCTCCGCCAACAACTTTAGATTTTGTAATTATCTGACATTCGAAGAAACTGGAGTACCTACAACGACAAATCTTTGCTTCGTGATCTCTTAACGAGATAATGAAATTTCACGGACTAGACTGTAAATTTATTTTCACACTTTAAAATTACTCCACGCAAGACAAATTCTTAACGCGTTCAATCAAAATTATCCGAAAGCAACAGCGACCGTAGTAGAACGTATGAAAACATTTCGAACGAATACGATCAGAAGCCGCGTAAAAATCCCGGTTTACGGATGTTGTTACGTACGCTTAATTCACGCGATGGCGCGAAACGTGGTCGTAAAGCACGTGTCTGGAATGGGACGAGAAAATCGGCCACGGCGATTGCAAGAAGGGAGATCACGCTTCTTGCTTTTCATGGCCGATTTTTTATCGTCGTTCTACGACCAGGCTGCGACGTAGTCGTCGTAAAACCGCGATGGTCAATCCATGTTCACGAATGAGTTCGATCACCGAGAAACAGGATGCCAAGGCGAAGATTTCAGGGACGCGGAGAGGCGGCATGTTTCGCAACATTTTTGTGTTTCTGGAGATCTGACCAGCCACGAAGACTTCTTTATTCTTATTCATTTACTTTTGTTACCTCAACAGTCACTCACAGTGGTATCTGACAAGACTTACGCATCGAAATAAAAATTTATTACAATAGATTCTTTACTGATACTTCAATAGATTCTCTACGTGTAGTTTTTCATTTTGTGCACCTTTAATGACATAATGGATAATTGTTTAAATAGTTTCGTCATTATTTAGATTCCTTCCAAACTTGATCAACACAACGATTACAATTGAGTTTCACTGCATTATTGTCAAATTTCTGATCGTTTTATGTGTTTAATATACAAAGGTACTTTTACGAACATGTTACACGTTGTACGTAGTATCTCGTAACATAGATTGATTTCAAACTTGAACACTATAATCATAAAGATCAAAAAAATTTCAAAATGATTTACGACAGCGTAATGTACTCATAAAACGTTCCTGAACGAACAATCGAACACATTCGTGAGCGAAAGAAAAATGACAAATATCCATTATGTCCAACATATGTATCGCAGCCAATAAAGAAAAAAAAAAAAAAAAAAAAGAATGACTAAACGTATCAAATACATTATGAAATCATATCCGAAAAATGATACAACAGTACAACCCTTTGAAACATGACGGACATTCGATGCGCCATCCATTGCGCCAACGAAGGATAGTTAATTCCGTCTCTCTCGACCCGTAACTAACGACCGTTTGTAAAACGTCATTCCCCGCGAGATCGAAAGAATCGTCGAATTTCACCTCGGGGAAACTAATCGCCGAAACGATCGTTCGATCTTCGCCAATCCCCCTTTTTTCTCTCTCTCTCTCTGCTTTTATTAGCGTCGTCGGGATTTCGAAGTTTCGAAGGAGGCGGGCGAGGTTCATCCTCGATCGCTTTGACCCGCGAGAAACTCGGTAAAGAAAGGCAGCAGAAGTAGCGAGGAAAGGAAATCTGAGAAAGGGAGACGAAAGCTGCGAAAAAAAAGATAGAAGAAACGCAAAAAAAAAAAGAAAAAATTGCTGGTAAACGGACTGTCTCGCTAGCTTGGCAAACGAATTAAGAATAACAAGTACGCCCGATTGGATAGACACTCGCGGCACAGAGCTTTTATTGACTGTACACTCCGATTACGTTGTAATGCTTCGTTAATATCGCTCATCACGATCGCCCGACGCATGGCCTGGAATATTAACGTTTCACCTGTCGCTCCAGCGGAATATTCCGTATTTCCCGTTCCACCGCAAATTAAAACTAATACATTACAAATAGCAAATTACGGATAATTACACATACATTATCCGGAAGCACTGGCCAGCGTTGCGCCAGCGTTTCGTTTAATATATTCCGTGCCGCGTGGGTTACTGGCAACCCCGCCAGTAGATATTAAAGACCAAATTTGGAACGCGGTTCATTAGCTCTTCATGTCTGGAATCCGTTTATTCCCGTGACTTTCAGTCGCTTCAACTTCCGAACCGCCGAATCGTTAGATCACGTAGCTTCTCCCGGCAATAGATTTTAATTCAATGCGTTAAATTCGACTGGGCGCTGATTCAACGATATTTGTATAATAATACTTGGATTCATTCCAATAGATTTCAATTCGTTCGAATTGCTCGGATTATTTGACAGGTCGATAGACATCGATGTCAATAGAATTTTCGTATCTGAATGCAAGGGAGTTTGCTGCGCAAAATAAGGATATTTAAATATCGTCAAGGTTGAGCAACAGAGTGCGATGAATTGTAACACAATTTTCTAATAAACTGAGCAACAATACATGCTAATAAATTATGAATTGTTGGTATTAATGATAAATCACAAATATCACTAATACAATCAATGAAGCAGCAACACAAGGTAATCACTCTTTATTCCATTCGCAAATGAAAAACGTCGCAATCGTCCCTTTCCTTCTCGCTTCGCGACTGTTGCTCAATTTTCTCATCCGCTCAATTTTCCTCCTTTTATTCGAAGCACACGCAATTCCAACGGAAACTCACTTGGACTCGGAAACAAAAATTCCCTCCAACGTCCCGATCGTCGCCGATCTTAATTCACCCGCTTGTAAACGTGTGTTCTCCGATATTACACGTTCGCCGTGGTCTCGCGAAAATTACAAACAAAACGCGCGTTGGCGAAGGCGAATAAGAGGAGGGGGAGGAGAAAATTCAAGCTGGCGCGCGATAGCGTTCCGCGCGGAACATTATTGCGTCGTCTGGCGGGGAAATAAGAGAAAAATCGCGGATATCGTTGGAAATTTATCGTCAAACAGGGCCACATTATCCTAGGGTGTACGTTTTAGCCCAGCCCCTCGGGGGGTACCCGGCGTTTAATATTCCCGCGTCTGTTTGACGATAAAATATTGAAAGTTGCCCGGGTGTATGTCGGGTATTATGTACCTACTCGAACGTTGGAGAACGTTTCGAGCGTGTCTTCGAGCGCAACAGCCGGTTTTCCACGGCCGTTTATCGCCCGACTCTCCTCTCAAAATAACGAGAGGGAACCTTCGATTTCGGATACGCTCGACGTTGAGAAAAAACGCGCTTGTTAATCCGCGAGTTTTCCAGCGTTCGACACTATCGTGGAGACCATCCGCCGAAGTGGAAATGGAGCAAGTAGACCTCCGTTTCATTGTCCGCTCGACACGGGAATTTTCGACGATTTTTCTTTTTTCTTTCTTTCTTTTTTTGTTTTATAGGAACAAAGTAAACAGAGACAGAGGTAGAAACAGATTCTGGGACGATCGATGCCCGGGTTTTGATTGAAATTCATTGAAATTAGTTTTGTTAGTTTTTTTGGTTCGTGATATTTTCCGAATGATTTTCAACAACTGCCGTTTCAGCAAGTTTTTCGTTGTAAATTGTTGAAACTGGTGTTATTATTATATTCGATTCTTACTGGTTGTTTCATCAAATTCACGAACGATCGATGTCGGGTTTAATTAAAATTCATCGAAGTTTGTTCTGCCGTTGACGGATTTGGTTGTGAAGCGTTTCGACCAGAAGTGATTTTTTAATGAGTGTAGCGTGCGAGTTTTTCTTTTATTTTTATTTCTTTTTTTTTTTATTGCAAACTGCTGAAATCGATTATTGTATAACTATTACGTTCCGAAAATTTTGAGCACGATCTCTGTTGCATTTCACTGTGAGATTCTGTATGAACGTCCAGTGTTTGGCAAAATTTCAGTTCAAACTTTCAATTTCATGAGTCACAAGATATTTATAATCAGCAGAGATATCTGAACGTTGTTGTAATTAAATAGCTGGCTGATTTTAGGAAGAAAGGAAACCTAAATTTAACAAAAATTATTGTTTAAAGATGACGACATACTGTCTGACAACATACCGACTATATACGTGACAAATACAAATTGTCGTTTCTAAGGTTTAAAAGTCGCGTGAGAGAAATCTCTTAATTACTTTTTTCTTCAACTGAACCTAAACCACAAGCATAAACAGGTAGCTTTTACTTGCGTTGCTTGACACTTGTCAAGAAAGCGCTACCGCGCCGCATGGCACTATTCAACACGGTTTTTTTTAAATGGCACAAAAAACGGTTCATCCTCGAAACCATCTCGTCGTCCTCGTGTCCCAAGGAATCCAACAGAGAAGGCAACAACCACGATCGTTTCAAAGAAGAGGAGACTAATGGCCACCGTCTCGATACAATCCCGAGCCTGATAAAGTCATTGTGTCATCCGAGCAGATAATCATCCTCCTCTACGCCATTCAACGACCAAGCGAATCGAAGACTGGCCGGAGCTGCGCGTCACGTACAAAAGGTGTACGTGAGTCTCGACGGATGTCTCGCAGAAAAGAGGGATAATTAAAGAGGGGGGAGGAGCAAAAGAGAAGCACGAGAGTGGACACTTGCCATGCCCCTCTGGCATAAGACTCGGTAGCCGAAAATGCCCGCTCGAGGTCGTCGGACGGAATATCAAAAACCGGCCGAGCGAGAAAGGCGCGGCAGCTCACGATTGCCGGAAGGTTGCCAACGAAATTTACATTTCTCGAAATAGCCGGGGAAAATCGAAACGATAGAGAGAGAATAGCCGAACAGGGGACGTACGTACACAGGGTGAGGAAAAATCGAAACGAGAATTCGATTAGAGTAGCGGAGGAAAGGAAGAGGAGAGAGAAAGGTCGCCGCTGGAAGAAGCGAACTCGCTGGTGGGGAATGTTGACGACCCCATCTCGTTGCGCAAATAGGAACAATATAAGATCAGGCCGTGCTCCTTCGGGCGAACAGTCTCCGAAGATGGAACCTTCAGACGATCTTTCATCCCTTTCTTTTTTTTTTTCTTTTTTTCTTTTTTTTTTTGTTTTGTTTTCGGTTGAAAAAGTCTGGAAAGTCGTCTGGGAGGAAGTGGCGGCAATTACAGAAGAATCAGACACACACACACTTGTATCTCGCAATCGTTGAAATTCCGACATGCGTTATATTTCTCAGAAAAACGAGAAACAAAGAAAAAAAAATTCGATTATCGCGAGACCAGCCAAAGAAATTTCCAAGAGCGACAGATTAAACGAGATCCAGACAGACACGCGGCATTCGGCATTATTTGCAGTCGGCTGCGTGAAAAATGATAATAGAAGACGGTGGAAAAACGGTAAACCCGCGTGGCTTTACTTTCTTCGTCGTCCTCTTCAGCTTCCTCCGCGGAGACGAGCGATAAGCTCGCGTATCTGAGAAAGTCGCTGCAGCTACCAGAGCTCGAAAAGTTGGTTAGAAAAGGAGAAAGAGAGAGAGAGAGGGTGTGTATGTAAGCAAGAAGAAAAGGAAAAGAAAGAAAAAAAAAAAGAGTATATAAAACATTCGGATACCCGGTGGAACCGGTGAATAATGCATAGTCGAGGAAATGGACCGCTTAGGCGATTTAAATCTCATAAATGCATCGGCCGTTTGTTCCCGAGAACGCGTACCGTTTTGTCAGGACATTCGACCGATTCTACAATGGGGCTACGTGTCACGGGACTGAGTCAAGAGAAATCGCGACTATTTTTCCCATCTGAGAGAAGCGCGCACTCTGTCTCTCTCTCTCTCTCTCGAGAAATAGTTCATCGAAGAAATTTCAAAAAGAAACTTCCTGAAGGAGAAACGAGTTGAGGATGATCGAGCGTGAAATCACAGTGGGGAAAAGCCAACCGAATAAAATGGAACGAACGAAATCGAAATTAAAAACTCCACATTGAATCGTAATTATCGTCTGGCCATAATTTTTTTTTTTTTCTTTTTCGTACAAGTTACGTATAGTGACATTTTTAAATTTAAGCAGTCGTAAGATGCACAAATGTAACTTTGAATAAAGTGACAGTAAAACTTGGATAAAATTTGTAATAACACTCTAACGCAGAAATTTGATGGCACAAAAATTCACGAACTTGTTGGGTATATCCCTCTTTTCTGTATTTTTTTTTCTTTTTTGTTTTTCGATGCAACGTTTTGTCACCGAGAAGAAATGAAACGAGCTTGTGATTTTAGTTTAAGAATAAGAAAAGATAAATTAAATACGATGCATTTGATTAACATTGACATGATTCATGAATATGTGTCAACATTAATATGTAATATAACGTAATATTAACAACAATTAATAATGGATATTATAATTGACAACGTAATTAAAATACAAGCACAGTCGTAAAATAACTATTAGCATCGTATTCTGTTCTGCGTTGCGTAATATTAGTATAAATTACATCTATTTATAGATAGGACCAGATTTTAGAAAACTTGACCTACGAAAGATGATGAAAAGCGCAATAATTACATTAAATGTGTTACGAATACTTGAACTTTTAGAAATTTCACAAAATTATAAAATTCCGAGAAAAGACATAATGTTGGACAAATATTAAATTGGCGATATATTAAAAAATCGAGAAACAAATTACAAACAATGTACATTCATAATTTCGTAAAATTCTAAAATCTAGGTTCAATCCTTGGAATTTTCTTTCGCTAGAAAAATTCGTTCGTTCGATCTCGCAGTACAAGTTGATCGAAAAGAATTGCAAAATCTTTTAAAAGAACGCTGCGTTGACGCGACGTCAATTCGAGTCCGATTTGAGCAAAAACGATTAATCCCCGAGCTTTCGCGTAAATCTCGAGGCGACAACGGAAGAACACGCGAGCTGACGTGAGGCGGAATGTTCGCCGAATTTTTTCACCGGGGCGAGTCTCGCGAGCTTGATCACAGAGCCGCGTGAATTTTAATTCGTCGCCCTGCTCCGATACCACGGGAAGAAGAAAAAAAAAAAAGCTCGAACACACCCGGCAACACAGGGAATAATAGAAAACGTTTCGCGAAAAAGCCAACAGCGGCTCGCGCGAAAAAAAAAAGTTCGCCAGAGAGACCGAGTGGTTGATCTCGTGAGAGATAAACAGCGCAATTTAATACAATTCCGTTTCATTACGCGCGGCCGCGAGACGCTGTTAAGCCCGGTTACATCTAACTTTCATGTTCGCGAAGGAAACGTTTCGTGTTCACTTTTTTCTCCTCGCTCCATTCTCGTTCGTTGTTCCTTTTTTTTCCTCTCCTTCCCCCTTTCGCGGTTTTTTCCTTCCCCACTCTCCCTCGTTTCGCTGTTTCGATATTTCATCACTGTCAATTTTCAAAGTGTCGTGCAAGAAGATCAGATGGAACAAGTTTGAACCAACAGTGAGCCATTATTTCAAAAGTAACTAGAGCAGCGCTCGGTAAATTTTGCGAATACAATTAAATAAATAAAATCTAAAGATACGTTCTGTTTTCATTCGGTCGTGCTCGGTTTGGTCGTATTTTTCCAAAATTTCGCCGGTTTTTAATGAAAATATGAGAGGATCGATATTGGCGGGCGTGATTTTTTCTCTTTTTTTTTTTAATATTTGAAAGCGAGATCGAAGCGTAAACAGATTTTGCGCCACAGTAAGATCGAATTTTTTGATTAATCGTTCGCAACGAAATAAATCTCAAATGCTCTATATTCGTGTTGTCATTTGCGTAACACTGATCTCTTTAATTGCTCTGGTGAGATTTATTGCACTGCAGCTTCGACTTTGTTGCCTTTCAGTTGCTTCTTTGAACCGATAAATCGTCGAATAAATTTTCTAAATAAGTGAAGAAATTCTTTTCGTTTCTTTCTCGTGGTTTTTCTCCAAAATGAAATAAATCTTTCTCTTACTTTTTCTCTTAGTTTATCGATTCTCTATTTGTTTTGACATTTAATTAGAACTACCAAAATAATGGTCGAAATAAATAACTTTTGTTTTAAACCTATAAATATAAAGCAATGTATTCTTGAAAATTTCAAGCTCGCGTAATTTATTACGTTATAAAAACTTTTTTATTCTTTTACTTTAGAAAATAAAAGTCTGACAAAAATTCTGTGCTTTAATCCTCGGCAGTTCCTATGTTAAATTGAGGATATTTTGTGCGAAATATGGAAAATAGAATACGTACAATGGCTGTAGAAAATATTCGTACACTCGACGAAAAATTGTCGACATTTTAAGCTGCTATACACTTGGTGAGGAAAAATCGTATAATAATTTATCCGAAGTCGCTTCAAAGCGTAAAGCCTCTACTTTTATAATACCGTCTTCGTTTCTATCGGAAATATTTTTACATAATTTCGAGAGGTGTGAACAAAGCCACCATCTTGAAGATCGAAGTCTTCGCTTTGCGATAATTCTTCACCCTTGTTGTCACAACGGTCTAAAGTATTGACAAATTTTTCACTTGTCAGTGAAAATGTTTCTACGTCCACTGTACGTTATCGTATTTAGTACAACAGACAGAAATTTCCACCTAGTCGCTGTCTCTTTAATTGTGTTCCTTGAAAAATATGAAATTGCACAAAGATCGACAGTCTAGTACCGGGTAACTACGAGAATGAGAAAATTGGCGCTTCTCTTTCATAAAAGAGACTGGAAACCGGCAGGTGGGTTCTCGAGGAGAGAGCTTCGCCTTACCAAAGAAGTACGCCCGCGAATATCATATAGAAAAGAGGCCCGTAAAGAGCGGGATGAATTTTTCAGGCGTTTTAGCCCTAACGGTAACAATACACTCGAGAGAGCGTGCCTCGAGCGCTCTTTTCAATTAAGGGATTCATCATTACGATATGCGAGATCAAACGACCGGGTACGTTAACGACTCACGTGTTCCGTAATAAAGTATCACGAGAGACCGAGTGCGCGTCCTTCTCTTTCGACTTTTGAACGCCAGCACGACCAAGTCTCTCTCCTACCTCTTGTAACGTACGTCCTTTTGTCCCGAGTCTCGGTTTCGTCGCCTTGCCTTCTGAAACGCGCTCGGCAAAGCCGACCGAGATTCTTCCTCCTTCTGGCCTGAACTTCGGTTACCAAAGGGTTCGAGACGCGATTCACGGCGGGCATCGGGACGGGAGAAAGTTCTCGGTTCGAGCTCGAACCAACCGAGAGAAGCGAGAGGGAAATCTCGTTGTTTGCTTCGAAACGAGAGGGCCATCGATCAAAGTTTCAATGGGAGACGGCGCGAAAAAGAGAGGAAAAGAGAGGAAAGAGAAAGCCAAGGAAAAGAGCGTTGTAATTTTGTTCTGATTAAATGCTGAAGAACTTTGAATAATTAAGCTCCCGAGGACGACGCCGACGAACGAGGGAGGTACACGCCTCGTGGTTGCGTTAAACTTCCACCGGTAATTGTTGCGAAATTACGTTGGCTGAATTGCTGTTAAAATTTCATCGGAAACGATCAGCCGTGTCTTTCCTGACGTTTAAAGCAGTGCCGTGGGATTTTCGCCCGACGGTTGGAAGCTGAAAAATCTAACTGGTATTTCAGAAACATTTCTGGAAACTGTCTGACTGGCCAAACTGGCCAAGTCCTAGATTTTCGTAGAAATTGTATCGATGGATTTTCTGCAAAATGTACAAACGGAAACTTGTATTTTTATTCGTTTCGTTTTCATTTTTCCAATACACCTACACTTCTATACTTTAGTTTTATATACTTTTTACATCGCGTATTTATCTTCATACGTGTGAAAATATTTATTCTTCTTGCGTGTATTTTTATACTTTATATTTCATAACTAATACATTTAATACATTTTGAAGTCGATGGTTAAAAGATATTGAAAAAATCACCATTTCTGTGATCCATTCCACTCTGTCTTAAAGATACATCCGCGAGCTGATTCAAAAATGACCATTTATTTAACATCATCCTTCTCGGATTTTTAAATCTAGGTTCAACCTGAAAAAATATGAAATTTGACGAATCACAATATGACTAACGATGTTGATCTAACGAAAGATACAAATTGGTTGGAAACTAAGAATTTCGTCGTGAACCTGGCCATTTTATCTCCAACTGAGAGCGACAAGATATAATAGAACGAAATTTATCAAATAATTCCAAGCAGTCGTCGCTCGAAACAAATTTAAATTCAAGACAAGCTTCTGAACATGATACTCGCGTTGCAGCGTGTAAATCCAAAGCATTCGAGCAAAAACTCCTCATTCACCAGAAACGACAGCTAACAGGCACGTTCAAACACCTTCAAACGCGGACACACACGCGCGAGCACCGAAGCTATCGCGGCATCCGAAACTATCGTGAAGCTCGCGTAAAACGCTCGGGAACAACAATTCTAAAGCAAAGTGAGCACGCGAAAGCGGGCACGTCTGGAGAGGGGCTGCGAAAAGAGGGAAAACGGGGCTGTTTAACCGAACGCCGCCCCGGGACGCTACTCAATGCCACGTCGCTGTCTCACTGTTTTTGGTAACTCGGTTTAATCGCGAAATCTGTCCGAAACTATTCGCGGACGCGAACAACCGGCCTTGTGTGCAAACCGGGTCGACGCAGCTCGCGTAGAAACGAGTTTGCCTCGCGAAACGTCGGAGCTGGTCGTCGAGCGAGGATCGTTTGACCCGAAAGAAGAAGCGAGCCATCGCCGGCGAATAGAAATGAACCATTCATTCGGTAGCCATTTCGAGAGAAAAGAAAAAGAGGGGATGGAACTCGAGACACGAGACAGAGGACAAAGTTGTCAGGCTTGTCAATTTCGCGCGGCGAAACGTCTGTTCTCTCCTTTCCCTCTCTTTTCGTCCACCATACTTTCGTTTCTTTTCTATACTTTTTCGTTTTTTTACAAGGGCTACGCGTTATATTGGCGTTATACTGACGAAATGCGAGACAACGACGGCTGGAACATTGTATTTTCGTCGCATTTCGCGAAATAGGGGGAAATAAGGTTCCAGGATCTTGCATGGAAATGAAGATTTAGAAATCAGAGAAAGAGTCGTGGAGAATTTCGGGGAGGCAAAATTAAGTTGAAAGAGATCGGACTAAATTAGTTACGTGGTTGAAGTGTTTTCTCATTGATAAAGGAAGGTTGGAAATTCAAAAACAAACTTCGAAGTTGAAACTCGTAGGTGAGCTTCAGCCATTGGCGTGTTTGGAGTAAGATATCATTTTTAGTTTGGACGAATGGATGCCTACGTAGCTTAGAATATTTATGCGACGCTTACAGTCGCTGGTTTCCATTTATCAACCGAAACAATGAGTACTACTTTTTCGTCGATTGCATCAAAATTTGCCAACTCAATGGAAATTAATTTATCCCCACTCACTTTTTAGCTTCGTAACTATGTAGGTTTACTGATCAAGGGGTAGCTCAGTTTTCAGATTAACAGAGAAATTGAAAATTGATCTTCATCACCCATGAAATTCGTCTATTCGTTGCTCTTGCTAAATATATAGTTCCATTTCATAAACTCGTGCCAGTTGCCTCTCCTCCCTTCACTACGGATTAAAACGCTTTGTCGGTGAAAGCCAGCGTGTGCTGCGTAATTTGCCAAGACGATAGTACCGAAAACAGATCTCTTTACGCTTCGATTTCTCAATTCGCATCGAGGTCCGTAAAAGCGGCGGGTAGGAATTACCTGGCGCGCGATATAAATCGCGTTGCTCTCGACGAGTTCACGCTCGGTTAAACCGATAGCTCCCGCGGAGCTGGCGATGAAGTTGCCGGCAAGCAAACAACGCTGTTTCCTCGCATTGATTAAAAACGAGCGCGCAGCCTGCGAGAATCGACCAGCCGCCGCGTTGATTGTGTGGCTCGCGTAAACAGGTTCGACCTGCTTGATAAAACTTCAGGGAAAACGAAAACAGCTCGCCACCCCCAGATGAACAAGTGTCATCTCCGAACAGAAGAAAACCGCAAGTTTTCCACTGCGAATGACACTTTCGACGAAAGTGCCTCCTCGACTAAGAAATTCCTGCTGTTGACGAGAAAATGTACCAAGGAACGATTTGGCTAATTTCCAAATTATAAGGACTGGCAGGTGCGGTTATAATTTTTCCCTAATAAATTGGCGAACAGAAACTGATTCGACATTGGACCAGCTTTCTAAGTCAACAGCGAACAGATATAGTGGAAATCATAACAAATGATGAATACAATCATAAAATTGAAGTATAATAATTAACTGATTACAGTGATATTTATAAAATTTATACTTTAATGCCTCACACTGGAAAACCAGTCACTGCTATCAAAATCAAATAAAGATTGACAAATAATTCACTTTGCGAACCAGCGAATAAATCAATTAATTTAATTCCTGTATGAAATACTTTTGTGTTCGCGAGTAACTTATTTCATTGAAATAACGACAACTCGAAAATCGTTTCGAAATATCTGAAACTTGATTTGGAAATCCAGTTCCACCATAAAAATAAGCCAACGCGCAACAGACCCAAGTACGACAAGTACGAAAAGACGAATCTTGTACTCTCGCAGATGATCCAGCAAAGATCATCCCTTCCTTCTATATTTCGTACCACGTGACACGGCCTCGTATAAATGGTTTAATTTCCTTATTCAGACGGCAAACCACTCGGTACGCCGCGACGAGCATACTGATGAAACAACGACGAGGGACAATCAACGAGAGGGTCGAGACGTTTACTACAAACAGCCCTTGTGGAGGAGAGAGCGCTCGAAACTTCCGCCGGTAACCCTTTTCTCCTGACCGTCGTTAGCCAACGACGAGCAGATTCTGTTTAAGAGAGACGTCGCCAATCGCCTGACTTGGCGGTCATGTCTTTCCAACTCGTCGAATCAATTTGACAGACAGCGTTTCGCGGACGTATTCCAGCTTCCGGTAGTGTTCTTCCGAAAGTCTAAATAACGAAATCTACGAGACAGACGTAATATTTCAAGACACGATTTTCATCTGACTTTAACTCATTAAAGATCAAGGAATATTATATTCGAATTTTTTTGGAATTCTATGAAATTGTAAAACCCAAGTAAAAGACACGATATTATATCATAAGAGAATGCCCTCAATTTAAGTTCAAGAGAATATTAGTCGAATAGTTTCAATACTGAAAAATAAAACAAAAGATGCCCCTTTGCCCCTATTTTCCTGATGAAGAGATCATCGATCTCATCACTTTCTTAAGAGGGAAATCAACAGACTGAAAGAGTGGGGAGGAAATTTAAATGTGTGGAGAGGTCGATACAGTGGAGGGGGTAGCGCTAGCGATCAGGAGAGTAGGAGCAGAAGCCCGCGGGCCGCCAGTTTGCCAGCTCTGAAATAAAATTTGAAAATATAAATCGATCAACAAGAAGTCAATATCCGTGCTACGTAAAATATATATATAAAAAAAAACAAGATTAATGTTTTACGAAACACATGTTTGCAATAAACAACTCGCGCAACTTTCTCAAATTGGTTTCAAACGTGACAAACATCAATCACGACGATCTACTCTCGCCGATGCTAATGAAACGTCGAAACGATACGAATACGATGCGGTGCGCAACGTATTCATAAAACCGTGCTGCAAGAATTCGAATCCACTTTCGCGAGCGTTCGCAAGTACACGTACTGCACTGCACAAGCGAAACGAACGGGCATTTCAATCCTCTCGAATGGACAATGGTTACGAACACGAAACGTCGACACCGCTCCACCATTCACTCGTCGCACCGCTGAATTAACAACGACCTTCGCACTCGTGACCCGCCAATTTGCAATTCCGTCGCCTTTAATCCAACGCGAAAAACAATAATTCTATACCCATTCCCAATCTTTCCCTCTACTGAGAGCAGGCAGCTTTTAGTCCTTAAAAAGAGAGAGAGAGAGAGAGAGAAAAAAAAAGCTCGACGCGAAATCACCACGAGTGTATAGAGTCAAAGAAAATCCGGCGCGCTTTTCGCGTTAAAGCCCCGAACTCGATTCTATGTACGTCGGCTCCAATTTGCGGGGGCAATTCCATCGCAAACCCCCTCTTGTTCAGCTCACATCCAAAGAGTTTAATACGTCATTAGACGTGCAAGGACGCCATAAACAGGGCAGGGAGAGCAACATAGACGAAGCGTGTATTTAACGCGATACACGCGTTTTGTTTGTCCGTTAATCAACGATAAGCCATCGACAGCGACATGGCCGGGGACGAGCCCCGAATCGATCGATAAAAGGGGTGGGGGGGGAGTACATAACGACTTCTCTTTATCGACGTCTACCCCTTAATTAACGTTAACGAACCGAGATAGCGGACACCCCCACCTCTGTGAAGTGGCTGTCGCATTCGGCTTAGTTTGTATTCGTAGATGCTGCGGAATTTCGCAGCTGAAGACTGGGCGCGCGAGCGTTTGTCCACCTTGTTATACTACGCTTTACGTCTGATGCGATTTTCGCCGGTTTGCCAGCTAATTGCATAAGGTATCGGCTCGGTGTTTATCTTGATCACTTGCATCTCCCTTCTCCATTTTCGACGAGAGAACGTTTTTGAGACCGGAGAGAGCGGATTCAACGCAACTTTACGACTGACTGGCACTGGAGATGAGTGTATTAAGACGACATAAGACAAGAGTGTGTTTAACAATTAATCAGAGTATCGCGAGGATTACAATGACGTAAAATTAAAAATCATTCCAACTGAGGCATCAATTTTGAAATTTCGTTTTTAATCTTTATCACGAAGAATGTAAAATATGTCGAATCAGACGAAGAAAGAAATTAATTGAACACGTGCAAATTCTATCTCACTAAGAATGTTGCTTCAAATATTTACACGTAGGACATAATCTCTCGATTACCGACTCTATGTAACTTTGAATCACTTAAATTCACGTATATTTCTGATTTTCTAAAAAAAAAAACCAAAAAAAAAATTGAAAAATTGCGTTTTTCCTTCTCGAGCTGTGTTTTCACCTCGTAGTGTCCCCACTTCCGGTTATACCAGAATATAGGAAACACTCTACGTATTAACTGAACGAACATATGGTTACCCGAGAAGCAATGGAACGGTATTGTTCGCCTAATGGGTAAAAATTGATAATGCATCCGGTGTGCGACGATCAGGTTGGACCGGACGATGGATCGCCTCTGTGCGACAGCCTTTGAACTCTTAACACGATCACGCGATTTATGAGATGGAATCGGCAAATGGCTCGCGGCTCGCCGAAATTTTATTGCGTTTCTCCTCTCTCTCTCTCTCTCTCCCCTTCTTTCTCTCCCGTTTTTTACCTTTCAGCCGTTTAATCGATACCGAGCTAGCAACCGATTTCAATTTACTTTTAATTTCCTTCGACCCAGCTGCCGCTTAGTGAGTTTCGTGGATAATCGGGCAACCAGCCCGGCAAATATTTGATAGTTCATACGATTAGCGCGCCGTGTAAACAGCGGACCTCGGTGAACATCGATTAAAAGAGAATAGTCGATTCGTTGTTGCTCGCTGGGCCGCTGAATGGAATCTTTGATCGTACGATCGTAAGTCGCGCGTTCACTGTCTTCCAAATGGAAACTAATGATACTTAACGCGGTTAGCCAGAGACACGCGAATTTTACGATCTCTCCTGCTCCGATCGTACTATCTGTATTAATGGTGCATCGTATATCTGTTGGCAAGGGGAAAGATCTTCGATAGATTTCAACTCGACTTTAATCGGTTTCAAAACACTTCGAATGTATTAAGAGTGAAGCAAATTACTCCTTTGTTTTTCAATAACTTGTACAGAACGAATTGGAGAAATATCGATTAAAATTCTGTGTGTAATTTCGGTTGCACGGAATGTCAGATTGTCGAAGATTCGATTTGATCTGATCGATATTTTGTTTCTAAAAAGAAATCATGAATCACTTCCTGATATTTGCTAGTACACATTGCAGTACAGTAACACCGATAGTAATACAGATCTCTGAAAACAGACGTTGAGAATAGACAACCTGACATTGGTGTGAAAGAATTTAAATTCAGAAATAAGTGAATGTAATTAGGGAATAATAGAATAGAGATTTCAATTGTAGCGTTACTTCACAGTATATAGAATTTGATTAATATTAATAGATTTCTTTTATAGCATAGGAATTTCTCGATTCATTCCGTCAACACAACTCGTACAACTAAAATTGTCTTTCGTATCACTTTGTGACAAAGATACCGCAGAATTTTGAGTATATTAAAAATATCATCCGATTATCTATCAATAGTAACAGACAGTAATGACAATTTTCATTACTTACTGGATCTGCAACATTTATACCTTTAGACTGACTGCTGTCAAATCTGCTCAAATATACATTACATCACGTCAAAATAGTCTCCTTCGATCAATGACATCAAAATCGGGAATACACCGATAAACCGTTCCTACATAGTGTTTGTTCAAATTTCAAGCTATACTTCGAAGTCTTGGAATACTTTTAATTTTTGGTAACAGTATTAAACTTTTAAACTCGGCACGTGTACTTTGTAATACAATTACTATTAACATATCGACACTTTACAGATTTGCTTCAAGTATAACCTTGAATTTCTCGAAACATATATGTACAGAAATCTGTTCACTCGAACACAAACGAGAAGTTCAGATAATAAAGGCTCGCCTCTATCGTTTTCTCAGACAGTAAGACACAGTAGACATAATTAAAAGTTGACTAATTATGAGTTCGTAAGGCCCAAACACCGATTGGTATAAATGAAATTCTACTTCGTTTATTTATATTACACGTACAGAGCCTTAAATATATCTCTAGGGGGGAAATTTGCCAACACGTTGCAAGCAAAGCCTTCGAATTCCAGGCAGCGAGTGAACGATCCATTATACGTACACCTATACCGTGCGCGAATCGATCGATTCATCGATCCATCGGCAAATCAAATTAGTTTAATTGCGTTACTCGTTTCGCGAACGGAAGGAGGCTGTTTTCCCACGGGCCTGTACCCTCATCCACGGCCGCTAAAAACATGATTACATTTCCCATAATGCACGCGAACGCGTTACACGCGTTGCGTTTAAACGCCGAACGTTTATACCCGGAAATTGCGCCAACGTTCGAGCTTACGCCTACGCTCTTCCGTTTCCATCCCTTTCGGAGGAACAACACCGGCAGAACGTAATCGCGTCCCGATAGCCCATTCGAGGGTTGGCTCTCCCCGGCGAGAATAAATACGCGTGGAAAATGTGTGGATTCGTTTCGCCTGACCGACTAAAAAACGCGCGCAGCTCGACCGACGGATGATTCGTCGACCTCGATCGTTCTTTTTATTCTCTTTCTTTTCCTTTTTTTTTCTTTCTTTCTTTCAACAATCCATAGGTTGTTTGATCGTTGCAATATTGTGAAAGTTTCTTTCTTTTTTTTTTCTCTTTTTTTTTTTATTTTTTTTGGTGGTTGGAAAAATATCGGAGGTTAGAGATGGACTTTTGGCGAGACTGGTGGTAGCTAGAGGTGGGAATCGTTTCGAATTTCTATTTTACATCTGACGAGAAACTTGAATTGCGATTACAAGCTTAAAAAAGTCCTTGTCGGATATTGACAAGTCTTTAATCCTTGGCGATTTATTACCTGGACGTTCTGATTTTAGACGGTATGTTTGTACAAGTTCGTATTTTTTTTGTTTTTTTTTTTTTTTATTTAAGAAGTATTAAATATTTAATTACAATGTTTATGAATCATATTCGTTAAAATCTGTTGATTACATTTCTTTAAAATTAACGTGGATCTGATTAACAATGCTCTAATAAAATTATTCAGTCTCGAGAAGTATCGAAAATTCTCGAAAGTCCCAAGGATAATCTCTTGCACAATTCGCCATATTCTAACTCTGATCCACGACTTCCACAATGCTGATACGCTTTTGCAAGATCCTAACAAAGCGTCTACGAAAGAGGAAACCAAATATATTTTCGTACAAATCCGTGTACGCGTGCATTTGTAGCTGGGTATCGAATCGATAGAAAAAGAAAACGAGAAAAAAAAGAAAAAGGAAAGGAAATCATATCGACAGAGGATCGATCCTTCCGGAGATGCGTCGTCTCGAATAACCGGCTCCTGTAAAGGACCCGATGGATCCAAAGCATCGAAAATAGAGGATTAAAAAGAAAAAAAAAAAGAGGAAAAAAAAATAACCGAGTGACGAATGTTCAACAAACCCGGTGTCGTTTCCCATTTTCGCGTACGTATCGAAAAGCGGCAGGAAAATAGATCTCCATATTTTTCTGTGGTAGAACGCGCATGGATAGATCGACAGATTGATAGACATTTCATCCAGCTTTTACCAGCCGATTGTCATCTGGTTGCGTTTTTTTTTTTTCATTGCAACTTTTTTCTCTTTTCCCTTACTCGTTTCCTCTTTCGCAAACTGGACGCGAAGCGAATTTTTATAGCGACTATTTATCTTTTTCTTCTTTTATACATATATATAAATATGTGTGTGTGTCGTAATGATCTCGCGATGAGAATTTCATCCGATTATCAATAATACAGATCCACGTATTAAGTATTCTACCGAGTGTGTTTAAGCAACAATCGCACTGTCGGACGCAAGACAATGATCTCGGGACGCTGAATAATATTTCTCGAGCAGAATTTTCAATTCTTTCACCAGGAATGAGAAATGAATTCGATATTGGAACAGTGACAAATTTTTAAAGGTCTGCGAGTTAATTAACTATAAAAATTGTGGATTCTCGACTTTCCAAAGAATTAATCGGTCAAGATTGACACATAAAATTTGCTGAAACTCCATTTATTTTAAAGTATAACACGAAGGAACGTAGAGTGTAATTTCACGATCCTTCCAAACGTAGTACGAACAGACACGATTACCTATTACGTTTTTATTCATTATCATTATTTCTTCGAGACAGGTATTGCTAGCGTGCAATTTTGTCAATCTCGAGAAAGAAAATGGCATTCGAGTATTCCCAGTGATTAACTCATGTATCTCGAATGCGTCGATTCATATTTTCTGAATTTCAATTTAAATCATATTATACGTGTATTTAATTTATGATAAAACCGATACCTTCTAGATTCCTTTAATTTAATTATTCAATTTGATATTTATTTATTCAATTTATTTAACAGAAATATAAGAAGAAAATAGAAAAAAGAGAACTGCATGTCACTGTGGAAGAGTTTCTAAATTTCTAATTAATTAATATCACCTGTGTAACCTGGTTGCGTTTAATATAACCTGTACTGTATAACCGGTACTAATATAACCAGTGATATCTCAAAAGAATTACGTCAACGACGAAGTTAATCGAAAAAAGTTGCAATGTTTTAGAATCCAACAGTTCCAAACTACGTCGTACATCGTGGCAAGCAAGCGTTACAGAGACGGTAAATCTCGACACGTTTGTTCGTTACGCGAGATTTATATCGCGCAATTACTCGAAACTCGAGAGACTCGCTAGCGACACTCGTTCGTCTCTCGCCGCGCAAACGTATACGGCATATACGCTAGAGCGGATGATCAAGTGAAACGAATGATTCACTCGCTCGTTGCAGAAAAACAACGTCCAAAGTCAACTGCTGGAATACTTTCAACCTGACACCGGCCACAGGGAATTCGATTCAAGAATTCGCGCGCAGAGCCGTACGCGTGATTCACAGAGAACCTTTCATTCATGGACGATGAATATCACGTTCGACAACGCAATTCATCGGGTAGATTCAAGGATAGAGAAAAGATAAGGAATCTGTTGACCCGAATAGCTCAATCGCGAGCCACTCGACCGACCAACAATACCTGCTTCGAGTTGCATCTCATCGATCCGGCTAATGCATCTGTACGTACAGTCAGTGAGAGAAGTCTACGTATGTATATCTGTCAAATATGTCTAGTTGAGTTGAAACTATCGAATAATAACAATTTTGAGTATTTTAATTTGTCAGTCATCGATTTTGACATTTGTTTGAAGGAACATCTAGGAAAGTCGTGAAAACGTGATATTACGAAAATCTGTGATAATTATATCACATGACAATTATATCACAATCTGTGATAATTATATGATAATTATAATTATATGTTTTTCAATGAACAATTATGAGGAGCATCGTCGTTTCTTTCTCTTTTTTTTTTTTTTTTTTTGTTACATTAACTTTAACCAACATTTTTAAATTGGCATTTGTTAAAATCCTTGTTTTTTATTCCTATTTTTATTTACGTCATCCACCAGTTACATTTTTCGACATTTAAATCACCCTCGTCTCCTCGACTTATCACTATAAAGAATTCTCAGTGTCTCGAAAACAGTGGTACCATTTTCGTTAAAAAGAATTACAGAGACTAAAGTCGGTTCAACTGCTACAAAGCTGTTTCTGCCAAATTATTAACTCTGACATCGTAAGAATTATAATTGAGACATAGCAGAAATGACCTAGGCACAAATAAACTAAGTGCAAAATTTAATTTTTCATCAAACTTCGTATCTTGCGCAACTATTAACATTCTTACTAAAAAAAAAAAAAAAAAAAAAAAGGAATATTCCATAAAAGTTTATCTTTGGTATCTTTGGCACATTTCTTCCAGATTAATAAATAAATAAATTATATTTCGCCACAACCAATTATATTTGCGACAACCAACTTCGAATCTCGAGTACGTTTCTACCATCGCAATGCACTTGGTGCATTTTCCGTCCCCGAGTCGTAAAACCGCTGCTGGTAATAAACCAAAATTAATAATTAGAAAGTTCCGGCGCAGTATATCGAGTGGAATACGACGTCGTTCGATATCGTTCGAAATTCCATTGGCAACTTCGTTCCGACAAATAAACGCGAACGAAACGTCAACTTCCATTCGACTCGAACAAAACGATCTGCGGAGAATCGATTCACGCCCGTAAACACGCGGCGAACTTGATCCTGCGACGCGAACGTCTTGCTTATGCTTTTTCGCTGCTCATTCATGGCTCGACTTTTTCTTATTACTCGCGCGAAATCTCTGTGAAATACGGTTCTGAATTCATCGGCGTGAGCTGCGACGATATTTATATTTGTGTGCAAAATTGCTTTTACATTTGTAAAACGTTTGATTAATTGCAAGAGACTCTGACCAGTAAAATTCAAATAGATAATATTATCGCTGTACATTCTACAGACATAATTAATAAAGTGAAAGCTGAAGCTAAGACTGTATAGTATTAATCTTACTAATTAGTGATTCTCAAACAACTCGGAACATTGTATAAAAGGACAATCAGATGTGCAAAGGAAGCAACATTTTGTATAATTTTCCAATCATGTAATTGTTTAGCAAGTTGGTGGTTGTTAATAAATTTATAATAATAATAATAATAATCTCTCTGTCGACTTATATCTTTTCCCGATGCATGATCGCATACAGCAACTTCGTGTATTGACGCGACTGGTACAGTTGAAGAGAAAGATGTAGTCGAATCGGAGGATGAAATATTCAGATGATTGAAAATAATCTTGGACAATTCAGGAGATAAGATTACCTCTTTCAAGCTCCTTGATCCTTTAATTGCTGTAACTGATAAGAAGCTGATGATTAACAGTCGCGAAACGATTGCTCAATAATTACAAAGTAATTTCGATTCTACGTATATACATTCAGTGGACATTCAATTCATAAAATCGCGTATAAATTCGAACACTATCGCGAGCCATCGTATAGAACGAATTGTATTCCACAGTGCAAGTGGAGTCGAATAAAGTTCGCAGTCTCAATCGAAACCAATCGATTCCATCGACTGTACCAGTCATTCGAGCGAGACACGTCTTTGGCGCCAGTCGACGAGTCTCCATCGCGACTTTTGCCGCGGAGAGGGAGAATCGGTGCAACCTTGCCAACGGAGAGAGAGAGAGAGAGACAAAGACAGAGAAAAAAAAAGGAAAAAAAGAGAAAACCGGTCGGAAGCAGAGAAACTGGTACAGCGAGAACGAGGAGACGCGCGTCTCCTTGTCCGTGGAAAGCGAGAGACGATCCGCGCGCGCGAATGTCATTTCGAGCGGCCGACGGTCCTCCTGATCCTCGTGAATGCTCACGAAAAGCGTGCCGCAGAGGAGGAGCCGAGTCGAAAGAGGACCGGAAAGAGAGACGTCACGCGCGAGAATTTTCTGTTTGCGCCGGGCAAATATTTCAACCGGTATTCCCCCTCGTCGTATTCCGGAAGTCTCCTTTAATCCCTCTCTTGCTCCTTCTCGTACTCGAGACCCGTACTCTCGCGCGTACCTCTGTTCTTTTGGCAAACGCAACGCGAGCGAACGTTTCTTCCCTTCGAATCGAGCAGACGCGATCAAATATTAGCCGCCAGGGAAGGGTTTTTCGCTGCCCCTCCCCCTTCGACGACGATTGTTCGCTCGAACGAGTGGCCGAGACGACGATGACCGTGTCGTCCACCGCGGAGGAAATAAAGCGGAGAGAAACAGCTGCGAATGTTACCAAGTTTACTTGGAAATGACACGAGGTTTCGATACTCCGTATGTTGTACAGTATCACACTTGGTGTATTTATGGTCTAGAGGTGCCTAACTGGCGACCCTTACCCCTACCTTCCTGAGCGCTATCCCCTCCACCGCGTCGATCTCCCCACTGCGTTGAGAACGTCGCGGCCACGATACTCGCATTACGTGTATATACAAATCGTTTTCTTTACTGTAGTTAAAGCTGAAGTTAAAGAACTTGTATAGCCCACCTGCGGCAGGACAGAATGTATCATACAGAATGAATAGGTCCTGCCGCCGATAGATTCGAGGTATCAAAGCAACGAAAAATATCCACATTTCCGTTTGTCCAAATGATTTTATTTATATTCAATCGGTGTTGAATAGCTTTCAAACTTGATGAACACAGAAATGTCACGAATATAATCAAGTCGTGAGAATGTTTACGCGTTTAGGGGAAATTTCAATGCGAGAAAATGCAGTTGCAAGACGAACACGATTGCAGTCGTTTCAAGCTCATTTCAAAGCTCATTTCACAAACACAGCGAGGCTGTAGAATAGTACACTGGACTGATGGCAGCTTCATATGCATAATAATATGCGAAACATATAAAAGCAGCTGAGATTAATCCATTTGCGTCGCGAAACAGAATGATCCGCGAACGCGGCTGGCTCTAAACGTGAAATAATCCGTGAGCATCGATTGATTAAGAGTTTTGCATTTATAATTATTAATAATTATAACGCGCGTACGTCTTTCGTAAGCGAGTAAATATTGAAATCGATATATGAATTATGAACGATTTGACAAACATATCGTCGGTTGTTATAATCGGCACGGTCGTGACGTAAATGAGGTAATTTCTGTATAAATTCCCGTTTCTTTAATTGTCGTTAAAACACGAACTTGTCACGAGCATCCGCAGTTTAACGACGATGTTTCGAGCTCACCATTTATTTCATCGTTAAAATTACTATTGTCATTCTCTTGCAATGAACGAACTTGGGAAAGTAAGTTACTGCTTACGGAGAATTGAATACATTGAAAACGTAGTTATACAATGGAATTGAGCCGCTAATAAAAAATTAAAATGAATATTCGGATTTCTACCAATATCGACGAATCCGTTAACGAATCTTTCTTTCATTTCTCACTCTGGTTGAAACAATCGAAATCCTATCCATATCCTATGTCACTTATCTCGCATCGTGAATTTTTTTCTTTTTTTTTTTTGTTTCTTTTTTTTTCGTCGTCTCGATTAATCTAAAATTAATTCACAATACGTGTTTCTCACGTATTTCATCGCGCAGCGTATGTAGAAAAGCGAAAGATATCTCTCCAGAATTTCTTAGAATATCTTTAGGCTATTCAAGATTATTCAAGACAGATTTGTTGATTTTTGAGATTTCCAGTTAAATCGAAGAGCGAAGGGTGGATGTAATCGTTTATCTTTCTGTAAGAAGTCGTTCCGGCGTGGGGGATAATTTGGTTTCTGCTATCTTTGGAGTTTGGCACTTTGAAGACACGTTTCGGGCAAAGAGTTTACTTTCTGATGAAATTTATAGACGTTCGACGAGTTCGTAGACGGGATCTAGATAGTATCTATTTACAAGTGCAAAAGATGGAGGTGATTTATGTGAAATTGAGATATGAATCATTAATGCAATTGCTAAGAGATAAAATTCGCAAAAATATGTACGAAATTTTACAACGCGTACGATTTTTCGATGAAATTTTCCGTCAAAAATTCTTTTTGTCATTTCTGTGAAATGACAGCAAAATTCAAACATAGCTGAAAAGTAACACGGATGTCAATTCAAAAAATTTGCGTTTACGCATTAACTGAATCGTAAAATATAGGATCTAAATATTTGTGACAAAACGAAAATAAAAACTTTTTAAAAATCAAAAATATAACACGAAAATGTAATCGAATATTTAACCGAATTTAATCGAAACCCAATACAAAGAATCGATGTTATGAACTTTGAACGATAATACTTCAAAAGTCAATGCGGCGTTTTTACAATCGCAGATAGAAATTTAAAGATTATAATATAGTTAAATCTAAAACTATCCGAAATTGTTGTCAAAACTCTTCATAAAAATTTTCTACTAGAAAATTGAGACTTGAAGTACAATATTTTTAGAGACTTGAATGATCTTTGGTGAAACACATAAATGGAAGGAGAAATCAGAAATTTTCCTCCTCGAGCTTGAATTTCTCTGCTACGAATTTTAGTCATCGCTAAGTTCTACTATTTTTAGAAAAACATATAAAAGTCTTGTATTCTCTATTGCGTCAGAAATTTTCTCCCCGGTCTACCTTGCGCTCGAATTTCTCTGGCTGCAAATTTTATACTTTAGCCATCACCAAGGCCCCAAGGTTCCACTATGGTTAAACAAGATGAAACTCCAACGTTCAAGCCCGACGAAATCCTTTAAAAATCGTAGTTTAGAACGGTGCCCCCCTCGCTCGTGATAACGCGATCGATCGGAGCCAAGCCATTTCGATTTCATTCCGAGACTCGATTCGCCCAAGCTCTCCGCGACCCGTGTCGATCGCAATTAAAGCGATTACAATAAATTGAACACGGCGTACGGCGTGAGCGGCCGAGGAATTTACGACGAACGAACGGAGACGGTAAAAAGCGGAAGAGAATCAGCAACGACAAATTAAGCCGGCATCGATTTTCCACCGTCGGCGCTCCTCCGCCGGCGTTTTCCATTTAAATGAACAACATAATATGTGCACGCGCGGCGTCGCCTGCCATTCGTCGTCTCGCCCCGATGTAAATTATAATTGCGCCCGGGCCGGGCGACGAAGTTCATGAAATTGAATAATATCCACCGACATCGAGACATCGTGTACACGAGCCGCGCGCCAACGATTCTTACGATTCCATCGATCGATCGTACGATTTACGAGCTTCGCTTTGTCTCTCTTGCACGAGAGGCATGAAAAATTCGCTGGCTTATCGAAGGGGGAATATTGTCAAGGCTGCCGTTTTGATTTCAAAGGGTTGAAATCTGTGACAAATCTGCTTCTTTCTCGCTGCTAAGAATATAAAGTATAATCTAAATCTACTTTCCGTACTTGATATTATATTCTAGGAACGTTTTATTTATTCATTGTTGATAAATGCAATTGAGAATGATCTCGTACCATTTATCCTCTAAACTATCTTCTATTCGTCAGTCCATCAGCAACACTAAATCTATCTCTTTCTCATAGTTACAAACGTAAGATACGTGTGCCTGAAATGTACCATATTTCTTGCTAATCACGTGTGCATACATGTAAAATCTTCTATCATTCGTATTTTTGCATTGAAGAAACAGTTTAAAGAAACGAGATGAACAAGATCAGGATTCGTTCGTTTGTTCAATAATTGATTCATCCGTAATAAAACGCGCCGGCGAAGCAAATTGTTTACCACGTCGCGTCGGCGTTTCCCCTATCCACGAAATTTCTGCGAGCAATTTTGCTGCTCGTATCCGACGTTGATGCATCTGCGCGGCCTCGCTACGCGTGTGGATCGATGGATCGTTGGCTTGTTCAGAGAGAACGATTTTCAAAGCAACGGCTGGGCTTCGATATTTTTCTGTCGTTCACTTTTCGACACGAAAATGTCTCGATATAATTGGATAAATAGCTAGCAGGATATCTCTCGCAGTGCGAAGCAAGGAAATTTATGCAATTTCAGATTTTCAACGTGGGGGTTTCTTTCACTGGGGATCGGAGAAATTAGAGTGCAAGGAAAAAGTTTATTAATACAATAAAGAACGAGACAAGTTTCTTTATTTCTATGTTTCATCTTTAATCCCTTGACATATGTATATACAATGATGTCTGAGAGACGTCATGTGTTTCCTAAATTGAAGTTGACAATGACGTTCGCAGTGTTAATATCATACATCGAGTGTTTCATAACCGACTGTGTTTATGACACTATGCAGTATAAATACAAGAGTATAAAAATTATCCTCGTCAAGTTTACACAAATGTTAAAATGAAAAATAAATAATATCTTTTCATCGAATTTCATTTAATTCATGTGTCAAGGGGTTAAAAGTGCATCTCTATGAAGAATTAAAAATTGAAGATTTTCTAATTTCGTGATAGTGAAAAAGCTGAAAAGAAATATAAATCACTCGTGTGTGTGTGTGTATATATATATATATATATAAATGACGAAGAGAACAAAGTTCATCAAGACAGTGAATAATCCGCAATTTAAAGAAAGAAAAAAAATTGCAATACAATTAAAAAACGCGAAAGTCTTACGAATGGGTACGCAGCAGACGAATCAACAGCAAACATTAAATCATTACCATCTATCATTTCTCTCGCTCTCTTTCTTTTCACCCTCTTCGCTTTGTCTTCTTGTTCATTGTATTCCTCCTAACTCGGCGATTCAACGATACTCACCGTTCAAGAATCGCCGCTTCGATCGATTTAATCGAAGACGAGAAAGAATCAAAAACGAGCAAAGGGACAGAAAAAGACGAGATATTAAAGAGAGAGAGAGAGAGAGAAGAAAAAAAGGAACGAAATGGAATTCCGATGTTTTTCACGGTCAGACTCTGGCGAGGATGTGTTCGCGAAGTTCCAACGGAGCCGATAAAACGGCGTCAAACGTGCCGGCGTGAAAACACACAACGGGGTCGAAGGAAAATTGGCGGAAGCCGTTTCCCCGCTCTTTGTTTACGAAGAGGGAAGATGTCGCGCGTGGAAACCATTTCCCTCGGTTTCCTACGAGTCGCGCGCGCCCCTTTCTTCCGGCAAAGTTCCTTTTACCCCACGGTGACAAAACAGTTCCCGCGGGCTCGCGCAGCTCGCTCTTTGACTTGGCAATAAAAACAAGGAACACAGCGTGCCTGGCAAACGAGAGGGCGAGAGAGAAGCAACAACAGAGCAAGAGAGAGAGAGAGAGAGAGAGGTGCAAGCCAGCCAGGGGAGGTGTAGTTCAAGCTAGCCGGGTAAATACGTCTTCGCCAGCTGTGCCTCGGTTTTCGGGAAACTAAGAGCGGCAACACACAACAAGCGTTCTGCAATTAAATTATCATCATCCCAATTTCAGCGAGTGCAACCTTGCCACGCTATCAGCCGCCGGCTATGGCTTCTTTTTTCCCCTCCCCGCTACGTGCAACGTGGCAATTAAGCGTATTTATTCAGACACTCGAACGGATCGCTTTCGAGTTTGGAGAACCGCGTAAAACCGAGGTAGCGAGTGGGGTAAATTCGTCTGCGCTGAGAGTAACGAGTTTCTGCTCGATTTCCCTTGGAAAGACGTTTCCCTTGGATCTTAATGACGACGAGGACGATACGATTTGCCGATCGATGGGACAGTCAATCGACAGGTCGCTGATACGTGTGTAGATCGAAGAGAGAGAGAGAGAGAGAGAGAGAAGATCTGCAAGGCATTGCTGACGATTTCATCGAGAGTGATATAAATCTGTCGAAGAACTGATCTCGTCGTTCACTCTAATAGTACTAAGCCTCAAGTCATTGAGGAAAAAAATTCGTTTAACCTCTTGCTTCGTGATTTTCTTCTCAGTCTTCAGTAAACAACGTTACATCAACTGGAAATATCGAAAGCATACTTTGCATTTGGTAACCTTCACTTCGAAATTTTAAATTCGGACTTTACCATGGGGCTACAATTCGCTTCTTCCTTCAGATCGAAACCATAATTTCTACCACGAGAGTGTAACTCGATATTATAGCTCAAAGGGTAAAATTTATTATATTTTCGGTCTTCCAATCCTTTCAATGATAAACAACGAGATGTCGTTGGCGATACTTGCGACAAAGCTAAGAATGACACGTCGTTGCTGGATTATAACTTACTTGTCTTTTGAAATACAATCTTCTTCTTAAATACTGCAACTGTAATTGATCTTCTATGACTTTTCCAGACCACAGTAGTTTCTCTTTTCACTTCGAATTATTCTCTCTGGTATTTTAAAAAGACAGATACTGACACTTTTGTATACACCATATATATGTATCAATTCTCGAGAATTGGAATAACTTACTAATAAATAATTACAAGTTTTGGACAGGATCTAGTACGATTCCATTTCACCGAAATGAAATTACAAATATCAAAATCGATGCCAGGAATTAAACGTCAAAGGAATGAAAACGTGTCAGCCGTTTGTTTCTCATTTAATATACTCGCGAACAAACCCCTCCCTTATTATAATCGTTCCAAGGTTGACCCGCGACAAACGAGCCGACCAAACCCGAACACGTTGCACAGCCAATCGAGATCCGACCGCACGATTCGAATTTCCCCGTCGTTTCTCTTCCCTTCGTCGACGATAACGATAAAAGCCGGGTCCACCATTTTTGCCGTTTCTCCCTTTCTTCCTTTTTCCTCGGAGGACGCGCGACAACCATTATATTGGCTGGTCCATGGCTACCCGTTCACTTATCCCGTACCACCCGCGTTTCTCCATAGTTTATCGACACCAATAAGGGGGGCCGAGGCAGCAGCTCGTACTTCTAACCTTTACTGCATCGGCACCGAGTCCCATCCGACCTGAACGTGAACTTCGTTCGTGAACGAAGCTTCGCGAGAAAGTCGACGGACAGAGAGAGAGAGAGAGAGAGGAGAAAGGAGAACAAAGAGAAGTTCAAACTTGAGCGGCTCTCGCCCGAGGTACTCCTGGAAACGTCGCCCGGGGACTTACAAGGGAAGACCTGTCAGTTGGAAGTTGCCAAGCTGCGGAGAGTATCATCCGCGTGACAAGTTGATACACGAGCGTGTGTATATATACATACATATACATATTTACATATATATGTGTAATGTACGTAGTATCTATAAGAGACAAGTTACGAAGGATCGTGGTCGATGTAAAATGGCTACCGTAACAAGGCTGTTAATTAGGATGAACGCTATTTATCTTGAGGATATTTTGTAGTACGGTATAGTATATTTGGTAATAAAGTTGACATTTTGTAGAAGAATGAAGGAGACTTCGACTTAATACAATGTGAAAGTAACGTATTTACTTGTGTCTTACAGTATAGCAATAACTGTATATATTTGGAGGAGGATGGTAATAAAACTGACATTTTGAGGAGAATGTATGGAAGAATGAAGGAGACATTGACTTTGACTCAATATGCTATATGTTCATACTTCGACTTAATATATTATTGGAAAAATGCCACACGAGTTATTAGTCTTAGTTTAACTTGAATTTGGCAAGTGAACAGCTACAATTGATACAACAAACGAAATTCTAGTTAGAGAATGTTAATTAGAAAAGATATGATGTAGTGCAATAGTAGTTGATACGTTGAAGAGAAACACTGGAGAAACTTTGGAGACGCTCCAATATACTCTGTTTATCGCGGATATCATACAGTACGGTAACAATTGGTGTACTGAAAGATAAGTGAAACGTTCGATTGTTTTGGGTGTCAAGTATCTTACGAACATCGCGCAACAGATTAACGATCGACAAACGAAATGAAATCCTTGGGACCACAAAAATTTCGTGGCAGAGAGCTGCAATTTTGATCCTAAACGAATTAAAAAATAAAAAGCTTCGAACTTTACTTTATTCCAAAAAACGTCTCAGGTTCTTACATTTCACACTATGTAGCAAGCAACTAGGTTAATCGTTTGCTCTTGTCATTGAAAACAGGACGCCGACGTTTTTAAACGGCGAAACATCCGCCGTACATCTCCAAAGCAAACAAGTCGAAACCGCGACATTGGCTTTGAAAAGTGTATGCATCGCTCCGGTGCATCGGCGCTTTGTGTACACGTACAGAAGAAGTCCATCAAGCGAAGAGGCGTTGCGGTTGGTCGAAAGAGAAAGAGAGAGAGAGAGAGAGAGAGAGAGAGAGAGAGAGAGAACAGTTGCACTCGAGGAGGCCGCGAAATCGCGGACGAGATCTCTAGAGGACGAGAAAACTCGAAACCGCCGAACGTCGAAACAGGTCGATTCGGAGACAAAAGCGATCTTGATACTCCGCGGATCGCCGAATGAAAGAAACTGAATCGCGAAACTTCGTCTCGAGTACGTCGAGAAATATTCTTTACGAGGAATAGAAATTAACGCAACGTTGTTTGGGACGTTTGTGAGAAAATTTCGAAGCTTGCAAAGTAACTTCCACAGTATCAAATATTCTTTTTATAAAATTTACAAAACATTTTCGTACAGCGTGACATTTAATTTTTTGGAATTTCTTACGTTTTAGTGTTTTTTTCGATAACAGAGAGCATTTTTATACTTGAGATTGCTCATTAATGGATCTGGATCGCGATTGACATCTTCGTGTCCCTGAACTGGGTACTGCTTTCAATCTTAATAATCTTGTACTGACTATATTAAACAGAAGCTCCAACTATTGATTTAATTTTGAATATTGATAATGTATTTCTTACTAAATGGACCATGGAACTGGAACGAATGGAATTTTAAAGATTCAATCTAAAAACCATCGGTTCAAAATGGTACAAAGTAACGAAACATTTTTATACTGTAAGATACAAATACATTTTGTAGGAAATTAATCGAGACCAACTATCCTAAACTAACAACGTTCAAAACAGAGTGAACTGAACGATTATTCTACGCAAACAATCCGTGGTCAAAACATATTTGGAAGTAAGAAAAGCATCTCAAAATATTTCTTGCAAAAGACGAAAGTTCGCTTTTCAATCGAATCAACTAATTTTTATAAAACGCTAGCTCTTTCTAGCGGCCCAAGAAGAAGTGCAAGTATCTTCAAGATTATTCAAGACCTCGAAATCTGAAGAAAGAAAGAATCCACGAGTGAGGAAAAACAATCGTCGAAGAAAGGGGTGGGCCCGATGTTACGGCTCGGACAAGTCGATGCCCTCTGTATCGGAATTTTCTGAAAACGCCGGACCGGCCAGGATCTCACGAAGTTGTTCGTCGAGCGAAAGCAGCAGCGATAGCAGATCGACGTGCCTCCCTTTTGAAATTCCACTCCCGGAGTACACACAGTCGATTTTGCAGCAGACGGGCGCAGTATGCCGGAGCAACGGGAGAAAAGAGGAGAAGAGCGAAACAAGGGATCTCGATTGGTCAAGTGTACGACGCCGCGGATACGGGATTCTTCCACGGGGATATCCTGTCGAGAATAGACAGGAAACGGCGGAGTGGCCGGGCAACAGTCGCGATTGCCTCGGTCCTCGACGTTCTCGAACGATGGAAATTGCATGCCAGTCATTCTGCGAGAGACGATTAAAATCCTCTCTCCGCAGCCTGAAGGGAAAACTGGCCGCCTAGTTACACCGTGTCGGTTTCTCTCTCGTTTCCTTTTCTTTTCTTCTCTTTTTTTTCTCTTCTTTCTCTTCTTTCTCTTCAACCTTACTCGACGATTAAATCGCGAGTACGTCGTTCGATTTGCAATTTCTTGTTCAATCACGCGAAAACGGGATAGGTTTGAGAGATTGGGGAAGTAAGACGAATGCGTGCGTGTGAGGTATGGCCGGGAGGATTTGAAAGATCGATGGAGACGACACTGAAAGCGTGGTCGTAAAATAAAGCGTTGACTGGTTCCTATGATTGTCCAGAATGATCGAACAGATTGAACACGCGCTCGTTTATTGTTCGTGCGTCGTGATTGTATTGATTAAATGCGAGATCAATCTAACAATACGGAAATTACGAGGCAAGCATGTATTTAGTAAAAATATTAGTATACGACATGAATATCGACGTATTTCATATTGATATTTTATACGAACGTTTGCAGCGGAAATTCTGTATTTACTTTGCACATTGTTAGATTAACTTCAAATTTTATCGATACGGTCATTCATACGATACGAGACAACTGCCATGAAGAATTTTAATTCGTTAACGTGTTAAAAAATTCTACAGGTAGATACCTGCGTTTCTAATGAACCTCTGCTTTCCATTGCATACCGACGTTACTGTGATTTCAAGAATCACCTGAATCTGTTTATTCACCGCCAAGCACAAGCAAATTTCCACTCGTACACCTAAAACTTCCATCCTAAATTAACATCCTAACTAACGGACGTTAAAGATTGTTTTTCCTCCATCTTTCTCCAGTTCCGGGCATTTTTGCAAGTTTACTAAATTAACATCATTCTTGATACTAAAACTACCAACGATTAAAGAATCAAATTTCCAGAGACATCGAAGTCAAAAAAAAAAAAAAGAGAGAGAAACTACAATACAATGGACTACACAAGCTTTTCACGAGAAATTATTTAAATCTTTAAAAACACGCTGTCTATAAAATATCCAACAAAAATGATAAATTGGTGATTTTGACCACTTTGGTAGTTCTGATGTTAATAACATTTTTAAAGGTTATTTATTTTCGTATTTCATATCCAAACTAAAATTTTCAATGTTGGGAAGTGGTCCGTCTTGGAAAGTTAGCATGGAAAAACGTAAACTCTACGGGTCCCCGTCTGTCAAGTGTTCTTCGTAATTTCTTAACAAGTTCTTCAAAAATTATTCGTCGATCGGACCATGTATCGACAATTAATCGATCGTACAATTTCGCGTACATTTGCAAACGTCCAAAACCGACAGTTTCATTCTGTCGCGCGACAGAGCAGGGTAGGAAGAATCGTGAGCTCGAAAAATTCGAATGGAGGCACATGAGCTACTTAACGACCATCCCTCGCCGATCGAACGAGCAACTCGCGGAATGTCGTACGTGATTCCGTTGGCGACTCGGTCCGCAGTCCCCGCTTTCGTCGTCCTGGGTTAGCACGACAATTGGAAAAGGTGACGCGAGAGTAAAGGCCGAGGGTAAAGAGGAAGAATTCTTATTGCGAATTCGACTCGGTCACGGGAAACAAGAAGTCGGTCAATCCGTAAAATCACGAGCATTACTCTCTCGAGGAGCGACTCTCGAGATTTACTGGAGTGTGGAGTGAAAACTGGCATCGACCCGAGGAGGGAATCGACGATTCCAATAGAAAACAAGCAGGGAAATCGATGAGTCCCGATTCGGCCGTGTACAAAGTTGTTTCCAACATAATAATTTCGCTTATAATTTCGTCGAGTTATGCACGATCGGCGGGACATCTCCCGTAGTGGGTGGAACGATCTCGTAGTTCGAGGATTGTTAGTGTCGAGAGCGGGAATACGAGCGAGATCATTATTTCGATGCAGAGCGACTGAAGTGATCGATTTTCATCGGATCATTTTGGAGTTTAAAAAATCGGAGAAAATTCAGGTACACTATCGATGATTCCCAGAAGATCCGTTCTGAGGTACGAACGGATTGAAAACGGATCGAGAAATGATTTTGACTTCGTCCTACAAACCGGTGAAAGCGAGTAATAAATAAAATCACAATTTCATTAACAGTATTTTCGTTTGAGAATGAGTTTGTTTTGTATGTGCAAAATGTTCGCATTTTCTTCAGCGGGTGCAAAAATCAGAGCGTAGAATGATAATGGTCAATCAATTGAGAATTTCAACGGAATCTTGACTTTCATTAACAGCGTTCTCAAGAATGTCGCTTTTACCAATTGGCGAGAAAAACTTGACAACAGTGTGTAAGAAACCACACGTATTAAAAAAAAAACTACCCCCATATCGTATATCCCGCGAAACAACGAAAACTGTCTTTAAGAGGCAATCGCGAGCAGCAGAGCGACAGAAACTTGGCGGAAGTCGCGGAAACTTAATTCGAGGGGCATCGAAAGATTTATTCGCGCGGTGAAAGAGAAAATCGGGAAAGTTGAAGAGACGAGGACGTGAGGGAACGCGCGAGGTGGAAAAGAGGGAAGGAAGCGCGAAAGAAAAGGTTAAAGATCTGTTCCCCGTAGGGCGGTTGCAGCAGAGGGTGGAAAGCCACCCGGTGGAACTCGAGCAGTTTTATCGGGTGAATTGTATCGGTGTCTGGCGTGCCAAGTCCCGTCCGACTGGATTCCACCGCCCGGCGGCGGAAATTACATTCTCCGATAGAACGTGGCGGTGCAAAAGAAACGCGGTCCAGAGCCAACGAAAACGCGAACAGAAAGGCGAAGGACAGGAGCTCCTCGCCCAATGAAATTCTTCGAAACAACGCGACGCTGATAGAAATATATATATATATATATATCGCGGTCACCCCCGATCCAGCCCCGTCCCACGAGTGGTTCCGGGTCGCAAGGAGAAACGGGGAAGCAGGTCGATCTATGGATATATACGAATAGTTGCCACATTTATACTTGAAACATCTGAATATTCAAACGCTTGTTCAACACTTTGACAGATTTTTCTCGTCATCTTTAAATTGACACCGACGATACGACGCTCGCCACCGACGATACGATCTTTACGACGTTTATTTGTGCGATAAAAGCTGACTTGTTAGTAAATTAGAGATTTTTGTACGTCTTTCGCACCCCTCGTACAGTGTGGACAATTTAGAATCTCAATTTATCAATTAAGATTATTTATATAAAGTCAATTTCGAGTCCACGTGCGAGGAATTCTTTTTCTAGAAAATAATTACCACGAACCAAGTATGTATTATGATAGAAAAACGTCGAATTCGAGGCGTGAAATCGTGTTTGTACGTCTTACGAAAATAATGGTTATAATGGGATCGGTTTAAAAATTTGATTTGAAATACAGTTGTGATTTCTTTCGTTTAACTCTCTTTTAAGAAAAAATTTTTTTTTCTCATTAAAGTTTCCTACATTAAATTGACAATTATCGATATTTCTTTCGTAAAAAGACTTTCATTTCATAAACCAATTATGATAGGAATATATAAGGTTTCGATATAAAAAAAAAAAGAAAAAAAAAAATACGAACAAAATACAAATTTATGCTGTCAGTTAAAATAAACTGTATTAATCCTGGGTTATTTAAAGAAATCAGTTGCTGCATCAAACATTTTGTGCTCACGTCTACCTGTACTCTGTAAAACTTATTTGAAAATTATTCGTTGTCTGAATTTATTGTCCTGCTTCCCTCGTATAATAAACGTACACAGACGAGAAGAGATATTGATCGTTGCATACAAGAAACAGCTAATTAGAATAAACTAGCGATCGAAAACAGGCGGCTTTTTCCACCACTCTTTCCAGACGAGGCTCCTGGCGGTTGCCAGGTTTTCAATTGGAGCACGTTCGCTCGATACTCTCTCGCGAGTTGTTTGCCCGTTTAAAAATTCCTTGAGTGGAGCACACGTGGAACACAGGAGGCAGGGAAACGTTGCCGATGGCCGGGAAACCGTCTCTGTTCGCTTCCATTTACTCGCTAATTGAAACTCGAAAATAAAACGCGATGCCGCGCGTATAACTGTCGTTAAATGGTCGGCGTTTCGCGTTTGTTCCTCTGTCGCAGTGTCAACATTGTTTGATACATAATCAGTTCGGTTTTCCGCGAGGGGACGATTCAATCCGACGAAAACCCTTTCAGAAAGTTTCTTCCTCGATTTTTCAATGACGTGGTTGTTCCATGGATATACAGCAGACATTTTCTCTGAACGAAACATTTTACATCTATAACTGGGTTTCTTACAATTGCGGGGAGACTTTACGAAAATACCAGGTAGATTTTATTAAAGAAACGACATGAAACAGACAAAAAGATCATGTTTAATTTGAAATGTTTCGTTCATAAGTGACGAAGAAGACATAAATATAATTTTTTCATAAACAGAAACAGCAAATAAAAATGACGAGGATTTATCATTTGATAAACTAACAATAAAATACTGATGTTAAAAAAAGATTAGAAAAATTAATAGTAAAAAGAAAAAAAATAGCATTCTCAAATATCGAAATAAACTGAAAATTCTCTTCGCCTTCGTTCAGATCTTGGTTTTCGGTTCCATTATCCGAAAATTCTATTGACCGAATACTTTTGATTCCAATCTGTTAGTTCCAATGCGAGAGGCTCCACTATACTCGAATTACTCGTTAAATTAATATTTCATCATCATGCTATCACAGTCGTATCAAATTCGAAGGGTCAAAACAGATGACTTTTTGGATCATTCTTTGCTTTGGTCAATGTCTCGTTCGGTACCAAATTCGACTCCGAAATCGAGATATCAAATATACGCATTTTTTTCGCGATTTTTCTTTCTTCTTTTTTCTTTTTTCTTTACTTTGTAGCCGCGTCTGGCAACTTCGCGGCCGGACATCAGCGTCGGGAGTGCACTTTAATTCCGTGTAAACTGTTTACTCGGACGCCGAGTATCAAACCCGGCGACGTACAGAAAGAGGGAATATACGGTGAAATAAAAATGGAGAAAATAAAGAACAGAGAGGGAAGGAGGTTGAAGGGGGGTGGGAAGGGAAAAAAGAGAGACGAGGCGAGCGAAAAACAAGAATCACGAGGAAATAGAAAATCACGTCCGAAAAGTAACGTGCTCGCCGCCTTTTTTCTTTTCTTTTTTTTTTTTTTTCAAACAACCCCATGTCACATCAACCACTTTCCCCCTACGTGCAGCGCGCGCTGCGTACATTAAAGAAAAAAAGAAAGAAGAAAAAAAAGAAGACTCGCGAGCGGCAAGCGAAAATAAAATGGATACGCGTTGCTCGCTGTCGCGTGTACCTCCGAATACGCGACCGTCCGGCCCCGAATATTTTATCGTTAAAATCATAAGCAACGCGCCGCCGCGCCGACGTTCTCGAGTTACTGTCCGCGAGAAGCTCGACGACAAACAGCGACGCTTGTAATTACTCGCGAACTGCATGCACTTTTTAACGTGTACGACAACGCAAGAACACGACTGGCTCGTAAATATTGAGAAAGAATGCAGGGACAACTTTTCTCCGTTTGAGAACACGCGTAGAATGTCCAGGACACCATTCTGAATACGGTCTCTACGGTCAGTTTGTGTAATTTGAATAAATCACGAAGGCGATTTAATACTTGAGAAACGTCGTTTGTTTCCCTCCCGATTTATAATACTTTATCCGAATGTATCAAATAATAAGATCGCTAAAGTCGAATTGGATCGTAACGGATTAAGATGATTGTGTAATTGGTGACGATACCTTGTGAAATCGTTATCTCGTATCATTGATTTGTCATTTGAAAATAATATATATAAGAGCAATCGAGGTTCGTCGTTAGCGATTAAAATCATTCGTCTTGCACTCGAGTTGGAAATGTTACTGGATTTATGGTTTTAGTACTGAGGAGTGCAACACAAAATACCACTGAATATTGACAGAGGATTATCTGTATTATGTCACTGATAGAGAAATCCTTTTGTTATTTCACCCATTGCGCAATATCACATGGATATATATGGTTCTTTGAGATTTCACTGACAAAAGGGTTAATCTACTCGTCCGATGACTCACAATACTTTAAATAATTTTTCTATCAAAATCTACTAGATTTCGCGTTAAGATGATCTGCTCTCGTAAAAGTACATATTAATTATTATTCCGTACACCTGACATATAAGACATAGAGCACGAATTAAAATTAAATAACCTAGCCCAAATGTGAATTGATCCAACGACACCGGTCGAAAATTAATATACGTCCAAGATATATTTTCACATATTCGTATCAATAATTAATACTATATTTGTATTAACAATTAACATATCTATCTAGAAACTATTTTTGACTTGCAACCATGAGTCTATTTCCACCGGGAAACACCAGCGTCTGCAACTACTTTTCGCGGCAGACGCCCGGAAAATGCAGTTTAAAGCACCGTCTAGAAAACCAGCCTTCCTATAGAAATTTGAAATTCGCTCGTGAATAGAATATGAAAGTTGAACGGTGGTGGTGGTGGGGGGAGGGGGGGGGGAGAAGGAGGAGGAGGAGACGAGAGGACAAAACGAGAACAGCAGGCAAAGAGTGGAAATGATTCTTTTTGTTTGCCGCGTATCTTCGCGGCCGCGATTCATCGGGCTGGCCGGTTTTGCAGCCTCCCCCGACGCGATTCTACACTGTCGACGGTTCTATAATTCCGAAAATCCGCGGCACGGCGCGTCGGTACACGGATAATGAGGATCCTCCTACCCGTGGCGCGGCAGCTAGCCGAAATTTTACCACCCGCCCCCCTCCGGCCACCCCGTCATTTAAAAGCGGCAGCGCCAGCAACCCGCTGGGAAACGCGGCTAGCTTTTATTACGAAATTATTCTGCCCGAATTATTTTCGAAATACAAGCCTCGCGATGGGCCGAGAGCCGTCGAAAAAAACCGAGCCTAGCCAGCACTGTCTTTCGCTCCCACTTTCGTGTAGATTTCGAATCTGAGGGATGAAGAACGAATCGAAATTTCTGGCACTGATACGCTGTGTCAACTCTTTGAACGCTAGAAATGACCAATTTACTGTGAAACTCTGCGTGATGAAACCACTTGCGCTGGCAACTGATTGCGGACCAAACCGTATACAATAATTCGTCGCTTCCTTTTTGAACTTGATAGAAATTATTGAGAAATGATAAATTTATTATTTGTTTTGCCTGGGTTACATTTAAATATACTTCAAATATTGGGAAAATATTGCAAGTTTGGAACAAAGAATTCTCGATGTACGTGGCAGCGCAAGAGGTTAAACGGCGGCGGTTCCGAGACAGATTCATTAAATTTTCATACGTTTTATACGAAACTGGGAATTTATGTAGCAGGCATGGGACGAAACCAACAATTCATTTTACGTGTTATCAGTGTAAGATTTCAGACAAGGAACAAGAAAGACAAGGCTGACATCAATCAACATCGGATTCGGAGAATCGACGAAGAACTACACATTGCGTCGTACGTGAGGAAAACATAACGATTGTATGAAAGACCAACAACATGGAATTTAGAGAATTCGGAGAATCGATGATAAGCTAGACATGTTCAAACAGAAAAACTAAAGGTGCAAGAAAGAGGAGAGTTTACCTCTGTGAAACACGCGAGAAATATTACGCTTTCCTGTCCGGATTTGTAAATTCTTCCACACTTTAAAGTAAGTTATATTATAACAATAGTGAGGAATAATTTTTAGAAAATTGTGCCGTTATACGTTAATGTACCTAATTTATCTTAAACTAAATAGAAATGGAATCACAATGAAAAGTTGATGATTAATTGTTAGATTGTGTAAATCAGAAGATTGTTTGCACTGTGTTTGAAACGAACATTTTACAATATTACAATGAAAGCTTGCAGTTCTCACGTGACCAACTATGAAACAACTAATACAATATTACTAATACAATACGAATAAAATATTCATCTACTTACTAAAGATGTCACGTTTTAAATATGTATCAAACTTTGACGAGATTGTAAACGCTCATTTGAAAAAAGAAAAAAAAAAATCTTTGGTCCGAAACAGATGCAAAATCTCTGAATATCTGACGCTCAGCGTATTGGATTTATAATATAATTAGAGCAGAAAGTAACATGTGTATTTTACATACCGGATATCGTAAAATCTGGTCGTTATCAGGTCTCGTTTAACGGGCGATTGCTGTCGGCAATAATAATATCGTTGACGTATGCGCTTCTCCAGTTACTAATTGAAAATATTACGTCACAAAATATTACACAAACACCATTGGAAAACTACGACGCACTTGCACACGTGTCACAGAATTATTCTAATAGATACAATGGCACGTTACCAACACACATATATATTCAACAAATATTACACATTTATTAGCCTAACATATATTAGAAAAAATTATTTCGAAACTTCATTAATACTACAATATGAAGTATTACGATACGAAGTACACGACCATGGTGATTATATTGGTAAAATTGATAAACTTTATAAATATCGTTTATTCGAGCAGTCGATCATTCAATATGTTAGTTAACTATCAAACGATTGTATTATTATCGTATTATTATATTATAAATATTATATTACTATAGTCATAGTACTATATTACAGTTCTTAATAAACATCTTTATCACTATTTATATTTTTAAAACTACCGTTTTATACGAATTGTATACTTTTCATTAGATGTTCATAATAAGTAGACTGCGGATTTTTATGCATTTATAGGAAATTAAACCTTCAAATAATATCAATTTACACACAACTATGATAATTTGTCAGGTTAGTAAAAACTTGAGACAGATATATTATACTGAACATTTTGATAGAGATAGTAGTATAATTAAATGAAATTAAAAATTCCAAAATGAAATAATATAAAGTTAAAATCACTACGATTCCCAATGCTGGATGGTTCTAATTACGATGGTTAAAATTACAAAATGTATGAAATATAACAATTGTTATAGTGAGATAAATTTCAATCTAGACTCCACTCGTTTAATCAAAATTTACAAAATCGGAAATCGGCATAAAAATCCATAGTTCAGTAAGAGACACGCACAAGATAAATTTCACCAATATAATCGTGATAATCGCGTATCAATTAACCACGGTGTTGATTAAATTTGAAAAAGAGTACGCGACATATCCACGAAAATGTTGGAGTACTTTTACGAGCCATTGTACATTATAACGACGATTGCGGAATTATTATACCACGCGGCGTATCACTCCAACGACGCACGCGACGATGTTAACTCGGTGGAAAACAAGACAGGACTGAGCTTGCTCGTGCAAACATGTTTGTTCGTCCTGATACAAAGTCAGCGCGAGACAGAGGACACACGACGCCGAAAATTGTAAGTAATACGAAAGGGCATTGCGCGGCAACGTTTCCACGTGTACGTATGGTCAGACAGACGATCTGTCCACGAAACACCGTGCTATGAGCCAAGAACACTTTATTTGAGCCCATTTATTTCGTTCGCGCAATTTGCATATCTACTTTCCCGCAGTGGTATTAATAGCGGTACCGGCGTGCGACGAAAGCGAGAATTCTAAAACGACAAGAGTCTCGTATTTCACGAGCTGCGAATAAATCATTTACGACTGTCGATTATAAATTGCACGGATCACACGGTGATCGAATCCGATCGAAATCGCACAATGGAGACTAGAAATTCTCGTGAAACGGAGAGAAGAGAACAATTTGATATCGGTAGACACGTGAACGTGTGTTTTCTCTCGTTTTAATGAGCCATTTCAACGACACGTGTGTCACTGCTTATTTGGAAAATTGTTGGACGAGGTACGTACAGAACGACGGTATTATAGAGTCACAACGAAAACGATTTTATTCGTATCTCTCTCGTTTCCCCCAGAAAAGCAAAATACCGAGGCGTCTTTAATTTCCGTTTAACCCAGTAAAGGCCAACGTTTCGTTCGCAATTCTTTCTCAACGATTTTACAACGTCGAGTCTGTTTTTCAACATCTCGTCGACGAGATGGAATTATCCGGCCTCATCATTCTTTCTTCATCAACGTCTTTCTCTATCATAATTTTTTCCACAAGAGAAATTTCCACGATTAATTGCTGCTCAGTTGATAATGAATTCCAACTGTTCAACCAGAGGCAGGACATTCGTTTATTTTTCGTTGAACTTCTCTTGCCTGTTTCGATAATAAACGACGTTAGAGTAGATAAACGTAACGGAACTTGATCAATTATGAATTCGTACGTATACCCGAGTACGCTCAGCGTGCTGACTGGTAGTTCGTATAAATGAGATGCGAATAAACGAGGTCCCATCGTAACAAACAGAGAATAGTTAGTAAATCATGATTATCCGAACTGCTTTGTCCGTTTCTGTGTTGGAATTGACGAGGTTACACCGCACGAGAAAAAACGATGCATATAGATGGAATAATAATGTCACATCGAATGAAGATTAATTGATTCCACAAAAATTTTCGTCGCGAGACCCGTAGATGTAATTTCCAATGATGAATTAATTACACTGTACTGTGGTACAAAAAAAAAAAAAAAAAGAAAAAGATTTATATCTCGAGTAAAAATAAAGCAATTTCTACGAGATTCTTAAACATACAGGGTGGCCAAAATATCACTTCCTATTAAATTTATGTTTGAACTCAAACTTAATTTAAAATTAATGATTTTTCTTATACTTTGATGTTTTATTAAAAAAAAAAAAAAGAAAAATAGATGGGAGAAAAATCTTACAGTTTCTAATAACAGGTGCATTTACAGTTGATTCTCATCAATGATCAAACTCGTAATTTCGAGTAACAATGTTAGAACGAAGGATCGAAAGAGCGAAAAAGAATTTAATACAGGATTAACAGGGACCGGGGTTTCGTTACACTTGTTCGAATCGAGCCAGGGCAAACAACACGCTCTTGTCCGTGGGGAGGATCTTGTCTTGGATGCAACAATTCGGAGGGATGCAAATTCGCGTCGAGGACAAGGTTGCTGGGAAGACGCTTAAATCCTTGCAGCTAATTTGGAAGCGGGCCGCAACCGACAGTTGCAGAAATTACCGTGGCAGAAGCCCTCGGTACCGCCCAATTCTAACTGCACACACAAGTTCGTTATGAGTCAGTCGTTCGTAAATCGAGCGCTTCCGGTCGACCGACCTACACCAATCCTCCAGTGTGCCTTGAGCACCGCCTCGCTGGTTAACTCCCTTCTTCTTTCACCGGCCGATTTTCCTACCTCTAACGAGAGATTACACGAAACGAAGAAACTTTTCGTTAACCTGGTAAGTTTTCACCCGAGAATCGGGGAAAAAATACGGTCCGTGGAGTTTCCGCGGGTCGATCGGTTCCATCGGCGCGAATCTGCACGGGTTCAGAGAAATATTCCAATTCGAATTTTATGGGCGAGAACGCATTTTATAAATATATAAATTACGATTATGTCGGGTAGGATTTGAAACGAATCTGAAAATATACTGCATAACTCAAGGGATATTTGAACGCTAGTAGACAAGTTTTATAAATATACTATTGTGGTAAAATTTGAAACGAATCTGAAAATATATCGCGCGATGATAGTACTTGAACGTAAATACCTATGTATCGGATTCACAAGTGATGCGAATGTTTTGGGGGAATTTAAAATAATGGAAACTATTAGTAGGAGAGTTTTGTAAAATTTAAGAGAAAAGGGTAAAATATATTGCAAAAAATATGGAGGCGTTGGTCACTAGTCAATTTGCAACAAGTGACTTTTTTATTCTCATTTATATAATGATGATGATGATACAATATACTTCCTGCATATGTGATTCTACCAGCACATATACATATAAATTGCAAGATATTTGATATATATTTTGCAGAAATCACAAAAGTATTTAAACAATTATTCATTGACTGGCAAATAAAATATTACACTGCGTTAAAATTCTATACAAATATTTACCTAAATATCTTGTAACATTTATCTTGCAAGTTTTAACTATAATACTTCCTAACATTTTCAGTTTGCTTCGGAACTTAATCAATGTATCAAATCACGAAAATCCTATCTGACCACATCGATGAAACTTCAAAATATTTCCCGTAAAACGTAAAAATTTTGCAGTAAATATTCCAACAGTTTCATAAACCACGTCTCTGCTGGTCCCACACGCATTTTTGTCCCTCTACGCGAAATATCGCAATTTCTCCGAGAAAATGTAACAGTGTCGTCGTTGCCTCACGCTGAAGATCTTTCTTCCTGTCTCACGGTTGAAAGTTTATTTATTACGAGCGCCGCGTGTCTCGTTGGTGGCAACAAGAGACGACGAAATGAACCGTGATGGAAGTGTGGTTAACGCCAGCGAATTAAGAAAGGATAAATCGAACGTTGTTTCCGCGTGAAGTTCAACGAAGGAGAGACGTTCAACCAGACGTGCATCCAGCGTTCCCTCGCGTATCCTTTCTTTTCATATCGCCGCCAGAGACGAAGCGAGAAATCAGACGAGCGAAAGGAAAGGAAGAGAAAGAAGAAAAGGCTGGAAAATCTATTGGAAGACTCTAAGAAGGGAAAAAGCTAGCCAATTATATCTGGCGTTGCACTATGAGTAACGAACCGAGAATCGCCGTTAGTGCTTGCGCAAACGCCAGCTACGATAATGCAGAGATGCTCGACAAAGGAGAGACTTAAATACTTCTCGCGCATAAGAGCGGAGCTTTGGGCTCTGGAGAAAGTAGACGGTCGGAAATTTTCGAAATCAAGGTTTCGCGAGGGACCACCCTTTCGCCCGGTCGTTCCTGTCAAATTGAAATTCCGCTAATTAAAAGTTGAAGAGAATGAAGAAACACCGAGGAAATGGTGAAGAATGGAAAAGAATGAAGAAATTATAGAATGAGTCCGTGAGTCAAAGAACAGTCTAAGGGATCACATTTTTTGAGATATTTGAAACAGTAACGTTTGTTTTGGGGTTTTGTTAGCCCTTAATTTTACAATGCTGATGAAATACATTATCCTGTACGTATATCTGGCAATCGTAACAAAATTTTCTAAAGAAATAAGAACTTTATATATCGATTCTTGTGGATTTTTTTTTAAATGCATTTGTTATCATTTTTCTAACGAAACACTCGTATATCACATTTTTACATACATTTTTTCTATCTCTTTTTTTTCTCTGACAAGTGACAATGACGTTGTGACGATCATAACTTACATTTTATGGATCTCGCGTATTTTCTTCTTCCCCCTCAACAATGTCACAGTATCTATAACTTTGCCTCACATATATCTCTTTTTATGAGCTATACTTTTATTACAGTGTACAGTGTACAAAATTTACAATTGTTTCGATATCATAACGAAGAGCAATTGAAAAAATCAGAAATCCCAATTTTTTATAAAACGTTGCTATATACGATCGCCAAAATTCTGATCTCCACCGGATCTGTTGCTAAATCTGATTACATACCAGATCATTCCTGAAATTTCACGACAGTATCAGTGTTCTAATTCTCGTGAAAGAAAGTGGAGCACCGGAATTTCCCGTGTGGATATAAATCCAGCGAGTGGCCGGCTCATTGTGCCGGATTCTCAATGAGTTTCCGTATCGCGGGCCAATGACAAAACGAATAATTTATCACGCTCTGCCAGCGGCACACACCCTTCCCCCTCCCAGTCCAGGAAGTCGTGCAACTTCCACGAGGAATAATTCAATCGCGTTCGCGGGAGGCGAGGAACGATCGAAAGTTCCGAAAGGCACGTTCTTAGAGATTTCCGGGGGTGGCTATTGGACGAGCACCAGGCTACCAAGAGGAGTCTGTCTCTCTTTCTCTCTCGGAGAAACTCGTCTCTGCCTCTCGCCCTTCTATATCATAGCAATTTTCCAGCCGAGCAGACGCGCGCCCGTTTCGAACCTCGCCTCCGAACTCGCTCGAGAACTTGGAATGATTTGTACCGCGAGATCCTAACCCTCCTTAAACCCTCCCTCTCACCCTTCATCCTACGTTCGTCCAGCGTGTCGTGACTTCGCCGCAGAACATCGTCTTAACTCAAGTTCGCCAACTTGCTCACGGCTATGCATGGTATTTAACCCCTCGCGATCACTGGTTGATGTTATCCGTCCGTTGTTGGATGGAACAGATGTGAATCTTCGCGGACAAATGACTTTGTCCAGGAAGTTTAACGTACACCGAGGTGTACGGGAGGGGGGGGGGGAGATTTTCGTTGTTTCGTTATTTCTCGGCGACAGATTCAAATTTCTGCAGAATATCCCGAAACTCTTGTTTTGAACTCGTGGCTATATACAAACTACTGATTACAAGCTCAAATTATTGAAAAATTTTATAGTTTCGGTTTAATAATATTAATAAAAAAATCAGCAAGTGTATCAACTTTACTCGTGAATATCGTGTCTTGCACAAACGTTTCTACTTATGCAGGAGCTCGCGTATATTACGTACCTAGCATTGAGAAGTTGATAACAAATTATTAATGTACTACAGAATATTATAGTTTCGACTTGACATTAATGAAATTACTATATTATAAATTCGACTGATAGCGGTATTAATAACAAAATCAGCAAGTAACCAGTGTATCAACTTTACTCGTGAGCATTGTGTCTTGCACAAACTGGACGTTTCTACTCATGCAGGAACTCGTGTATGTTACGTACCTAAGCATTGAGAAGTTGATAACAAATTACTAATGTACTACAGAATATTATAGCTTCGACTCGACATTAATGAAATTACTGATATATTATAAATTCGACTGATACTGGTATTAATAACAAAATCAGTAAGTAACCAGTGTATCAACTTTACTCGTGAGCATTGTGTCTTGCACAAACTGGACGTTTCTACTTATGCAAGAGCTCGTGTATGTTACGAATCTTAAACACTGAGAGGTTAACAATTATACGTAGCTTCGAAATTACAACAGTGACTTTTGAGATAAATTTTCTTTCTCAAAGGAAAGCTTTCCCCACTTCTTTTCGAAAAACATTTGATCAAATAAGTCTAAGAAGTCGCGCGAACAAATAAACACCTGTAAAAACTAGAAACAAACACTTCCCCCTGCGAACGTAATTTTAGCGAAAGTGACTTTCGAGACGGTCTGTTCCTCGACGTGTTCTCAAAAGAAAGCGCTCGCCGTTACGCTTCGAGCTCTTGAACGACGTTTGATTAAAGAAGTCCGACCGTCGGAACACAGCGGCAAAACGTCGGAGGGAGGGTCCAGTGTTCTCTCTTGGGTTGTGGCCGCGACAACGCTTAATGCGGCGTAACGTAACGCGACGTAAATATTAAAGCGCGACACGCCGCGCGAGACGGCTGGTTCCGTGGCAGTCAAAGCAAAAGATCGTCTTACGAGAAGCGGTTGCTGCGTTACCGCGAGAGGGTTGAATGTAACCGCGTGAACTTTCACGTGAGCCTCTCGCTCTAGCCTGGCCAACCGGTCTCTAGTCAAAAGATTGCACAGACGATACGCCGGTAGTACGGAAAAAAGGGGAAAAAAAGAAAAAATACATCAAAGGAAAAAGAACAAGCTTCGAAACGCCATAGAACCACCGACACCGCGGTTGGTACGTTGTTTCTGCGCGCGGTTTTAATGGCGTCTCGAAAAAGAAGCAAGCGTTTCTTTATGTAGAATTCTCCACCCTCTCTCTGTCTTTCTCGAAGAGTAGCTCTCGGTTCCAGCTTTGAAGGATTAGAATCTCTTGCGCGAAGTTATTGAATCTGAAGAGCCTTTAAACCCCACGCGTGTCCCGTTGGATTAGGTTTTTTTCACCGTCCGTACAAAAGATCTACAAACTCGTCGAGTTTCCTCTCCGCGACGTGAAAAAAGGAGCCGTTTCCTTTTCGCTGTTTCCTTCTCTTTCCTCCGTCCCTCTTCCATCAGGCTACTTCAAGTAAAGAGGACGTCGAGGAAGGTTTACGTTCTACGTATCACATTAATCTGGCAGGATGCTCTTGAAACGCGTGACCCAGAGCGCCGTCTACTTACCCGGAAGATTAAAAACCTTCGCGTAGATTCAATGGCGCCGCCCCCTCCTTGAACTTCTTTCCCCCTCCCCCCCCCCCTCTCGGGACAGAGTGCGTCGTCGCCACCCTTTGCCAGTGACATTCGCATTCGCGCGAACAGTGTCGAACATACTCCACAGAATTTTTCAGCAACGAGCGGGAACACGGCGGCGGGTAAAATGGCGGCGACGGAAGGAGGATAAACCAGTTAGTTCTTCGAAACTTTGCGGAACAGGCTGGCAACCGTGGGTAGCGTCGAAACGCGATGAGAAACGTTTCCAACTTCACCTTTATGAGACCTCTAACCGCAGAAACGGTAATTTTATCGAGTGTCTAAATAGTTAAACGCCAAAGGATATTACGCCGCGCGAAGGTGTGTAACAAAGCACCGGGCGGAAACAAGAGCGTAAACGTAAAATATGGACGGGATCAAGTCCGGTATTTATTATATTCAAGTTTCGCTTCATGAATTTCGAACGCCCGCTGGAAAGTTCCGACTGTTTCAATGAGAACGAAACGCTCGCAGCTCGTATTCATCTCTCCACGAGCTGGTTCCTATCTCTTGCTCATAAAATTTTACACTCGCGACTCATCCTAGACGTTCAAATCATGTATCTTTCGATCAATGATTGTAAGTATATCTCGTCGAGAATTGAGCCTTTAATTCTCGTGACTGAAAAGTCAATCGTTTTCTTTCTTTGATAATAATTCAATCGTTTCTTCGTTCATTGTCCAATTAAACACGACAGTGTATATTTGAAGCGGATTTCGATGGAACGAAAAAAAGATAGAAATGAGCAAACGACAAATGGAAGAACTAGAAACTTGCAACATCGTCCGGAGAACCAAATTAGAGAAATAGCAAATAAAAATTACGCAACGACGCAACGAGGAGGGCACCTATCTATTTACATTCTCCTATCTCTAGCGCGCAAAGCGAGACGGAATTATCGGAGACTCGGGCCAGACAGTTAAATTCCATTTTCCTTTACAAAATTCCGCTTACGTTTCAACACCCTCGCCTTAATATTCCCCCTGGTGCGCTCTAATAGCACGTCAAAGCGCGTTACAACGACGCCCCGTGAATTGGAAACTTCATTTTGGTTAAAGTCAGACGAACTCCCGCTTTTACCACTTTGCTGCAACAACACCTATTCCCTTACTCGTTTCTCTTTCGTTTTTTTTCCTTTTTCTGCCGTTCCGCCTTTCTTTCTTTGTTTACCCTTCGTTTCGTAGTTAGCCAAGCGGTATTAAAGATATTACGGGCAAGCAGCCGGCACACACACACATACACACCAGATCTCCGCTGTTTCTCAACGAATATACCAGAGGAGGGATTAAAACCTAGGTGTGAGCTTAATACCGGAAACGGTGTAACCTGGCCAACGCCGACGCTCGAACCACCACCTCCGACAATACACGGAGTGGAACGCTTGAAAATATTCGACCTGGAGGCCACCTCCCTACGTAATCCTATTAATCTGCGGGAGGGAAATGTGCATCGTCTGAACAACTCTCTGTTTTTCAGTTTAATCGAATGTCGAATTTTATCGACAACCCGCTAGTTGCGACGCCCCGTTTTAACCTCTTGCGCTAGTAACTGGTTCGCAGACCATAACGAGTGACCGTATACAATAATTCGTCTTCTGCTTGGATTCATCGGCAATTACTAAGAAGTAACAAATTTATTATTTGTTTTGTCTGGGTTATATTTCAATAAACTTAAAACTGAGTAAATATTGCAATTTCTGGCCAAATATTCTCGACATGAGTGGGCACGTCAGCGCAGGAGGTTAAAAGTGTGTGCCTATGTCGCAAAAAATATTAAAGAAAAATATTAGATTTATAGATTTACAGATTTACAGATTTACAGATTTACAGATTTACAGATTTACAGATTTACAGATTTACAGATTTATAGAGTTATAGAGTTATAGATTTATAGATTTATAGATTTATAGAGTTATAGAGTTATAGATTTATAGATTTATAGATTTATAGATTTATAGAGACGAGTATATTTATATATATTAAGAGCAACGCAGAAATTACCAATTCTTTGTGACTTTCTTGTGAGTTTACTCGTCGTACACAGCTAAAAGGTGTCAGAGATAAGAGTTGCATGAAAATATATAGAGTGTCTGTAGAACTGGTGGAATAAAATTATTCCACGTGCGAAAGTGTCTGTGAAACTAATCAATTAATTCACTCGAAAAGCTACGAATGATACAATTTGAGTAATTTCTCAATTTCGTTGTTCGATTTAAATCGATGCTTAATTCTTAACAAGCTAAAATAATTTATTGACCTATAAAAGTACTTTCGTTATTCGAAAATAATAATACCAACCCGGAATAAACTAAAATAGCAATCTACGAACGATTCAACTATTCATTATTTTAATAAGGAAAATGAAAGATCCTTCGTGGAAAAAATGCAGAAGAAAGGAAAAACAAGTTAATGGAAACTTCAGTCAAAGGAATTGCGAGGAAAGGATCTCCATTGAGAATATCTCAATCCAAGATACACTCGAGAGAATTCTAGAAAAATATAAAGCAAATTCGTGACCAAACGCGTAATGTGGATTCACAGGGCGAACAAGAAGTCACGTAAATTACCGCCAAGTCGCACAGATTACCAAGAAATTCCGAAAACACAGGGCGAAAAGTATCAAACGTCAGGAACGGTCGTTCGGCGCGACAAGTAATCCAGGTCCTTTGAGATCCGGCATCCCTAATTAGACATGACTCGCTTATTTACAGACGTAATTTCATCAGTCGCGCAACTTTCTTGACAATCCTGTCTGCACGCGCGAGGGAGGGGAGGGGGGGTCGGAGGATTTCTCGGCGTTTAATTTTCACAGAACAGACACCGATGAGATGGCGAATATTCCCAAAACGACAGGACCGTCCTATCCGGTTGCTTCCTTCCGCGGATTAAATCCAGAAGTATACGACGCGTTTACACGCGCGACGAAACGCCGCTGCCTCGTAAACTGCCGCCGAGAACTTCGACTCCACCTTGTTCGCAAACTTCGTGAAACAGGGTTACTTTATCAGGCGTGAACTGTCGTACAGCGAAATTCTTCGCGCTGTGGCAAGAGATTCGATCGATGGCCGGAGTTATTCGGAAATCAGGATGGTAACATCGCGTGGATCACTTTTCCCTTCTGAATACACGAGGGTGTGTTTTGACTTCGCGAGGAATTTAAATAAGTTTCCTCTCTGGCAATATTGGTTATCTTGGCGAGGGCATTTGACAGCGAAAATAGGATCGACGTTTCTGGGTTAATATATTGGGGAATATTTTATACACGAACACGATGATATTAATAGTGTGGCAAAAGTGGAATATCAGTGATCAGGACAGATGTTTTTGGTATAATACTTTGACCTTTTCAATTCAATTCTACAGATTTTTAATTAATCATTTCCCCCCGAATAACCCGTGTACGTCCTCGAAAAACAAGTGTTTGCACAGATATTTATTTCACTCATTCAGTTCGTATATGAGATATTGTTTTTCGACTCTGAATTTCAGAATTTTAGATAGAAATTTTATTCCCAGGCATTTCAGTTATGAAACACACGCGTTTCCAATACGTATTCGGTCGTAACAGTAAGAGACATAACAAGAGGAACCAGTTGCAGTTAGAGAACTTTGTTGCGCCGTGAAATGACGTCTATTCGAGTAATCTCGATGCCAGATAGTTTCGAAATTAGTCCAACCATTTTACTCGACGCTGTTATTTTATCAATTACGGAGTTGAGTAGTTGCAAGAATTTGACCTAATAACGTACACACTATATACCATTTGCACATTACTTATTTATTGTAGAACTTAATTCAGTCCAAGTCGATCACTTGTGGAACGGAATAATTAATAATTAAAAATACTGCAGCGAGGAAAATTTAATCTTTACAAAACAGCTATGTCACAATGAAATTATTTACGTTATTTCCTTTGCTAGAAAATTCTTTCTGCCGATGCTATTCTTATTTTAATCGCTTCGCAATATTCATAAAAATAAAAGTGCTTAAACTTTCCGTCATTTAGCAATGCTTTCGCGTACGACAGCAAAGAAGAGAAATATGGAACCTAACAAAGAAAAGAGGTTCGTTGGCAAAATTAAAGACACGTGCAAGCTACAAACTTAAAAATTCAACCAACAAAAAAAAAAAAAAAGAGAAAAAAAAGTGTCGCGAACCACAGGAAACGAAGAGTGTCCCAATTTCGCGACGCGAAATAACAAAGTAAAAGATGGCGCGGGGCGACAATGGGCGAATTTCCAGTGTTCGCGCCATTTCTCCTCGCATTTCGCGGGGGAGGCAGAATGATAAAAATCCGGCGGAATTGTTGAATCTTCTCGAGTGCAGGGATTCCTCGGTCTCCCTGTGAGTTTTAAAACTATTTGAAAAGTAAAACGCCTGGATACCATCGGCCAACCAGACAGAGAAAGAGAGAGAGAGAGAGAGACGACGATGAAGAGAAAAAGAGAAAGAACGGTATCCCGGGATCCATTTAACTTTTATGACGCCACAGCGCGGTCTTTTTACCGTTTTTCGATGGACCGTGGCTTCTTTCTCTTTCTTCCGAGAGTGGGTGGAGTAGGGGGAGGAAAGGGGCAACCGTGCCGAAAACTCTCTACCCTCTGTTCGCGACGTGCCGCGATTTCCACCGATAACCAGCCCAGCCTCGCTTCTCTCGTCGTTTATTTCGAGAACGAGGCCGTAAACAGAAGGAGGGAAGAGACATACTTCGAGAAAGTAGAAGGAGAGATAACAAGAGAGAGGGGATGATCGAGAGGGTGCAAGAGGGTGGCAGGTGATCAAAGTGTCGAATCTCCTTGTTGTTATCTCTTGAGGTCACGTCTATTTTTCTAGAACGTGTAGCAAAATATTCCGCTGGAATTGCAAACAATACTCGTTGTCAAGTTGCCACCTAATCATCACACTGCAAGTACACATTCAATGCTGAAGGGGACAACATGGTGAAAGACAAACTCCGAGAATCGAGCAAGTCTCAGTATATCTCAGTGTGTTCTTCCTCGGGTAAAAATTGCGAGGATGAAAATCTGGCAAGTACATCAACTCGCCCCGCCCACGTAATATCTCGTTCGTTTCATTTTTATTCGATAGAGGACTACTCGCCGATGAACAACTTCGGGTTGAAAATTCATTTTACATCGTGGGAAACTTCCGTTCCTCGGAGAGCGAGTCGAAGATGAAAGAAGGAAGAAAGGAGCAGAAGTGAAAAGAAAGAAGGAGGACAGCAGCAGGAGCAATCCCCGTAGTTCTGGAAATCGGTATAAAAGGATATCGCGTACAGATCGACGGAGCGGCTGATCGGAAATTCAATCACGCCGTTGCGAAGCGTTTTTAACTTTCGAATCCCTCGGATCTCTCCCTCTTGTCGAGCACAGGGTCGCGCGAGTCGGACACGCGGAGGATTTTTCATCCGACGCGGGAAAACACTCGGACGATTCTGCTGACCCGCGTAAAAACCGAAACGGGCGGAGCTCGTCTCCGGCTGCAGGACGGTCGTAAGACGCGAGGATTGACGAATGAGTCGGTGCTCTACAAGCGAACGCTTCTTCGCTGTTCGTCGCAAGAAAGAGAGACTCTCCGGAGATTAAATCCAACATACAATTACGCGGGACGAGGTAGGGATGATCGGCTGAAAAGACGCGAGGACGAGAAGGAACGAGTCGCTAAATAAAAACAGTGGCGCGCAGGAAGAAAGATAAATGGGAGAAGGATTGGGAACGGGTGCAATTTTGAAAATTGGTTGAAAAAGGAAGGCAAAGAAAGAGAAAGAACAAGAGTTGCTGATAAACGTTCGCGCGAGTTTTAAAAATTCTCAATTTTTCGTGGAAATGAGAAAAGCTGTTTCGCAGACAGGACTCACACTTTCACGATTGTCGTTTCCTCGATCATTTGCTTGAAGGAGTTTTACATTATGCGCAGAAACGATTTACTCTCTTTCCGTGCATACGCGTGGAAATTCAAATGACTTCGTTATGCTTCGAACACGAATATTTACCGAGTGTCTGCCAAATATCTCCTAAAAAAAAAATATTTTATACGTATAATTTGAATAATACCAAGTAATACATTTTACCTTCTGTTCTAAACTTTCAAATGAAGAAGCACAGTCTATTGACGAGGAATTTCAACTGTTTGTCAAATTAGAACACTGGAATCGCAAGGATCTCGCGATAAAACAAACGCGCGAAAGTCCGTGGGACACGTAAACCATACGCGTGAGCTTAGCGTCCAAAGGCGCAGAGAACGGTGGTGGTAGCAGGTGGTCCTAAATGGGCTCGAATCAGTTCCAACGGTCACGTTTCGGTATTTATGTCCCTCTTTCACACACATGGGCGAGCCACGGTCAGCCGATCGATCGCAGCAAGTATAGATGCCGGTTCGAGAGGCAAAGGTTCCCCCCCCCCCCCCCGATTTGAAAACGGTTACGCCTTCGCTTTACGTCGAACTTACGGACGCGGATTTGAACCGAAACGTTCCTGGAAGAAAGTAAAGTTTAATATTACGAAGAGCTGGCGTCGCGCGTTGAAATACGATGCCAAAGTCGCGCGGCTACGTCGAACCGCCGAAAACTCACGTTTTCACGCTGAATAAAATATCTATCGAACGACATGTGCGAGATATCTCGCGATCGGTAAACATAGAATACGTGGTGTACGCGACATTTCGAAAGTGGGGGAAAGAAACTGATGAGAGAGTGTTTGAAAAATTTCTGGATTAGTTCTTTGTTGCCCTCCGCTTACATCGAACGAATTGAAACTGACAGGGGAGATTTCAAGCGTCAAATTTTTCAATTTTCTTGAAAAGTTAATCTTCCGTTGGACATCGATACTCGTTTCGACGATAGTTGAGAAAACTGTTGTCTGGAGGATGACACACGTCCTCGTTCGAAACGAACCCGGCTGGCTCGATATTGAAGCCGGAAGGGAGACAAGGAGAAAGAGAGGCGTTATCACGATAGGACAAATTCGCGCAGGAACAGTAGGTAGTCGCGAAAACGTGATCTTCGAAACGGTGGAAAACCAGCGCTGCCGGATATCGCGAACGGCTGTTCGTAACGCGAAAGTAAAACACGGAATATTAATTGGAGGATTTAAACTAATTATCGCGGTGCTCTGATCCAATTAGCGAGGTTGCGTCGAAGCCGGTGTTCTCGAGAGACTTGCCCGTAGTTAACCGAATTACAAATTCTTTGCGCCCGGAGCGCATACCGTTCGTATCGAAAATCTCCCTCGTACTCCCGGGGCACGGTCTTTTTCAAGTCGCGATTATCCATCGTCGTGTCGGGAAACGAATATCGCAGTCTGTGCTGAATTAGAGCAAGAGGAGAAAGGGGATGGGTGAAGAAAGGGAGGAAAGAAAACAGGTTGGAGAGAAGACGAAGGTACTGTTGAGGAATAGTGAAGAATATGATACTGAACCATTAACTCTTTATAAGTTTGATAGGTTGATAACAATTACTCTCAACACTCTCTGGCCTAAACATTCCACGTTATCAATATTCTTTGTCGTTATTCTTTTCATAGAAAGTAGTGTGAACTTCGAACAAGTGTTGGATGACCAACCCAGACAATATTGGATCTATGCAAATAATGACAACGAGCTAGCAACAGTCCAGATAAAAATGGACTGTGAATAGTTAGTCATAAGGGCAAGATCCAGTACTTGGTCATCTATGCTCCTTCCCCTTCCACTTGACGATGATAACCAAATATATATATAGAGAGAGACAGACTAGAATACTACAGAATAGCATAGTATAGCTGAGCTTAGCAAAAAACATTCTATATCATTCTACACGACCACGAACAAAGAATAAACTCTTCAATTATAAGCGTGTTGACTCCACTACACGGAATCCAACACAAGAATAAAACTGAAACGCAGCTAGCACAGTAGTATTTGAGATTGTTCTGATTATTTTTAACTCAATACGCAACATGTGACAAACATGCCCAGACATAATCGAAGAATCTTTAAAAAGTCATCGTGTTGGAACGAAGAGGAATTTTCTTTCGATTACCCCATAAAATTAACCACAGGTTTCGTATAATTCCTCTTTTTTTTTTTTTTTATTAAAAGAATGCAAAGAACGAACGTTTTGCACAATTGAGATCAGTTTGAACAATTTTGAAATGTTTCTCGAGGATCGAGCGCGAGAGAAAAAGCGATCAGCACGAATCGTTTTCAATCAAAATCGCAAACGATCACGGATGGCGGGAGGGGGGGAGGGGGGGGGGGGGACGACGACGACATCCTCGTAAATCGGATGCCTAGAACACTCAAAGCGTTCTAATTACTCGAGGCAGCCTAGTCATTAGTATGAATAAGTAAGCGTCCCCTTGCGACTGTGAGGAATTAAAGTCTTTTAATTAAAGAGCCTTTTTACGGTGAATTTAAATTGCCTGATTTCACGGAGTTACCTACTAGGGGTCGCCTCTTTTCCATACAGCGCCCCCTTTGCGCGCGCTTCGTTCCCTTCCACTACGCCACCGCCACAATTATGTATACAGAGAGAGAGAGAGAGAGAGAGAGAGAGAAACTTGTCCGCTCGAAAAACTCGGACAATTAGTTTAAATAATCCCGGTGGTAATCCGCGCCCGCGCACGCGCACGTCCCCCCTTTTCCTTTCTCTTCTGCGCGTCGATGATAAAGATCAAGACGACATAAAGCAATTAACCCTTTCGTTACCGCAGCCTTGCTAACGAATAAATGCAGTTGTCACTGCACGGGACAATCAGGATACGGAACGTGCATTTCGTCGTGAGAAGAATGCAATTCTAGTAAAAATCTGAGTAATAATTAAAGTAATTGCTGGGTGACAATTAATTGAAACAATATATTTTAGAAACAATGACGCGAATGATACATTACCTTTGGACGCGTTAGCGTTCATATTCGAATATGAAACGATAACTTTTCTTTTGGAGATTATTTCGTTATTTGACTGTCAAATAATTTTTTATTTGTATTTATATTTTTTTACTTCATATTCCTCGAGTATTTTCAAATTTTCACACGTGTCAATAAATAAATACAATGTTTCATAAGTTTATAAGATTAAAAAAGAAAAAAATTGAAATATAAAGTTGTAAACTTTACCTATTTTTGTACGACTCGGTGTGGCTTGTTCCTTAATAGTTGAATGATTATAGTCACCGTTAGTCAAAAGAAAGGATTGAAATATTTCGAAAACAAAACTATCTCTCTTTCCTTTTTACTGTATACGACAGATCTCAGAAGAAAGAAATGGAATTTCACTTTACGGGAAGCTCTATGCGGAATCGATTTGTAACTTAGCTCTGCACCAACTCGGCAATATCCTTCTACCGACACGTAGTTCAGTTCATTTTTTTTTTTTTTTTTTTTTTCAAATCGGCTTAACCTCGCCAAAGAATCAATTTGTTCAGAATGATCTGATCGACAAATATATGTGTGTGTGTGTGTGTGTGTGTGTGTGTGTGTGTGTGTGTTGAAAAACTACTCTGCTCTTTTATTTATACATCACGATCATCTGGATTTTCCATTCTCCTATCACAAGGATAGATTCGTCACCTTCTACACTCCACGATCAGATCTTTTATTTTTATTTCAAATTATCTCATGCATCCTCTAAACTCTAAATAACTCGATGTCACTCGTTAACCACGTTTCTCCAAATATTTACTCAAGACGTGGGCCTTGTCGAGGCCTAACCCCATCGTAAATTAAAAAGACTGAATAACAGCGGGTTATCCCAGCCTCGTGAACGTCCCAAAAATACATCTCGCCGCTGACGTACATACGGCAAACATAAAAATCGTCACGACACTCGCTCGAAGGGACTATTTCGTTAACACTAGAACTACGAAAATGGTCAAAATGACCATTTGAATATTTCTGTTAAATATTTCATAAACATATAAAACAGTATATTTTTGGAGACTCGAATGATCATTCATAAAATACATAAATAAAAGTTTGCAGTATCCTGTTATGTACTATAAAGATTTTCTGTTTTCTTTCACTTATTTCAACGTCTCTGATGGAAATTTTATGCATTGATCGTCGGTAATTCTAGTGTCAATCCCGTTCGAGAAATGACTGAAATCAACATTCTGTTCGCGAGATTCCGTTCACTTGAACCGAACATTCCCCCGGAAGGGAGAACGTAATCGAAGATCGACCCAATTCGCATCTCCGTTTACCAGGTCACCGATATAGAATATACGCGTGGTTCTTGTTATCCTGGCTATTGTGTACGAACAATCGCGAAAATTAAACGCGTGTTCGGCCAGTGGCGCTGCAACTTGCCACCGTATCAGCGCTGTTAGTCGCGCGACTATCCCCGCCTCAACTCGCAGTTGGTCAAACTCCGACGTTAGTTGTGGTAGTAACCGATACGCGAGATCGTGTGCAGAGTGTCCGCAAACAAAGGGTGAATATAAACGTCTAACTCTCTGGGTATCGTGTACGAGGTCGAGAGGTTATAGAAAACGGCGAAAATGGGTCAAGTTTGGCCGAGGCGAAATTTCAAGGTATCGTGTGATCGTGCACGGTTCCGTGGCACCGTGTACCGTCGATAGAGAAGCATGCATCAGACGCGACGGCATATTGCCCCGTGTGTATGCACGTGTATGCACCCGCTATTTGATCCTACATCACAGGATCAAATGTTTCGCTTCAAAGGGCCTCGGCTACGTACACTGATATCGCGTGTTTAAGCTTCTCGATGCTTCTCCTAGACAGAATTCGGCGCTGATTTCTTTTTAACACTCTCGCGGCTTCATACTCGATTTGTCGCAAATATTAATGTAAACGAATAAATGAAAATATCTATTAACGCTGGAACGTGTCGAAATATTCTACGTATCTGAATGATAAACAGATTCATACAATTACATGTTTCTCCAAATTATATTTTGATAAGAATAGCCGTATCTTTTGAAAAACGAAAATCTAGAATCTTATAGCCTTGATAAATAATATTTCTCACGCGCAAACCGATCACTGAATTTAACGATAACCACTGTAATCGTTTGCAATTTGCAATCGATTAATTTGGCAATACCTGAATTATATTCCCATCTTATTAGGGTAACAGTAATGCATTTGAACGTCAGAAACTATAATTCTTAGTTAATTTTAGAATAATACAAATGAAGCATCGAATGAAAGTCATTAATGATTTATGAATTAATCATGACTTTTGATTAAAGCGGCTCCGATTACTTGTATTATATACTTATTCATCAATGTTCACTGACTATTTAAAAACAGCTTGATTTCACGAATGATTTTATGAATCACGACGTTCAATCATTAATCAGATTGCGTTTCATCCAATTCGTTGTGTATTTATAAGCAGGTATTTATAAGCGGATTTTTATGCATTTACGAGTAATTTAAAACTCTGTGTGCGCAGAAAAAGCTTAATATACGGAAATGTATAAAACGGATAAATTTTAGCACCGATTGCAATATTTAACACAGCGAAACAAATTTCCGCCTCGGATAAGTAAAAAGAAGTTTCCATGTTCGATGCGAATGCGTATCTTTTTAATATGTTCCCGATGTGTTGTTTGCAGCTCGTGTTTAACGTTACGTTGTACTTTATATTAAACAATTGTCAGCTAAATAAATCAATTATCTTTGAAATAAAGATGGAAGATTATTGATAGACTGCAGAGACTTGAAAATACAAAGATACACAAAATGCGTGCAAATGTGAGGCGTGTAAATAAAACAGAGAAAGAGAAAATGGAAGTACGACTCAGCAGCTACGAAATACCGTATTTATTTTTCAACGTAATCGCCTTCAACTTCGATGCATCATTGCCAACATGTGACGAGTTTTCTCATTTCATCAGCGACGATACTGCTGCTTTGACTTCGTCGCCCGACTTGAAACGAACACCTTCCAGTATCCTACTCAATATACTGCGAAGAAATGGAAATTCGTAGGAGCCAAATCTGCGCTGGGGAGTAAATGCAAAACGTTCTCGAATCACGTTACTCGAATTTATATCGAACTTTGCTAAAAAATGATTTCTTGACTTCGAACCAGCGAACTTGTCGACATTTGGAGTTTATATATTTATAAAGAAGGTACGTATGAAACTCGTGTATTTTATTTCGTTTTGGAGATGCTTACAGAAACATTCAAAGTGTGACATTTGACCGACAAAACAATTTTCTCAATTTCCATTCTTTCAATCGCCTTCTTCAGAATACAAAATTGCAGTCCGGTATCTATTCAACAGCAACAATCAAAGTAGATTCGAGTGATGGAAAATGAAGATGCAACTCGAGCGATTAACCTCGACTATCGTTGTTAAGAGTTCTCAAGCACGATCGCGGAACGAACGAACGACAAAACGACGTTTAAAACGATCGGAGAACTTACGAGCCGCCGGGGAAATGTACGACACAATCACGAATTTCCCGTAATTTAAAACTAAATGCGCAGCCGGCTCGCAACCGGAATATTTAATGTAATTCCCCGCAGCTCGGAACGTCCGTGCCGCTTTTCCGTCGAACGAAATTGGAGGGGGGGGGGGGTGGTTTGAAATTCTTCCGAGGTGAAAACGACGGGTTTGAACTCGGACGTGGAGGCTGTACAATCGAGGGGCGGCGAGGGGAGAGTCGAATGCAGACGCGGGGTAACCAACGTAAATACTGTTTCGAGGTGTTTGCCCGGCAGTCTCAAAGGTAGTGCACTCGATGGCAAAGAAAATATTGAACGGACTTCGATGTTGCGACACGAATGAATCGACGAGCAGTACGCTGTTCTAACAGTGGATCCCGGAAAATCTAATATCACCCCTCCACCCCAGCCCCGTTTCGCCGTCTGCGAGACGTTTGCTTCCTTTTTCGGCGAATATGCGCGAATATGACTTTGTACGCTTTGACAAATACCGTATGGTCGAAGTAACCCTTTCCTGTTACGTTGATATTGAAATATTTCAACGTTAATAATATTAATAGTGTTGAAGCGAAGAGCTGCGCTGTTGGACGACCAACCCGGACAATATTGAATCTATGCGAATACTGACAATGAGCTGGCAACACATAAAAGTGGACTGTGAATGGTTGGTCGTAAGGGGCAAGATTTAATAGTTGATCATCTATGCTCCTTCCCCTTCCACTTGACGATGATAAATATATATAAGGGCATGCTTTGGAGACATTCGATAGCTAAGACATTCTAAATCATTATAAATCATTCTACGTCATTCTATTATACACGACCACGACTGTAAGCTGTATATCCAACAGCCATAATACCGATTAAAGCTGGTTTCTTTCGTCAGATATTAGCGATTTGCTCGAACGAGCACAGTTATTTAAACGAGAAAATAAAACATCACATATTTCGAAACCATACTTGTATTATTTACTCTATTATTCTCGCAGAGACGTTAATGCTGTGCTCTTCGTTTCTCTATTGCGTTGTACTTCCTAAGGTAACTTTCATTTTTTGCAACACTCTGTCATATCCTTTCGTGAAAGACAAACAATTATATCGAATGATGGAATCGAATTATCATTTGTTTCACTCCATTGTTCTCGATATTCTGCGTACATAAGTATTTGTACGCTATTCGTGAATGAAAAGAATGTCAATTTTAGACACTTACAGTGTGAAAAAGAATCATAGAATGAATTTTAAGAGATGAATTTTCCTTGTAAAGGAAAGACTTCAGTCTTCAAGACCACGGTGGGTTTAGTTGTATGAAGGAAAGTCTTCGGTAAAGATGTAAAGACAAAAAAAGAAAAAAAAATGGAAAGAATACATATCAAAGATTTCTTCTATCGAAGAATCCACGGAGTCTCAAATGGAGAACAGAAAACTTCGTTCTCCGGCGAAACAAGGTTTCACATTCACGACCGTTTTGCCAACAGAAAAAGTAGGAGAGAAAGAAAGGAAAAAACGAGGGAAAAATTCCTATAAAAGATCCTCTTTGTCCAAGAAATCCATCGAACCGATCCGCTGGTCTCAAATGCGGAACGGGAAACTACGTTCCTTGCGAAACAAGATTTCACATTCATAACCCTTTTGCAAAAAAGAAAAAAAGAGAAAGATCTTTTTTCTATCCATCTACAAACTTCAATTTCCCGCGAAAGGGGGAAACGATCGTTTTGCTGACAAACGAGGAAAAGAGAGAGAACATCCGCTCGCCCTAACTGCAAAACGGATAACTTCGTTTCACGTGGCGACGAAGACGTCACGGGGCGAGCGTCTCTCTCCGAGGTGGTTTTTACGTGAGCCGCGTAAAGAACGAGGGGGAGAAGGGAGAACCGCGAGATTGTTCCAGAGTGGTTGTTCCAATCACCGTTACGAGGGTGTTTACGTATGCTTAAGACGCCGGGTCGGTACTCGTTAATTTTAAGCGAGCCGGAGAGAGACGCGGAGCACCGCGCTGGAAGCCTGCCTCGCCTCGACAGGGAATATTCAGACTTCGACGGACTTCAGATGCCTTAATATTGCATTCCTGGCTTCCTCGCTCCGCATACAGCGTGTCCCGTTGAATGTGCAAACCGAGAGACAGCGACTCACGGTTTCACAAACGTGTGCAAACATTTTCGCGCACGTTTCAAGCGTTTGAGTAACAAAAAGTAATTCACTCGAGTTGAAACAACATTACCTGTACAATCCGTAGCCTTCTCTCGGATGCATTCTCGGATTGTAAGTTTCGTTTTTATAAAACGAAACAGAAGCGAGGATGTGCATATGCGTGTTTCTGCGAACCTGTCCGCTTTGTCGAATTCAACGCGCTGTATTGTATTTTGCCAACGTCGACGAAACACCCTGTATATAACACAAGAGCGAGTAACGCGACGCGAGATTCTAAGCAACGGGTTAGACCCGGACCCCAAGAGAATCTCGGATGTTCCGCTGGCTGAGTAGATGAAACGGATCATCCTGCCTGAACCAATTTCCAGCGCGTCCCAGCTAGCCCGAGTAAGATAGGCGACGGTTGTTATCAGGGACAAGAGACGTGAATCGGCCGACGAAGAACAGCTCCTGAAAAATCTACGTTGAATACAGAGGGGCAAGCGCGCGAGCAGAATGTAAAGTAGCGTGGAACGCGTCGGACGTCTGTTGTCCGATTTCCCATAGATTCGCCGTGACAGTTCACGGCGTGGTACTTCTCGAGATGATCGGCTAAATAGAAAATATCTTGAAAATATCTATCTGACTAGAGATCGGTGGAATTTGTAATTGAACAGTCCTTGCAGAAAATGCATCGAACTTTCAGTCATTGTTGTACATTTCGCTTGGAAATGAACATGGTATATTGAAAAAAATCTTTGCTATTCTATTTTCGCACGAGTAATCTAGGAGAAAGCAGAATTAATAGCTACAGTGTTTGCAAATTTAAAGAAATGGTAACTTTTTCTCCCTTTTGAAAAATTTGATGTTTGGCGCCTACAGTGTTTCTCTACAAAAATTCATAAAAGATGCAAAAATAGAGATATATAACAGGAACTTGAACAAGTCATCCGAACAGATTGAAGAATAATGTAATTCCATCGAGTAGTTTTGATAGTAAATATTGACTAGTTATTTTCAACCTCTCTTTTTAATTCAGATATATAGATTTTTTTTTTTTAACACGAACACACGATTCTATTCATTACAAAAAGACCTATTTGTACATGCCATACTGTCCAAGATATTTATTATTTCGCATTTTTTTAATTACAGTATACAACGATAGATAAGCTCATTTCTTATACACAATGTACTAAAATATTCTAGACAATGTTGATATTAAAAATGTATACTAATATAAGATCTATGTACTTCAAACTGTACTTTACCACCGCTCAGAAATCCTAGGACAAGTATTATATTTGTATAAAAAATTAATTTGTATAATTTGTATAAAACAGTACAATAAATATAAATTATGAGTTATATGCAATAAATACAATATTTATAATATACAGGTATAAATTACATACAAAATATACAATATATAATATAAACTGTTGCATTTACTTTATACGATAAAGACTCTGTTAATATATTAATTTATTGTATTATTATATTATATATCGTATATGTAAATCGCGTTATTAGTATTATCCTAATTGTATTAAAAAATATACGTACACGATAATTTGCGACGAGTGCTGAATATTAAAAATAAAAGTATCCTAAAACTTCTGGCCAGTGATGTACAATGTGTATGTAATTGAGACAATGTCTGATCGTACAGATCATAGAAGCCAAACTTGTTGAGTTATTTTTACTACAAAGACGAAAAATAGATAAACGACATTCTAGCGCATAAGACAAACGCCCACTCGTTCAGTTCCTCTGATAAAAGTATGAATTTCTCCCAAATGGATTGTTAGACGTACATGTACACAGTTGTAGAGACGTAATATCCCAAAACGAGCAGCGTTCAGTGGAATTGAATTTCGGTTGAAGAACGAGAATAACCCCCCCTCCCCCCTGTGTGTACGATCGTTTTTTTCGTCGAGATTCGATAACAGGGTTGAATTAAACTTGGCCCGATACGAGGGTAACGCCGTAGCAAAGATCGTGACTTCGATCGGGCCAATCGTTCTCCGCGTAATTAATGCCAGCGGGCTCGGCTTTTGCCAGGGTATCTGAGAAACCTCCCCACGCCGATCGGCTCGAACGGCAGAGAGACCGATGAAATATCTCGTAATTCAGGGAAAGTTTCTCGCCCACGTAAGTGTAAAGAGAATGAGAACGCGGCTGAACCGGGTACCGGAGGATGTAAAATGATTTATAGGAGGGTGTAAAATAAGAGAAGAGAACCGAGAAAAGAAGCGTGCGGCTGAAATAAATCAACTTATGAATTTTAAACGCGCGTATACCGCCCGTGATAGAAAGGAGGGAAACACCGTCGCCCGTTCACTGTCTATATTTATCCATCGAATTTCTGACGACGAGCAAAACTGGACCAATAACTATAGATCTCGCGCGGATCATTCTTGATTGCAGTTGACATACACAGTGAACGCGCGTATGCAGAAATGTTTGATGACATTGACAATATTTGACGAATATTTTATGCAATTAAGAATTCTTTTAAGTAACGAGTACCTCTCACTTGCTTGCACATAAGAAAGTATTCGTTGATTCGATTTTGTCTCGTGCAATAGATGCATCGGCGTTGATCTATCGAATACTAACAACACACGTGCAGAGATATTTGACAAAGGAATCAATTGCATTCCTCGTAAAATAAAAAGGAATTTAATCAAAATCAGTGATTAATGGTCTCGGTTAATCCGATGAAACGTTTCGCTTCGGAGTAAATACTCGTTTTGGAAAAGAATTTTCGGAAACAACGAGCCTTATGACGCTTGCGAATTTGCCGGGTCATCTGAATTTCTTTCCACGCCCGCGAAGGAAATTCTAATTACAAAGGATCGCAACGACTGACGAGCGCCCGGAGAATATTACGCCGATATTACCCCGATATTACGCCGATGAATCCGTATCGTGCCCGAACGTGAGCGTAATTAAAAATATCTCGGCGACTCGTAAACGAGCCTTTGAAACCGGCGCCCGTGGAATTTCGATCAAACGCCACGCGTCCTCGTCACCGAGGTTAGCCTGCCGCTGGTCGCGCTATGAAGCTGGAATTTACGACGGAATCGAAACAAGAGGACGCACACGCTCGTGCAACCAGTCGCAAACTGTCTGCGTAGATATCGTCTATGATGCTCATCTATCACGAGGAACGACAGTAGTATCGCGGGATATATACGCTCCGTGTCCCGATACACGCGTCATTAACATCGCTTACAATTAAGTGACGATCGGCGTATCGCGTCGCGACTGCCATCCAACGCCACTAACGACATGTCCAATGATTCTCGACGTCCTAGCCCTGACGAGGAACAGCTCGATATGTCGAAGCTTCGTTCGAAATTGAACTTACTCGCTAAGTTTATAAGGCTATTAATCGAACGACACAAACATGTTACTTTGTCTACTCTTTCGGATTCGTCGTATGTACACCGATCGAAATTTTCTCAGTTCAAATGATTATTTCGCCGACAAACTTTCTTTCAGCTCATTCGACACGTTTGAAACTCTCTGGCAGACGGCTAGAAAGATACAAGTTTTTTTGTAAGTATGGAGGTTGTCATTCTTTGAAAGAAAAAAAGAAATTGTGTGTATTTTGTATGTACGTAGAGCGGAATCTTCATTTCATTCAAGAATTTAAGTATTTCTAAGTACTTTTTCTGCGAAACTAACAGTTTCAACTTGTAATCTTCTGGTCGACCATTTCTTCTTTTCTTCAGTAATCACTTGCCTCTCGTAGCGTATTTTCGTTCTCCTTCAAATGAATTGTCTCGTACAAGCGAAACAAATGAACATTTAAATTCTGCTTACTTTAGAAAACTTCCTAAATTGAATTTACGGTACGTAATTTATGATGGCATATCACACCATCATAAAGAATATTACTATATAGTATATTACAATTTCAACTGCAGCTCCATTCGGTCGAGGATCAACCCCCGTTGCCCTCAGTCATCCCGAGGAACCACGAAATGACAGAACGCGCGCACAAAAAAAAAAAAAGAAGAAAAAGAAGAAACGAAAAAATAACGCCAGATTTACAACGACGGGAGAGAACGCTAGCCGCAAATTGGATTTGCAAATCCCTTTACGGAGTAACCGAGCCTGGAGCTCGTCGTTTATTGTCGCGACGCACGGATCAGAAGTTCGCCCCCTCTTTCGTCCATTTTGGTCTCCTCTCGCCAGCCCGTCGCGCATGCCCGCGTAAATACGACTTCCGTGAGAGGGCAGAGAGAAAGGACGAAAACAAGGGGATGAAAAATGAAAGAGAAAGAACGAGAGAAAGCGGTGGCCGAGGAAAAAGGGGCGAAGGATTGACGAAGATTACCTCGAGACGCGAGAGATACCGGGAGACAGGTTAACGCCGTCGTCGCGCGACCATCCCTCCCAGACTGAGGGAGGAGGAGGAGAATTTTTATATCCGATCCCACAGGAGACAGTCGTCGCGATCCCACGAAATTACAAGGGAGCCGCCGGGTTTCGCCTGGAACATCTCCTCCGGGCAAGAGCCAAAGTAACTTTCGTGCCGCTGATACACGTCCCGATAAGCCTGGCCTTCGAAGAATTTTTTTTCGAACGACTGAGCAAACTACGGCGACAATGATCTCGAGAAATTTCCCCGAGGAGCATAGATTAAGAGGATCGCCGGGGAGTCGTTCCCCTTCCCCGATCCATACACCGGCAACTTTTCGAATCTTCGGTCGATGTAGCGAAAAATGAAAGGTCGTGGACTATTTCGTTTTATTCTCTCTCTCTCTCTCTTGCTACTGGATTTTTATAGATGCATGGGTTCGGTACGAACGACAGTCGCGTGCGTTTAAGAAGATGGTCGAGGTAAGGATCCACTAATGACGTATTTAACGATGTTTTTTAACGACGTACCGAATGGCAGTTGCCGCGACAAAGGGTTCCCGGTAAGAGGTATCGTCTCGTTCCAACCCCGCAGAAGGGATATCAACTTGAAGGAGCGTCCCGTAAAAGGCGAACTCGTTTATGAAGAGACGATAAAAAAAAAGAAACGGCGGGGTAAAAACGATCTACCTCTACTTACGGTGATTAGAAGTTCTACGGGGGACTCGAAACGGAGACGCGTTTCGTAAGCTGATGGTTTTGTTCCTTAGCGTTGGAAACTGTCAACGGCAGAGAATCGTAGGAACAAAAATAGCATATGAAAATACGAACTAAGGAAAGAAACAGTGTACTTTACGAAAAAATCGTGGGGTCTACAAAAATTTTGGGCTCTGTAAAACTATGATCTGCGAAATTTCGAACAGTTCAAATAAAATGATTGAAAACCACAAAACTGCAACTGCAAAATAATATATGACACAAATTTTGTAACTAGGCACTTTTCAAACAATCCAAAGAAACATCAAATTGCGCGAAACTTTTTATAAATTGATCGTTTCCGCTACTCTGTTATTTCTGGTATTAAATGAGCCTCTCAGAAAGCAGACTCGTCAAACATCGCTTCTTGCAAGTTTCTCAATGCCATTACACAGGTACGTGATTAATGATCAATTCCAAAGTAACAAACGACTTGCACGAGCGAGTTCATTTATCTGGGAAAGACCTGGATAGAAATACAACTCGATATGTACGGTCAATCGCAGAAATACATCTGTCAAATTTCAAATGTTTAAAACAGAAATGAATGAAGCTTTTGAACGTTACAGTCAGTGTTAGTTAACTCTACCAGCATCGTTTGACCAGCGAGAATCACAAAAATTCAATTTGATTTAACTGCAAGTCCCTGTCACAGAGAACGTAACGTAACGAATCACAAAAATCAAATCAGACATCTTCGATATTAGTGATCTGACACTGAAATATCGTAGTTATCCATAACTCGATGAGGGCTGATAAAGTTGCGTTTAGTACCTAATCGTTAAAGCGTTTTAAATATTTGAAATTTGCAGGCATGAAATTCACATCTCACTAGTATCACGTTCGTTTCAAAATAGAATCAATTAACTATTATATCGTGAGATATACTAAACAACTTTATTATCCACGATAAATACTGAACGTTACAAGCAAAAGCTGTTCAATGGCTTTCGAACAGAAGGTAGGACTTGACAAGAGGTCCACCAAAAATCAATGAATCGTTTCGCGGCAAAGAAGAACAAAGAAATCTAAGAACCTGCTCCAAAAAAAGACAAAGAAAACGATGGCAAGAAAAGCAGAGCGGAGAAATCGCCGTTACGGCATAATAAGAGCAGAGGCGCACGTCGTCGTCGCGCGGTGTAACGCGTATTCAAACATTCTTGTGCAAATTTCACCGTGTTTCGTCCCCGACATTTGTTCCTCGGCAATTAATAACCCTCATGAATTTCGCGGCGGGCCGTCGAGAGGCGAAAGAAGAAACGAAATAAAGTGGAATGCCGGACTATATACGAGGGTAATAGGGTAACAGGTAGCAACGCTGGCGCACCCGGGTTCTAAGCGAAAGAGCTCAGGGCCGTAGCGTATATCATGCGGTAATGGTCCCGCTGCGGCCAGGGTGACAGCGCTAAAATATCTACGAGATGGAGAGGGAGAGGGTTGGGTTTTGCACGCGGGGCCGAGACCGTCTTCACGCGAAAATAATAACCACGGGCGAATAGTAGTGCCGCTGTTGCAATCTGCTTCTCTTTTCGTGTCTTCTTCTCTGTTCGCGCATCTGCTATCAACGCGACGTCCTTGCGGCTCGGTGGGGAAGAGATATTGGATGATTGGTGCGGTGATTAAAGGGGTTGCTCGGGGTGACGCGGACCGGCGAAAATTACTTTATGGCTCTGGCGGGAGCTCGCACTGATGTGCGTATCGTGTTGTAGCGTATGTAATGATACGCAGGACACGCGTAGGTCGCGTTATACTACGTGCGAATGCGCGATTGTGTCGCAGAGACACGAGTAGTTTTGACATAACAATGATGGAAACCGAATCGTGGTTCTCGATACATATACATAAATATGCGTACATATAATTGTAATATATGTCAATAATAATCTTAAAATTTATATATATGTGTGCGTGTATAGAATTTGATAGACCTTCAACTTCTCAGAACGTGATTGTGTCGGTAACGAGAGAAACGAGTTTTGGTTGCCCAACCTACCAATGATGGAAACTGAATCGTAATTTTTTTATATTTAAATTATATTTTTTTATATATAAAGAATTTCATAGACTTTTAACTTCTTAAAACTTTTCTCCCCGTACATTCTGACAAGTTGAAGATTTATCAAAACGTATGAATTTCTGCTTAATATCGCTAATATCGACCTCGTAAACGTAGACGTGCCTCTATACTTACAATTCAATACTTTTCGTCTTATGCTGATAGTATTACAGCGAATGATTCCACGTACAAAAATTAGTCGAGAAGAAGGAAAAGGACTTCTTAATAATGAATGGAGACATTTCAAGGCATTTCTACGTCATAGTATGAAAGTAAACTTTTTTCAGTTCATTACATTTACAATTAGAGATTCGTTGGCGTTAATTTGACGAAAAGATCAAAGGAATCGAGGTCCGCGGCGCGTTTAATCAAGTTTGGGAAATTTAAGAAAGCCTTTCAGAGAAAATTGGACCCGGTCCGTGGACCAGCAATCTGAAGTGTTTACGATCTCCAGTGATAAAGCGCGAAGAGATTTAATCGGTTTCTTACACGTAGCAGCACTCTGCCGAGAGAAAGAGAGTCCACGAGTCGGAGGAGACCTCCGTGGAAAATGGGACACGATGGATAAACGATCGGTAACTCGGTAGGCGCTATTGGTCTATCGGTCGGTCCAAAGGAAACGGTGAAGTCGTACGAATATACACGCAACACGATGCCCGTTGTTGAACCATTTCGTAAACCACTAACGGTCCGTCAAACACGAACGTGATATTCCTCGAATCTTCGCCCGATCTACGAGAAAGGTAGCAACAGAAATTGAGAGATACTACGCCGCGTACGAAGAAGAAAAAAAAAGAAGAAGAAAAGAACGCGACATGTTCCAAAGCATAAATCAGAGATAAACCGAGCGACGTTTTCACCGGGAACGGCACAATCTAACGGGGCAACCGAGCACGATACAAAAATCGAAGGAAATACCGAGGCCCGCGGTGATTCGATTCGGGCGTGAGACGCCAGGAATCCAGCGCACTGGGTCATAAACTGTTAGCCAACCGTATGATTTTCCCAGCGCGAGCTCGCACACACATGCACACACAGTGTGTAGGTACGAGTTTCGAGGCGATAAGTGTAAAGTGTAAGAGTGACGGTGAGAGTCGCTACGGAAGCCGATTCAGAGGCGAGAGACGCGGAACTATGCTGTTACACACTCGAGCTTCCAGAAAATACGAACCCGTATCGGCCATGGCAAATAGAAAAATTTGGCACGTTACGACTTCAAAAGAAATAATCGCAACGAATGTTCCATCACTGCTCTATATTTTACGGTACTGAAATACATACGAAGTATACATACGTGTACGTGTATGTGCTCGAGAAATATGAACTCACGAGCAAGTGATTAAGGTCGATTATAAAATAACCAATAATTTCGTCATAGAGCAGTCACAGTAAATTTCGTTGCAAATTTTGGAAAACAGAAATACACAAGCAACTATAACTGAACACGATAAATCCGTATCGGTGATGCCTTAAAACTATCGAAATTTAAAATAAATTTAAAAAAAAATGAAGAACACTGCTGTTGCTTTCATTACTAGGCAAATGCTCAATCATCGATGACGACAACTTTATAGGCGAACTCCTGTTACAACGATCCATAAAATTATTATCACGGTCACTCGAAAGCGATCGTCGTTTCGAAATTACGACGTTTTCTAAAGTGGTCCGATTGTGAATCATTGTTAGTATCAACTCCGTTGAGGGGAAAGGTTAATTCTCGGAAAAATGTACGAAGAAGTTTTGTCCCAAAAGGGAACGATTCCCCAAGATCGAAGTTGTAATTGCAACACTTTTGTTTTCCCAGAGAAATGTACCAAATTCGTTGCAAAAAACAAAAAATACAGGTAAATGGCGCTTCAAACTTTTGCGCCAGAGTGTACGTGCCCCTCTCTATTTCCCTGCCATCCAAACTCTCTGCTCCTCTCCTCTTTCGCTGCTATTTTATCGACGATTCCTGCGGCAACCACGCTACACGCCAAACCAAGCATTCCACATCGCCACGCGTGCACCGCACAAGAGCAAAACGCGAGTTATACGCGAGCAAAGAGTAGAATTTCGCGCTGTGGAAGGACGGGGAGGGAGAACCACCTGCGCGTGTAGAAACAAACGAGAATAAAACGACGCGTTCGAGTCGCGTGAATTGAGATCGTCGACGAAACGCGGCGCGTGGAATAAATTGCTGGAATATCCTAGGCAACGGTAAAAAGCAACGTGTATTTCGGATAACAAGGTTTGATCAAGCGTGTCCCGACACAAAGGAACTAATAAATTAACATTTCCCGGCAGCGGCCGATTCCTTTTCGTTGCTCCGATATTGTCGGCACGCCGACGCTGTTTGTTCCGAAAATTACACGCGCAATTAATAACGTATCTTGCTCCGCATTAACAACAACGCGAAATACCACTTGACTGTCAATATACGCGCCTTACGTTTTCGTAAACGTTTGTTGCAAAAGCTGCAGGGATTAACACGCGGATATTGTGCTTAATACGCGTGTAACAGAGACCACGACTTTAGATAATCAACCGACTGACATGCGAATTTCTTCTGCAATGCTCGAACGAGAATCGATTAGCTTCGCTGAAGTGGATAACTTAGAACATAGGATATAAGGATGTAAAATATTCTGTTTTTCAACGCCAGACTATACAAAATTGAGTCAAAGAAATTAGAATGCAAGGAATAGGAAAAGACGATGAATACGAACGTTTGTTCATATATTTTGCAAAAATCATTCGAATCTGTGAAAAAAAGGCAACGTTGTAAGTTCGCAGAATTACTCTGAAAAATTATAAACTGGTCGTTGTGTGAACCTGTGACCGTCGATTTTAGCTTTAGGAAACGCGTGACATCTCCCAGACGTCTTTTAGGCAAAGATTAGCATATTCTCGAAATAAACGTGGTAAAATGATGTCCTCCGTTTTACCAAAGCGAGTAGGGAACGAGAGCCGAGCGGAAACGCGCGACTATGACGAAGCTGAATGGCGAACATTGTGCAAGCGGCACGAGAACGAAATCTAGGCTACGAAGTTCTTTCGCGTCGTTTCCCCGAGTCAAGCTCCATCTCGAAGGCGGCGCGCGGCTCGACGCGAAACTTCCCGCGACGAACGAGTATCGCGTCGAACGAGCGCAAACAAAAGTCGGTAATTACTCTCTTCACGAGGGAAGGGGGGAAGTTTTCGGCGTTTCGGCCAGCACCGAAAGTAAATAACAGGCACCGAGAGGCGCGAGTTAACTTCGGGGAAGTGCCTTCTGCCTCGATACCTCGCGAAACACCATCGATCCTACCCCTTTCCGACAAAGTCTCTTCGTTTAACTATCAAGTTAGTATATGTATATGAAATACCCTTCTTTTTTTTTAACAGAAGTTGGTACATTTAATCAAAGTCATTCAGTCATAGTTCCTGGATGACTAGTTAGTTTCATTACTTCAGTGGGATAATTTATGCTTTCAAAAAATTGAATTTATATCTGGGCTGGTGTCAATTAATTCGTATTTGTGTTTGCCAATTTGTTTGTTTATTTGAGGCGTGTTTCAACTTTGCAGATTTATATTCGCACGAGGTTTTAATATTTTTATCCGAAGCTTTTTTGTACACGAAATATTGCTGGTCTGAAGTTTGGCACGTTTTGTACACGAAATAACACGCTTCGTCGTGAAATAGTAAAAAAGATACGCGATAATTAATATACAAGAGACATATTTAACCAATTATAGGTATGAAATGTAAATTTACCAAAACTTTTGGCCACGTGTACTAAATTCACTTTTCGTGAAATAGTTATTGCTATCTATTTTTTTTTTTTTTTGTATCCTCAATTTATAAAATTGTCCGACGACTGAATTAACCACAAGATAAAATTTAATGGATGACATTAACTACTCTGTAAAATCATGTGTCCACATTTTCAAAATTCACTACTGTACATATTTCATCGATACAAAATGTTACAAAAATACCTCACGATTGCAACAATTGATTTCTAGACTCTAAATAAAAATAAACAATTGCTAACAATCTTTCTCTCCTGCGGAGAATTAAAATTAATAATGTGACAAATTAAAATGCCAGCAATAGGGATTAAAGTTATATTATAAGTTAATAATTTATAAACCTTATTACAGTAAAAATAACTGTCATGTCAAACTTATTAATTTCAGGTAAAATTTAAATTAATATTAACAGTATAAATTTCTATATTAAAATATATTAAAATTGAAATATAATAAACTAGAATTAGATACCTTATTATATTAATTTAAGAATAGAAATTCTGGCTTCCGTTTAACATTTCACGCAGAATCGTCGAAGTAGTACGGAGGGTTGCCAAACAAAAAAAAAAAAAAAAAAAAAAAGAAAAAACTAATCAAAACTCGTCTTTTCTCCTTTCCCTTTTTTTTTCCATTCTCATAACAGGAGTAGATGCACGTATAAGATTAAACAAGCGTACGCAACTTTCGCGACGATGACCAATTACTTGAGGGTCATGCCAAGCGAGATAAAGTTCCAGCGCCGATAAGCACCGGCGATAAGCACGCGTCCGCCCGCGCCACACACTAACATCGCGAAACGTCAGAAATTCAACGAGGGACGCGAGGTTCGCGCGTTTCCTCGCTCGTTCTCCCTTCACCAAAGGGTTGGGCTTAGGCGTTGAACTGGGATACACCGATTCGCTTGATTCGTGGAATAATTATATGCAGAGACTCGATCCCCTATGCGGAGAACGGGGCACTATCGTCGAGGAATCTCGTTGACCCGCAACGACGTCGTCGCCAATGGGAATAGAAGGGAAAACTGGTCCCGTACCAACGTTCTGGCGAGGCGGGCGAACGTGATTTCATATGCAAACACAGAGACACGAGAACGAGACTCACCGCACAATAGGCTTATGTCATATTCTTCTCCCCCTCTGTCTAACTTTTCTACGCCCAAATTCCTCTCCTCTTTTAAAGGTGGAATTTTTTTTATTACCGTCAGATAAAGAGGCAAACTACCGTTTCTCTTTTGCACCGATTTTCAACTGTTGCGAGAAGCGTAAATTGGACAATGATGAAAAATATTGATACCCAAGTTTGATGCTTGTGTGACTGTGTCTACGATCGCTTGATATCCGTTTGACATCTCTTAGGTGTCGCTTCATGACCAAATGCAATTTCTTTCCGATACACGAATCAACTCCAATTTTTAACAATTTCTCAGTTCTTAAATTACCCACTGCCACGGATTCGTTTGTTACACGAAAATGACAAAAATAACAGCAAATTCGAATCATTTTTATATCGCTGATACATGTACATGAACCGATTAACTCCACTCTTCGACAATTTTTAACAATTAATTCTCCGTTCTTCAAAAATACGTTATTGACTTCCATGGATTCGTTTGTTACTGAAAAATGATAAAAATAACAGCAAACTCCAAAGTAACTTAAAAAAGCAAATAGCGTTCGCAATTGCTCGTTGCTCTTTCTTGCTTTTGAATTATCATCGAATATTTCAGTAAACTATCAAACGAACACAGTTTTATAAGTTTAATGCCAACGAGCGTCGACGCGTTTGCAAAGTACTGGACGTATATGAAAACGTTCGTTGAAACGTTGATCAAAGATTAATTTCAGCGCGATACAGGCAGCAATAATACGTCACAGTGGGAAATTATATTCTCGCAAGGAGATGCGAACGCACGCTGAAATATTCATCGAGGCTGCTTGCAGAAAATCCCTCCCCCCGCCGCGACGTTCTTCGCGATCAATGATCATCCTCGAGTCCCGCTCTCTCCTTTCCCCGACTTCGTCTCTGATTATGTTTTCTCAATGAACAGCGACCGGTCCGCGTTCCACTCGAGCGTTCTATTTTCGGCGAACGTCGTCATCCGTATCCCTCTTTGAGCCGCTCGTAAAGTAGTTCACGTGAACGGCGTGACTGGTGCCGCTGATTGAATCTGGACCACCACTCGAGGTAGACTTGTTCCACGATTGTGCCCCCCGAGTGGAAACGGAGCGTGATCAAAGCATAATTGAGATTCTCGAAAGTCGAACCTGTGTATTTACCGCGTGCATTTACTCTGTCGCGTTTCGAGGATATCGCCGCGGTAATGGTGAATCGTCGGGCGATGTTCGTTGGTACTGTTCGCTCGTCGAGGGATTTTAGGTTCGGGTTTCGTACGTGGAAACGTTCTGTTGCCTTTTGAAACGGAGTTTCTTTCATTTGTCAACGTAAACGGGTCGCATTGAATTGGTTTCAATTCCTAAGCCTCAGAGAGACTCGTTAGCGTTGTTCAAGGTCTGTCGAAGGAGACGAAAGCCTACGGAACATTTGTGAAAAATTCTCAACATTGTGGGACAACGCCACAATTTTTACAAATTTGATTCTTTTAAATGTCGCGAGACCTTTTTTTTCATCTCGCAGCATTAAAATATTCATAGAAACAGAAACTATTTTTGTTATTAAATAAAAGCTACTAAAATTGACTCCATATCACATTGACTACTAATATACTATATGTACGTATTTTATCTCTGAAATGATATATTTAATTTTTGTAAAATATTGTACAAGGATAAAACTGCAATGAAATTTCATTCATTTATACTGGATTATCCAGTTCTTTATATATTGTTCAAAATTTTTTTGTCGATGATGTTCATCTTATTTTAATCATTTTAAAATATTCAGGAAAATATTCAGAAAACCAGTTGACATATATTAATCATGGCTAACACATTAACTCGTGGAGAAAGAGATTTTTCTCAGCAGCGAAAATAAATATACGAGACGAGCGCCTAAAAATTTCTTCACGAACAGTTATACAAATAGAATAGGCCTAACAGCCCGTGAAACTTCCTTTTTATTTTCCAGTTGTGTAATATGTGCCTTCGTAACGTTTACACTATCATACAAAAGTTTAAAAGACCCATTAATTTACAAGAAGTAAATCTCGTAACTGATTTAATCACAACTATGATGTGCCTATTCCTATTATATTTACAGCTACGTTCCTTTCATGGACATTTAGAAACTTTCAGATACGATCAGAAATTAATTGCAATCACATTAGATCACAATTGTCAACATTCACATTAAAGTAATTTCTGATGTAATTTAAATTTCTATAGAATATTTTACATTTCTCTATTTCTAAAAAAAAAAAAAAAAAGGCAAGATCGAAAAAACGACAATCACAATCTTGACCACAAAATATTAAAATATTAAAACGACGCAGGATTTACGTTCGCGAATAAATATTTTTATCATAACACAATCTTATCTTTCATACAATCAAACTTTCGAACGACAGTCCACGCGGCATGTCGTGAAAATGGACAATGGCAAAAGCAGTAAACTGCTTGCTTAACGGTAGACACATCGCCTACGACGTTTTACGGTCTCTTTGGAAATTCTCTCTCTTTCTCTTTTTACCAAACCGTTCGTCATCTTTCGTTCGACGATCCGAAGGCGACGAGACTTTTATCGAGATGGAATAAATCTCGGCGATCGGCGGCCAGTGCTCGCTACTCGAGAGTCGAGAGATATGGAAAGGAACGATGCAGTAAAACTAATAAACGACGCGGCTATCGATCGGCGACGTTTATCGAGTCGGCGTGCCGCGAAGAATTTCAACCGTCCCGGCGATTTTCCCACTGGCCAGGCCGCGGCATGTCTGCGGCCGGAAATTCGCACGGAGCCATTGGCACCTCGTAAAACTCGTTGTGTGGTCGTCTCGTTAACGCACGACGAACGAGGAATGTTTCACGAACACGAATTCGAAAGAAAAAAAAAAACGAATTTCAACTGTTTACACACGAAGGATAATTGCGATTACTTGTTTCCAATATCGAGATAGAAAAACCGATCGATTCCACTTTTCATCAAATAATCTTAATTTGATTGTCGAGCAATACTTTCGTAAGTTTGAGTTAAGTAAAAAAACGAAGCGAACGCGATGATATCGAAGTTATCGGTGCTGACGATCATCTGTGTGTTCGAATAATTAGATATCTAGTGAAAGATCTAGTTACAGATATCTGTGTATCGGAATCTATGCATATAATCTAGTTTAAGCGGTAAACTAGTCTGGTTAGTTAGTTACTGAACTTACTAGAATCGTTCAAACAATCTAATTTGGGACTAGATATGTAAAACGCCAAGTTATACCGTTATACATCTTCAAGCGATGGAGATACATAAACACACTCGTCTGATGACCTGCTTCAAATCATTTCTCGTGCGTGTTCGATCGCTTCGCGAGTAGTTTTCACTTTCCTCGACGCGTATATCAAAAGTACGAAAGTAAACATTTATAAAACTGATGGATAGAATAGTTTTCCTCATCTTCTGATGAATTATTCCTATTTCTTCTTCTATTATGATTCCTGTTGCCATTAAGCTTACTTAAAATAAAATAATAATAAAATTACTTTAAATTATTTAAACAAAATTACATTGAATAAAATAATAATAAAATTTCTATTACAACAGCTACATTAATCTCTTGCGCTGGAATGACGTGCCCACTCATGTCGAGAATTTTTTGTCCCAAAATTGCAATATTTCCTCAGTTTCAAGTATATTCAAGTATAACCCAGGCAAAACAAATAATAAATTTACTGCTTCTCAATAATTTCTATCCAGTGATATCGACGAGTTCAAAAAGAAAGCAACGAATTATTATACACGGTTTGGTCACTCGTTATGGTCCGCAATCAGCGCAACTGGTTAATTCCAACCTTCTAGGGAAAAAACTCCATTACATTACACAAGTAGTACAATAATCGCCAAGAAAACGATGATTTGTATCACTGAACGCGCAGAGGATTTTCGCGAGACACGCTACCTTGCCAAAAAAATATAGGCAACGACATCTCCATCGATCCTCGCGTCTCCTCGCTCGTGTATCTGTCGCGGAGGACAAGAGTCTTCGAGCATCGCGCCCGTAAATTATAATCGCGAAAATATGGCTTTTCGGGACATTAGGCGGCGATCTCGGTTTGAATAAAGTGGCGAGGTCGCAGTAGCACGGGGGGGAGGTCGAAAACCCACCCACGAGGCGAACACGAAGGAGAAGAGAGGGGTTAATGCAGCGCGAAGAGGTTACGGAACGAAGCAACCAACCGCGGAGCCAGCCTATAATTTCTGATCAGCATAAATCTCCCTTCGCGTGGCCGCTTCCTTCCGCCCTGCTCACTACCATAGTTAAACCATCACTACGAATGGGATCAAGCCCAATGTGTACTTACGAATCCGAGTCTGGTTTGACATACGAGTTTCGCGATAAAAACCAGTTTTAACGATGTATTCATGCTGTAGCTGCAAGTTCGATGTATTTTATAGTCCATCGTACGAGACTCTGTCTCGTTTGAAAAATAATATTACGAAACCGCGCTATCAAACTATAGATCGTCGGGAATGCTTTCACTCTTTGTACAAGTGTTGAAAGTCGTTTGATATTATCGCTATTAACTGACCAGGACTTGCAATAACTCTTCAGCTGGGATTTCAGTTTTAGATTTGGAGAAAGAATTCTGCAGAACTGAGATCAGATGAATAGCAAGTGAAATAACTGCAATGTTCTTTCTGGGAAAATGACAAATAGGAAGCATTATTAACCATACTGGCAAAACAGTTGTTCTCCGTGATCGTAACGCGTCGCAAGTACGTATTTGGATAAAAACGACTGTAAATTGACAATTATTGTAATTTAGACATTCGCAAGCTATCCAACAGGTTCTTTAATACCATAAACATAATCATTGCCAAGATATTTCTCAGCAAACGTCTCGTTTCTTTTCAAGTTCAATACAATTTTACCACACTTTATAACAGTCAATCTCGACATCTGAAAGCTTGGTTCCATGATCTTTCGATGTTTGCGATGAAAAATGAAAATGTTTCAACGATATGTAATATACTCGAGCCTTATGCAAGCTGCTATCGAGTTGTATACAATTGGCGAGCGCTGCTTGCGAGACACTCGAGTACATCTCCAGCTATCAACCCGTTTCGCATTGGCCAACACCCCTTTCGTGCACGCGTGGCGAATATCATCCCCCGTGGGGACCCCAGGAGAACCCGGCTCCCTCGCCGTTCACGGGATACCAACCGGCACGATGCCACTTTGAGGCGGCGTCCAACGCCAATGGGAACCGACAGAGGATCAAAAGTGCCTTCGAGATAACACGAATTGCAAATTAGACGCCTAATATCGCGTCGAAAGGGTCGATTGAAGCCGCGGTGCATAATATCCGGCTGAAACGCGTAATGGACGAAAGGGGGAGGGCGGTAGGGGGAAATTCTGCGTGGATGTCGAACAGGCAACAAGATTAGAGGGTCACGACGCGATTTCTGCCGGATGCGAGACCCGTCTGGCGATCTAGACGGGGGGGGAAAAATTTGGCAGGTTGCCTCGTTCTTGGCGAGGATGCACGTGTCGCATCGTGCGTGGAATTCCTGTTCCTGAATTCGTGCGTGATTCGTCTGTTCCTCGGGACGATGAGAATATCGTCTGACTGGTGGAGCGTGCGATCTCTTCTACCGTGAGAGAAATATTATACAGTCTACTAATGCATAATGTGAAACATTGTGAGAAATTTTGGGACCGTTTGGTCGACAATTTGTCCGCTATGTATTTGAAGGGCTTGCAATAGAATAGAGGAAAAACAATTGACTTTGAGTTAATTTCTTAAACTAGCAGTACTCGCTTCGATAATTATATTACATTCGTTTACTCAACTATCTTCTATAGCATGTACAAGTATTCCATCGATTCTTTTCACTCTCAAAAAGGCAACTTAAATCGGGTTAGAGACACAATGTGTTTGTAAATGAGTAAAATATCCGCAGATAGAGCAACGGTAGTGGCTTATCGCGTGAAACATTAAATATAATCGCAGGGAAAAAGAAGGGTGCTAAATGGGATCTAATAAAACGACACTTTGGACTCGTTGAATTAATGGCCACGCGAGATCGGACTGGAGCGTGGGCAATATCAGAACACGGTAGTAACGATAATCCTGTCGACGGGGGAAAAACTCTCAGGTAGCAAGAATATCGGCTGCTGCAGTTAGAAAACACGTACCGAGAGATAAGAAGATAAAACCGGTTCGCGTCTTTGTGTGCAACGAGAACCGGGTAACTGAGCTCAAATGCAATCGTAAAGATTTAGTAAATACGAAGACTCGACGAGACGAGACAAATCGATACAAAAGACGATGGGAAATAACAATCGGTGAAAACGAGTAAATGGTAAAACCCAGTAAAAACGTAGGCGATTGAATCAATGATACAATTATAGAAAGTGAAGAGAACGGAATGAAGAGAAGGCAAAAAGATCGCTTCCTTCGTCAATTGAAGAGTTGTTCTAAAAAAAAAAAATACTGTAAGTGTCAAAATTGAAAAATCTTGTTTCTTCATTGAAGTGTTCTACGTGTCAATTATACGTAGCAAGTGATATTACCGATAGTATAAAAAGATAATGCTGTTGGTAAATTTAATTGTGAGTGCCGGTGGAAGAATACTTGAATCATGCTTTTTCTTTTGCTGGATATTTTATCGAAATTATCCCAGTATTTAACGACTAAAGCTATTCAACGATATTTATCCAAGACGAGGAATTTCATCAAGAATTTGGTCAATTTAGATTTAACGTTGTGTCTACGATCAAAGTAACGCAGCGTCTAGTTAGCTTTTCTTTTTTTTAATATAAAATTTACAAATTTCTTCAAACTTTAGTGCATTCGTTCGCTGCAAAAACTTGCCCGAAATGAACAAGCCTCGTCCAACGGGAGAGACAAGCACGTTTGAGAATTCGTGCCTCTATCGACGAACGCTCTTCTCTGAGATTCTTTTCCGACCGATAATAGACATCGGCGCGCCGCGATGGATGCTCGTTTCGCAGCGACACGATGCAAACAAACGCGCTGCGTTCGTACGTACATACGTGTAGACGGCGCGGACAGAAGAGAGTTGGCCCGCGAGGGACTTTGATGAGAAGGTTCGGTGATTTAACGACACACACGATGGGGGGGGGGGAGAGAGTGTGCACCGGCCGGGGAGAGGAATCTAATTTATTTCCTCCTTTGTGGAACAGCCTGGGGAAAGGAGGGAGAGAGAGAGAGAGAAGTGAGTCGCGGTTTTCAAAGCGAAAAAGCTTTCCAATCTCTCGAGGCAAAGGAGTCGCCGGGCAAACAAGGGATTTGCCACGATGGACGTCGATGTGGAAACACGCGGATGGAATCGGCCGGTGGGGGAGGGGGAGGGGGAGGAGGAGAAGGGACACACAGATGACCGTAACACGTCGCTATACTTGTTTTCGACCGGCAACCCTTGGCCGTCTGGGAATCTCTTTGACCGGATCGTTCGATGCGCTCCGTTTGATACGCGCCACGCCGCGTTGAGATCTGGCCGCGTTCGCCGGAATCGCCGTGGCACAGCTCGCCCTCAGGCGCTGCGTCCTCTGCGACCGGCGCCCCTACGACTAAATAATGGCGTCCATATCCGCCGCGCGATCCGTCACACCCCTCCGTCGAGATTCCAGTCAGGGCGCGATCGTTCGTTTCGCTCTTTCGACCCGAGAAAAAAAGGAACGCCTCGTCTCAGCCTTTGCCACCGGGTCTCTTTAACTTTTTCTGGGACTCGGCGTCGCGCTCGTGGTCGCCTCCATCTTTGAGGTCTTTGGGGTAAATTGAAGGAAACACTTGCAGAGAGCACTGCTTCTGCGTCGCACAAAACTGGTGTTAGACCTGTTTTTCTGAATTTTTTCTAAATTAAAATTAAATTTTATTCGATACATTCTTTTTTCTAAATTAAAATTAACCTCAATGTTTACTTTAAATTAGCGAGAGAGCGTATCGAAGGTATTTTGTGTTTAGTTAAATGCACTGCAAGTAGTGACAGTTTAGTCTGTCATCGTGTATCATACTCTTAACTAGTTCAGCAGATGATCTCGTATTTTGTTAGTCGATTTAATTATTTGTTAGTCTTCTGCAATCGCGAAGCATTGAAAATTAGCGTTAGTTGAATCGAGCCAATCGATAGTCTACGGAAATGTGAATGAAACACACGTGCAATATTTATTCTTATTTTCCAGATTCTACGTTTTCACTTTTCGCGGTATTAAATTTCTATAATTACGAGAAATTACTAGCGTCATCATTACTAACATATTAGTAACATGTAATTACTAATATAATGTAAATCGGTAGTACATAATTATATAAAATATATTATATTAACATATTAGTAATTATGAGATCTAACAAAACACATATATATCCATTTATTTATTTTTTCATCATCACGAATTCAACGGCTCTGCGAAATCCAAAAAAGCAAAGTAACATTATGATATCTCGATCCTTGACGAGTTAACAGAACAAAAAACCACCACGGAGTTAAATCCATCAAGCTCAATCCATCTCCGCCGTTTGCCAACTCGAAGGGAAGAATCTCGTTTTCGTTTCCTTTCTCGTCGAACGAGACGCGCCTGATTTCCACGCCGCTGCCGAGCGGACGCTAATTATTCGATGAATTACGCCATTAACCGGGAAGTTCGACTTGCCAGATCGGTATAAGTACGAGGAAGACGAGGAGGGGGAGGAGGAGGGGAGGGGGGGGGAATAGTTCGCAGACTCGTTATGTACGTTTCACATCGAGTGTCAAATCGAATTTCTGCGGTGGCATACGAATTCAAATTACTTAGGCGAACTTGCCGAACCGGCACCCCCAATTTACCCGATTTTTCTCGCCGGAGAGGCTCGCCTCCCTTCTACCCCCTACCACCACGATAATTACGCGAAAGTACCAGCCAGCGTGTAGGAAGTTTGCGAAGCCCTGGCATCTACTAACCCTCCCCCTCATGCACAACCGCTGGTTTCCCGTCGACGCACGAATTTGATAATGCCGATCAACTCGTACGCGAACGCGTTCAACTGCAGCCGTGAAAGTCAATCGATAATCGTTTCCAGCAGACAGCGTGTCATCCAGGGACGACATAATGAACAATATAACGAGGTTCAGACGTGTGACGACTGTGAGATAACGACGGGGATTCGCGTGGCTCTGACTATCCGAACGTGGATGATTATTGTAGACCGTGGATTTTTACAGAAATCTGTAACAGATGTTGGTAGAAGGAGATTTCGTTGAGGAAGAGATCTCGTTTATTGGAACGTGAGGTTCGAACTGTATAATTTCTGGGCCGAACTCTCTTGCCCCGATTGAATTGTATTTGATGAACGAACAATCGTAACTAGTGAGGAAAATCAATGAACTGTCTGCTTCTGAAGGATGGATAAATGGGGTTTTATCTTAACGTGTCTTCAAAGTGCTAGCATTCATCTTTTGAGTTTTGTCTATGAGCAGGACGTACTGTGCATTTACATCTTCGAATTTCTGACGCAGTTAATTCTTTTTTTTTTTTTTTTTTTTTGAGATAAAGATGTACAACCTCTTCTATATGGAATTAAGATATAGAATATATTGTCTGCAACCTATTTTTTTACATAAAGATACGCTACATGAGAAAACGTTAGCAAAATCTGTCTGATTACAGTGTCATTTCAAAATTTTTATACAACGATACGAATGATATATATGTGAGATCAAACATTCCTTTGTACATTTTTAAATATCAATATTCGCATTTAAACGCATAATTTTCCTACGGCAAACGACATATTAAGCCTCCTATCCTATACAGACGTGGACAATAAATGTATATATCCCGTATACAGACGTGGACGATAAATGTATATATCTCGTATACAGACGTGGACATTAAATGTATATATCCCGTATACAGACATCTGACGGTATAAACGCAAGCTGTTGGTACAAGCTGAGTATACGTGGAAGGAAGATGGGGGGGGGGGGTTTCGAGTAGTGTACTTTACGCGGGTAATTATGTAAGAAATATGCACATAGATAGCGCAGTCATTAGATTTCCACGGCGCAAGGCCAGGCCATTTTCCCCTGGTTTCGCGTTTCGCTTCCCAGCTGGAAAAGAGAAGAGAAATTCCGGGCAATTAAGCAAAAGCGAGACAGTCAACGACCAACAGTATTTTAACGGGGTGTTCCCATTCGGAATACCGTCGATTTTACACGGTCTGGCGATTGTCGAGCAAGATCTACGTCTTTCGAAAATAAGCAGGCTTTGAAAAGAGAAATAATCGATAGACACTTATGTATCGAAGTTTCGTCATTGAGAAATCGGTTTCTACGAACGATCATTTTTCGTGACTGAATCCGTCGTGATCTTGGAGATTGAAATTCTCTTTTTACATCTCCTGTACGATCTCTTTTGTCGTCATTTCACTGAGCTTTGAATGTTGGGATTAAACGACAAAAATTCAAGAAATTCTAACGTTTTGTAACTCGTTGTGAGTCGAGGAAATTTCTCTCCACGGTCTTCAAGATCGTGGTGGATGTCTAGTTTTGGAAAAAATTCTCTCATGTTTGAATTTTTACAATCTTCGAAAATGTACTTGCTTTCCTACATCCGCTGCATGATGTAAAAAGTATCTTTAAAAAAGAGACGAGTTTAAAATGTCGACAATTTCTCAATTACTACATAATTCCTTGCTATATAAAAATACATATATAAGAATAATATATATAATATATATTCATTATATATTATATTATATTTAACATATATAAATATGTACTCCTTGCTATATAATAATACATATATAAAAATTCGATTCAAATATGTCGAGGTCACAAAAAAAAAAAAAACTGACGCACTTGAATAATATTGCGTTCCACAATGCAATACCATAAACTAGACTTTGCGTCAAAATGAAGAAATCAAAGTAAAATATCGAATAATATGTGCAAAACGTGAGGCTCGATTCTACAAATCCTGTGAAATAACTCAACAACGTTTCACTCGATAAATCGGCGAAAGATCGGCGACTTGGAACGAGGATATCCCCCTTGAAGGGGGAAGAGTAAATGTAAACTGCGCTGATGGCCGGTCACCTCGTTGCCGGCACCGATAATGCACGCTCGGGATAACAAAATTCACCGGTGATATTAATCGACTAATGGGCCGTTCGCGTGATACTTGAATTCCCGCAGTCTTCGGAGATAGGATTATCGGCCAGTCAAAGTGCAATTAACCGGTCGAGAAGGATTATGACGTTAACTTTGCTCGGTCTAGTTCGTAATTCTCTCTGTGTATACGTAACATTTTAGCCGGTCTTTCTCCTCCCTCGTCGACGATACGCGCGACGCGGATAACGAGAATAACTCCTGGTACCTGATAGTCGCGGAGATATCTAAAATATTCTGAAGCGCCGGGTAGATACGCGGAAACCACGTTGCTCGTGTACACCGAGAACGAAAACAGAATGCTGCCGCAATTTCGAAGCTTTGGAGAACGTTGCCCATCTCGACGACGGATTTTCAGACGAGCATGCACGTGCGTTCGGTGGGGGAGACATCGCGAAGTTTAATATCTCGCGAGTTAAAGCGCTAATCGCAGAAGTGTGTATTATATATTTATATTATAAATATATAAATATACAAATGTATTACGCATGCATTATATATTTATATTAGAAATATATTATACAATATACAAAATTATACAAAAGAAATATATTTATAATAAAAATTGTATATTAGTTGGAAAAGTGTTTGAACTGACTTGTGGAAAATTTTACTGATATCGTAAACTCGGCTGCCGTGATTCCATTGATCAAATTTGAAATAAATCCAGAAATATATTAAGCTGCAAGATTTTAAATATACGTTCATGCGTTTAGCCTCAAAATAAGCATCAGTATTTTTAATGTTTGTTCCACGTTGTATGGTGACTTTTATTAGATAAATACTTTGTAACTTTTTTAATGTAGTTTTGAACGTTACAAATAATATAATCGTGACAGACATGTTTCACATCGCGGTATTAACGAGATTTCAACATGTTTTGCATAACCTACTTCGATGACAAATATTCAAGTACATTTATTTCACTGTACATCTTATAAAGATCCATCATGGACCTTAAACTGCGAAATTCGTTTCTGAACTGATATTAATATTGTTTGCAGCTGATAAACTTTTATACGAAAATTGTATATTATAATTAAATGTGTACTTATATCCTTGCGTTAACACTCGGCGTCACATTTATGCATGGTCGCATTTAATAACGAGAGAATAAACGTGTCGACGTGTGCGTTACTATCGTCATCGTTCCGTCTACTTGAATTTAATAAGTTTGCAACTTGATTTGTCTCTTTCTGTACATATCACAAAAGGAAAAAACCAATTTAAGGTAACCAGGTCTTACTAACATCGTTGAATAACAATTTCTCGAGCTCCTCCGCCCGACAACTATTACCTCGACTCTCAAAGCACCTAAACTTCAATACTACCCGAATAATTTTGTAACCTAACGAAGAATCTCCTTAATCAACGACAGCACCAGTCGGCAAATAACGGTCTGGAAACACATGGAAATTCCTGCTGCGACGCATTTATTTACCATTCGCTGGCTCTGAAAACGTGGTGGCCCGACGAGACAGGCGATAATTAACTTACGATTTCCGGGCGGTTTTAGTTGCGCAAGTCAAACATCAGGGCCAAGCATCCCCGAAATCGGGAGTCCCGTGTTCGCATCGGCAAACAATTAGGCAAACGTCCCTGACGAGTCGTCGATTCCGTGTCAACAGCAAGTTCGTGGCGCGCATAGTATCGGCAGTTTGCGGCCTCGGGATTACATTGGAGAGGAGGAGAGAAAGAGAAGATCTTGAAGGGAATTGAGAAAAATTATGAAATGCTAACACGTCCGGTCGTTGCGTGATTCAATGCTACGTTATGGGGAAATTTCGTTCGACGTGTGGACAGAAGTGAACGAAAGTATTGGCAAGTTTGATGCTTCAAATTGTTATGAGTAACTTGTTTGTAAAAAGGAGAGAAAAAAAAAGAAACTATACAACTATCCAGTTAACCTCATATTGAAACACGAAGCTTTCACTTTGGCTGCAGGCTTGCTTCTTTCGAAGTTGTTTTTTCTTGAAAAATTTAAATGTTTCTCTAGGTATGCACAATATCATTACCGTACAAATAATTAGCAAATAATTACACGTGATGATACACTATTGTCATATACGATAGTAATTTAAGAAAGTAACTTTCTCTCCTTCTTTCCATCTCAAGGTAAAATCGAGGAAACAGAAGTATTTTCACAGGATCAATTTCGTCGCTTTGAAACGAATTGCGACAAGTGGGAAGAAAAATTACGTGATACGCGCGCACATATGCTCCGAAGTTTCGTAATATTCGCGAGTTAGGAATCTTTCCCCGTTCGATCGATCCTCCGTCGCCCTCGTCGTTAAGAGCGTCCTTCCGAGCTTTCAGGCTCGTTCTTTTGCAAAAGGATACTTCGACAGGGATTTCCAAGTCCTCGGAGCCCCAATAACAAATTGATTCGAGATCTAGGCCAGAATGCCGGTACTCAAGTTCTCTACGGAAGTTGGACATTTATAATTAATAGTCCAGGCTGCGCCGCGCCTTCGTTTCCCGTCGCTAATTAACCAGAGAGAAGACGATTATATCCGTAGCCCGGTTTAGCACATCCGACCACGGGCTACTGGAACTATCGATCAGGCTTATTAAATCCTGGAAATTCCCTTTTACCCAGTTTCTCCCGCCGTTTCTTGCCAATCGCCCAGATTGGAATGCTATCGCTGTATCTCGACGATCGATCGAATATGAAACGTTCAATATGAAATCCTATGCGATACTTTTCATCTTAAAACCCTGTTGCAATGCTATGGCAAACGTTGATAATTAATTACTATCGTCCTCCTGACTATTTGCAAAGGTTTGCACGAGATTAGTTGCTTGTTTGAATTGATTAATTTTATTAATTGATTCTATTAAATGAAATATTAATAAACTACGATCTGATTAATTTAGCATCTAAAAATCGGTTTCTTTGTAATCCGAGACAATCTAGCTTGTTCCCCAACATAATAATTTTAGAATCGTAAATTTCGTACTCTTCGTAATAATTAATAGTGCGTATAAAATTAATATTTTTTTCTTCAGATACAAATAAATGACGAATGTTGTGGTGCAAAAAATTTAAACTTTCTCTGTTTCCATTCAACAGAACATAAATGGATTCTCGTGTTCGATGCTGTTGTTGCCAAAGCTGTAAAATTTCACTTCAGATTTCAATCGTGATTCAAGACTAATTAAATTGTCGTGATAGAAAGGCAAAGGACTCTTGAACAATTCTCAGCCTACACCCAATTTAACATGCGCACAACGTAATTACATAATTTGCTCAGCCACTAACGAAAGAAAAAATTTCCAACTTTCGAGTTCCTCTGTATTGCCAACATCTACACGAATTATCACAGCGGAGAAAAATCCCTGATCTTCAATTTTCTTCGCGTTCAGGGCGCTCCCAGTGAATGAATACAAATTCAACGACACTTGAACGTCTAAAGTAAAATTCTCCAACGAACGCGGTATTACGCGTGTAAAAGCAACGATGTTGAAATTAATCGTCATTACTCACGTATAACACCACGGCAACGTCGCCTGGAAAGCTGCCTGGAATTTTGACTCACCTGAAACAAACAGAGAGAAACAAAATGATTATCGCAAAATGCTGCTGTTAACTCACCTTAATTACAGTTCTATCGCGGCAATGCAATATCCTCGACGCACACGCGAGAGAGAGAGAGAGAGAAAGCAAGCCTTTTGTACGACGACAAAACTCTCGATTTCAGCTGTCACTTGCTCCAGCGAGCGCTTAAACTTCCGGAAATACGGACAACGTATCCGTTAATACGTTAACACAGTACGCGCGCGAAGAGTCTTGGAATCTCGTGGCCCGTAATTGGCGTCGTTTCTCGTTGCAGGATAATTCGGTAAGTTCGTTTGATGAACTCGACAACGAGGTTGGCTCCCATTTTTTTCTTCTTTTTCATCTCGATTTGTTTCTTGGTGTATAATTGATGCAATGGTAAAAAAAACATTCTTTCATCGCCAGACTGGTCCTCTTGTGCAATCAAGTCTCTTTAAAAGTTTCATGAATTTCGTCAAACTAGTTTTGTCCCGATATTGTAGATTTTGTGGGAATTGTTAATTTAAAAATGTCTCATAGCTTGGAGCTGTTACAACCCCTTGGTTTGTAAATTGTGTGAAATTAATTTACGAATTAAAAGACCGCTTGCTCCAAACGTTAGATTTATACTTCCTAAAAGGACCTGGAAAGCACCCTTTCAGATTATAATTTTTAATAAAGCAATTTATATTTTTTTAGCGATTTTAATAAAGCGGTTTATTTGCAACTTGTGTTCAAATAATAAAAAAATACTGCAACGTATCGGACAAATATATCAAAAGATATACGTTCAAGCGTTTGCCCAATTAACCTCAGTTACCTCAAATCAAGTGAACTATGCAAACAGAGAAATCGCGAGTATTTCTTTTTCTTTTTTTCTTGAATTGAATTACATTACAGAGTAATTCTTTTAAATATTATGTTGCAAACGGGCAACTCCATTTTTTTTATTTTAAATAGTACTTTGAAGTCTTAGAAATAAGATACAAAAGGTCCTAGCCTTTAAAACGACTTATTTTGGGCTATAATAATAGATATAGAATAATTGAATTTGTATCACTGTTTACAACTTTAAGCAGTATCATGAAGTGTAAATCGCGTGATTCGAATATTACTTTTACTAATCGAACATTAGGAGACTTGGTTTCAATTTGGTTGTGAATTGTAAGAACAGTGAGCCGCGATATATAAGTAAAAAAAGTAAGTAATGATGCATATGAAAAATGACGTTCTGAAACTTTAAACGCGTTTTTCTCGAAACTAGGTTTTTAGAAACAGTGTGCAAGATATCTCGGAATTTAACCAACCAATTACTGTGAAACTTGGCAAGTATCTCTAGTGTAACATTTACTACCGAACATTTCTTTAATTTTTAACAATTTCGAAAAATATAAACAAAAAACGTAGCAATTTTTGGCATAAATTCGATACATCAAAAACAAATAGCTAGTATTTTCATAATTTTTTCACAGAAATGAAAATGTCGGATCGTCAATCTCTAAAAAATATTGTTTACTTTTGAACTTTTCTTGCCTCTTTGTTGCAACTAATCCTGTTTGGCTGGAATCATGCACACCGACAGGCAATGTAAAAAAAAAGTTATGCCCTCTTATTTTTCTTTTTTAACGTTGCTCTTTATAGTTCATAATGTGTTCAAATAAACCACAAAAGCTCATGTCGATCAAATGTGTAGTTCTTTTTTTTTTCTTACCAGCCCTCCAAAGTATACGTAACCTTTTAGGCCCGTCACACTGAAGCACCGAAAGGGCGACAGAGACAATTGACGCGTGGGTCAGATGAACAGCGAGGGGGTGAATGCGGCGGGAGGGTTGGGCCCCCGGAGCAGGGCGGATGAAATTTGCATCTACACGACGCAGCCTGCATAATGGAATTAAAACGAGGTGGTAGTGCAATTAGCTTCCTAACTAATTCTACGGGAGCGTCGCACGTCGCGCGAGGGACGAGGAGGAAAAATAGAAACAGACCTTCGCCAGGGACACAGTTTACAGGTCCGGGCTTTTCTGAACGAGACTTGGGAATCTGCAGCGTTTCGACGCGATATACCCCGTGCGATATCGCCTCCGACGCGTCCACAGAGTTTTACCCTCGTTCGGATAGAAGCGAGGGATAAAAATGGTTTGTCCGCGACGGACTTCCCTCCCTCTTTTTCCCGTTTTCGTTTCGTCTATTCCCCGATCGTTCGTGAATATGTATAAAACCGTAAAACTTTGCAATTCGGTTTCGTCCCTAGTAGAGTTTAGATGGTACTGTGGCAGTAAACGCAATTAGAAAGCGATTATTACTACCGAGTTCGTTTTTCCCTTCGATGACTGATGAATGGGGGATGTTTCGAACTGCGAAAGTTTATGATTTGATCAGATTTAGAGCCACGATGAACAATTAGGGAATAGTTGTAAAAAATTGGACAATTCGCGAGTAAAACCACGAAATTCTAATTTCAAAATCGAATCAACAGGCTATCGAAAGCAATTAGGGAATAGCTAGTTGAGAAAAATTTTATTCCACCGATCAAACGAACGAACAACATGTTTCGCGAGTTTAATAAATTTATTAAATTTTAACTAACAAATTTTTAAGCTAAGGTGTTATTCATACGATACTGACAAACTTTAAGACAATCAAGATCAAAAATAAAATAATAAAAATTCAAATTAAAATAATCAGAAACCAGGAACAATACATAAAAATACGTAACTGTTTACTGCATAAATAAACACACACCAGTACAGTAAAAATATCTTTCTCCAATTTCTATCAAACTGAATTCTCGCAAAGGTGAAGATGTTCGGACGCATTCCCGGAAGAATGTGAAATCTAAAGCGGAAAAGCCACGATCTCGTTACGCGCGCGATGACAAGTGAAACGCAAACTGAACGCAAAACTGATTGTGAGTAGCAGCGTAAACCCGGTGTATTACTTTTAATTCGAGAACGGTGCCGTACGACTGAATCTACCTCGCGTTTCACCTGGTTAATATCGGTGTCGGTGGCCAAAAGAAACGCAAACGGCCTCGAACACTTTGACGCGCGTGCGACTACGCTCACGTCGACGATCGAGGATAGAGAAATTTTATTGGCTCGCTTTAATGAACAAACTTTACGAACGAGTTTACAAAAGAGTAACCGCACCGAGGGGGGCGGAGGGTGGTTTTTCGCGTTGACTTTTCCCCTCGAAAGTTGCGACAGCGGGAAACACAGCGGCTCGAAGGTATTTTTCTTGGAGATACAGCGACCAATTATAAATTAATAACTATAAACACCGCGTGAATCGTTTATCATTGCCGATAAAATTAAGGTGTGCAAAAAAAAAAAAAAAGAAATACACGTTTACAAAAACATTTTTACGATTATTTGTTTCTACGCTTTCTTTCCGCGTATTATTTTATATTTACTTTGTCAATTAATCTATCCTATCTGACAATTTTATCTTTATTGTATTTACATATCTTCATCTTCTTCTATTTTTGTTTAATGTCGCATCGACAGCGAGGTCATTAGCGACGACGGTGCCATTAGATATGTGTGTAGTAGTTTATGTTTTTGAGATATTTTAATACTCTTTGCATGTCATTTCGAGAGGTCAGGTTTATGTTTGCGTTTGATTCCGTATTTCTCTCTTTGGATTTCTGTGGTGTGGCATTCGTGCAGCATGTGGGTTATTGTTAATGGATGGTTATTGCAATGAGTGCAGGTGGGTGGTGTAGTTTTCTTGATTTTGTGTTCACGTGTCAGCTTGGTATGACCGGTTCTTAGGCGTGTGATAATTATTCCTTCTTTCCTGTTGTTGAAGCTTGGTGCTTGCTGGTGAAAGTCTTGGATACTTTTGTGTAGTTGGGTGCTTTTAGTTGTTTTCCATGGATTGTTCCATTCATTTTTTGCTACTTTTTTGCAATGGATTATTTGGTCGTCGCAGGGGATTGGAAGATGGTTGCGATTGTTAGTAAGTGAGGGGACTGTGGCTTCTTTCGCTGCTGCGTCGGCTTTTTCATTTCCTTCTATTCCTTGATGAGCTGGAATCGAGATGACTGTGGCGTTTGTGTTAGATTGGTTGTGGTTTAGTTCTTGGATGGTGGATATTAGTTGGTTTTCTTGATCATACGATTTCGTTAGGCATTTTGTAACGCTCATGGGGTCGGTGTATATGACGATCTGGACTTCGTTATTTGAATGTGCATATTTAATGACTTCCAGGATGGCACAAGTTTCGGCTGTGAAGATGGATGATGAAGAAGGGAGATTTTCTGTTTTTATTTACATATCTATTGCTCGTAGTCACTAAATATCTCTATTCATCTATTATTTTATATTTATTACATTTATTACTGCAATTGCTATATTTCTCCATTACTATTTTCATCTGACTTATCCCTGTACCATACTGCTCGTGATCTTTTGTTATTCAAACACTTTCCCTTTTTCCAAATAACGTTCTCGTTTTCATCTTGACGCTCGCTCTTGTTATTTCTTCTTCTGAATAAACGAATGAACTTCCTTTCAAAAAAAAAAAAAAAAAAAAAAAAGGGCACGGTAATACTTGCCGGCTAAATAAACGGATACGTATTTGTATACTACGCGAGAGAATCTACGGGGAGGGGGCACGTAATGGCCCACGGTCCCCTTCGTCTACGTCGCGGAATTAACCTCGCGTCGGATAATGAACTAGTTAGGTTCGCAAACGACAAGGGAGGGTGCAGCGAATGAATCGGCGCGGGCGGTTTCAAGACGGTTACGAAACGGAAGTAACGTTAAAGGGGAAGGAACGACCGCTGGGAAACTCGTGGACAAGTTGCGGTTCTCTGCCCGGGGAACTTGCCGATCGTGGCAAGTTTCGCCGATAATTTATGGAAACGTGACTCTAATCCCTCCTGACTGGGATTCGATTCGTTTCGAATTCATTTCCACCGACGGTGACTTCTTTCGAACGCACCGCTTTGAAAATGGTAATTCGACGACTGAATTTTACCAACTTACCAACTGCACGGTAGAAGTGATTTTGTTCTTTTTTTCTTTTTTCTTAGATTTTTATTTATCACGTCAAACGACGTGAATAGAATTCTATTCTCTTCGATTTTCAAACACGCTCAGTGTCTTTTCTTTTCTTGTGAGATATACCAAAGATTGTAAAATTTCACTTAACATTGAATTCAAGAAGTACGTATGTTTATGGTTTGTATGAATCCAAAAACAGCAGAAATGGCGAAATTTTGTTAGAGCCGAAAATGTAATTGTTATAACAAGCAATATTTAAACACTTTCAATGTATTTACTATAACGAACAACGTATTTTAATGTCGTAGATAAACTACGAAATTTTATGCAAATTCATGTTTTTCGAAAGTATAAATAAAGAAATAAAAGCTCGACAGGAAATTGCTCGTTTAGCGTTCCACTGTTCCATTCAAATTCAATTAAACAGCTACAATTAATTACCAAAATGATCGAAATGACCATTTGGATATTTTGCAGATGTAAAACAGTGTATCTTTGAAAACTTGAATAATTCTTCGCGAAATACATAAATAAAAACTTATGTAGAACTTTTGTCCCCTTTACTCTTCAACGTCACTGATGGAACTCGTCCTGTACATAGTTCTAGCGTTAACTAGTAACCCTTTCCCTGCGACAAGTGAACGAAATTCAAGTTTTAAATGGTTAATCGTTGATAAATCCTTTCATCTTTCGTTGCGATCCTGGCGATCCCGTGGCTCCGCGAAACAGCTACGTAGATCGCCACGGTTGTCCGACGATTTTGCACCGTTTGTGTTTCCTGGCCTGTGCAAACAGTTCAGGCTGGTGCGTCGATGGCTACAAACGGCTGTAAGGATTCACCGTTCGGCGAACGGTGAGAGGGAAAGACAGACAGACACACAGACAGGGACCGAGGGCACAGAAGGGCCAAAGACAAAGGGTACGGGCGCGAGAGGCTGTTTCCGTATAATTACAACACACATCTCTCGTCTAGGCCATTGTGTGCACTCGGAGGCTGCGACAAGCTAACTAGCTAGTGGCCACTGGTATAACTAGAACTCCTGTATCTTCACCAGCCTCTGCCCCGAAGTCACAGGGCTCGTGAACCGGTAATGACACGTTAATATCCCTGGGGCGATCCATCAGCACTCCACACGCGTTCGCCGATCGCGAGCAGACGATGATTGCGCGCCAAGATGTTCCGCGAAAGATGGAAAATCGCCTCCGAAATAAAACGACGATTTTACGGGACGTGATAAAACGGGAGGAAGATTAAACCTGGTTTGGAGTATTAGAAATGATCGTGCAGAGTAGCTTGTTGTTATTGGACCTTCAGAGAAATTGGCAGAGTCGTGCAGAATAATTTATTGGTACTCGGATCTTCCTTTTTTTTTTTTTTTTGTGAATGAACTCGCGTTACAGAGTATAACACTTTCGATATTTTGTATATTTCTGAGTGAGGTCCACAGTTCAGTGGCTACGTTTCTCACACAGATGTAAATGGCCATGATTAATTTTGGGAAGAAGATCGATGAATAGTGAGCAGAAAAACTGTGAGACCTGTAATTCATTTTCGACAACTCGCGTTGCGAATTTTACAAAGGGAATACGGCAACGATTGTTGGAAACGATCTAGCTGGACAAAGATGAAATTTGTAATCAAGGTAGTGGATGAAGCAAGAAGTTTCTCAATTTAGATGGTATCTGTAGTCTTGCATGTTTCAAGATCGACCAATTAACCACGTCGTCCGTTGCGCACGAACTTCCCAGCAATTAATAAAGGCAAATTAATTTCGCTTAGGTTTTAATACCGACCCCGTTGTAAATGTACCTACAACGTAGTCCATTTTTTTTTTTTTTTTTTTTTTTTTGACAAAGAAAAACGATACGAAGGAATAAGAAATTTTTAAACGACAAAAATTATTGTGTCGGAAAAATGGACGATCTGATTGACAAATTACAATTGTTGTAACAATTCGTTCGGATCGAACGAGAATTTACTATTTTTCACAAAATATTTACTATTTTTCAATTATTGTTTTTTTAATAATTACTATTTTTCAAAACTATAGAATCTCGGTGGAAAAATATCAAACGAATCCTTGGAGTTTCCCTTCACCTCCACAATATAAAAAAAAAAATAAAATTTGAAATGCCTTCGACGAATTAATAACAGAATTAGTAACAGAAGATGGCAACGATCCAAAATTAAAATCTTCCAACTCTTCGACTACTTTCGAGAGTCACTTTTATTTTCCACCAAAGTGATGCCGCCGGTAATCTCACGATTGTCCTTGGAATATATCATATACGACAGTAATCTACGCTGCGAGCAATTAAATCCAGTACGATTCAATAACAAGACGATTATCTCCTCACTGACGAGCGGGAGAGAAAAAAAAACCGATTACCGCGAGTATCACCCCGAGGGAGAAATCATGCAACGACGGATAAGATTAATTCGATTCGATATTAGGGCACGCGGCGAAGTATTACAAAGGTGGGAACAAGAAAATCGAGGAGTTCGGTGGCTCGGAAGAACGTCACGGAATCGGACCAGCAAGGAAAATGCCAGCAGCCCTCCGCAACAACGGTCTCTGTCAGTGGCGTAGCGTCTACGAGGATATTAGCTAACGGTAGCGTGAACGGGGCAGCAGGTGATCTATTATCAAGACTCGCGTGTAATCAAGCGAGCTTCAGACGAGCGGACGAAAACACAGACACGCGCCAACGTGGATAGGAGATGATCAGCGATTAATCTCGTACGTAAGGAACTTCGAGGGTGGGTTCCACCGTAATTTTCAGCCAGAAGAACGTTTCCGTCCGCATTTAGAACGGGGAACGGCCGACTCGTTTGTTGCGCTTAGAAATTCTTTCGCCGCGATTTATTGCCCCCGCCGTGTACACACGATCTTGCGCGATTATCGTCGTTTTCGAACGATGTTCGTATCTTGATAGAGAGAGAGAGAGAGAGAGAGAGAGAGAGAGAGAGAGATCGAAATGATTATACACGCACGTTCGAAAGTCTTACAATCAGGGTAATTATCGTAATTTCGTTTGAAACTGGGGAAAGTTAAATAACAAGGTTGAAACGTCGAACTCGAGACTTTACACGACAAATTTTAATTGACGGTCGGTTACTTTCGGCTATGGTAGACAGGATTATGAATTGAAATAAGTTTACTAAGAATCTACAAACTGCGGCTTTTGCTGTTTACGAACGATCGTACGACGCTACAGATTATTTGTGATTATTATTTGTCAAGAATAGGTGTCTAATTTAAATTTCAAATTCTACGTGTCATGCATAAAAGCTGTATTAAAACTTTAGTATAACTGTAACGTGTAATTGCCATTGTTTTACACATACTCGACGTGAATTGTTTATATTCCAAGTTCAATGTACACGGTTCCTGATTTCCAAAGTTCAACTGTTCAACCGAAGAGTCAACTTCAGCTTTTTCTGACGAGTTAACCTGCCGTTTCCGACTAAAAGATCAAACAAGAGCCATACTTTTCTTGCAACCGTGAACATCACCAAGAGAGTTCCCTCCAACTCCCTCTGATTTTATACGCCAACGACCCCGAGTATCCTTCAATTTCAACCCTGCTTTTCATCGTTAAACAATCCAACTGCCAGGAATCGCGACGGTGAAAAGACAGATCCTTTTACAGGGACGTGTCAAGACAAGGCGGATCGCGGTGCGTTTGATGTCGCGAAGCTTCAGCCCCCTCTCGAGTCACCTAAGCGCCAAGGAGCCTCGTTTATGCAAAAGGCTCAAAGAAACAGCAAACGCGCGCGTTCTTTTGTCGTACTCTGTTACGACGAGTTACTTCGAGAAACGGAGACAAAAGCCTGAGACGACGAGAGAGAAGGAGGGCGAAAGTGAGGCAAGTGGAGGAACAAAATGGAGAAACGCGACGCGATATGGAAGAGAGATGGGGGAATACACGGAGCGACTTCTCATGGGATGTTAACTCGACGTGCGCGCCGGGGCACTTTGTCCAACGACTGTCTTCCAACGATGCGTGCCAGAACTCTGTGCAGCCTGTGTACGTGTATGTACACGCGGAGACGAGCCGTCAAACAACGGAAGGTGAATGCGATCCCGTGCATTCGGGGGCATCGAGGCGCGAGCCTCGTTCCCCATGCACTTTGCATCCGCGGTGCATAATTTGTGTGCCCCGTCGGTGGGGCGGGCTGGCTGGCTGTTTTCCACGCGACTCGATCGATGCCCCCATCATCCCGAGAGTCGAACCTGTTCACTTCTCGAACACGCGTACGTGGCCAGGGGCGGATTTACCTTGACGTTAATGACCAGTCACCGGGATCGATACGTACTTGCGAAATTGAGTTCAAGTTCGACGTCTAAATTTAGCGCTTCGCGTAGAGATTTCTCGAGTTGCTAGAAGCGCGCACTTCTTGTAAAATTACCTGAAAAATTGAATCCTGTGAAACGCGTGTGAAGATCGGTTCGACAATTACAAGAATCTGATCTCTTTCATTATCTTTCATTATCGAATCGTATCGTTTCCTTGTAATTGTGTGTGTCTTGTCTTTTGTTAACTGCTACTACACGACTCGCTATGTACTAAATATCTACACATGTGTATACTTTGTACGAGTTGTTTTGTACAAATAAAGTTGAAAAAGCAACTCTTAGTATTATTACTAATATTAATAAAATATAATTAAAGATTAAAATTATTTTTTAAAATTTATATGATTTAATTTAAATTCTAAATTTAAAACACTAATATGTTAAAATAATTAATATTTATTCATTAATTTTAAATAAATTATTTAGAAATTATAGTCCTTTCGTACTTAACTATGTTTATAAATAGAAATCAATATGACTTACGTCGATCTGAACTCAAATCATGTAAGATTTTAAAAGTCGAACAAACTTAATTGTTAAACTTCTGCATTTAAAATTTATATTAATTCAACGCCGAGGTCGCGATCATTTTTCTAATAAGATCTATAAAAAAATATAACGCTGTTATCCCTAAGGTAATTTTATTCTATTAATTCTAACTTAAACATCAAAATTATTTTCTTTAATTTAAATATTTTTTTAAAATTAAACTTTATTAAATTTGATAATTCTCCCAAATTAAATATTAATTTAAATTTCGTTTTAAATACAAAAGTAAATTGATATAAAATTCTATACAAAATCCTAGAACAGGAGCGTACACGTAAAATTTGAAACTGTCGGAACGTTCAAAGCTTGAAAAGCAAAATTCCACGAATTAAGGGGAAATCCAAGTTTCCCCACGATGGATTATTAGCTTCAGGTCTGTCAAAGGTTAGATCCGTTACTGCATATGTACGTCAAATATACGCGTATCGCGTACCAATTACGAGCCAGCCACGCACACACACGTGTGTTCGTTTCGAAAAGGGAAGATACCGCACGCCGATATGAAAATGTTTGATCGAACGATGCAGTTCGTTGAATTGCGGCAGCCTCGTCGAATTTTTACAAACGGCGGGAGGAAGAACGGCCTGCTGGTAGCTTTCCACTGGGGACGTACGGTTAAGGGGAGGCATTTATGGCAGAGTGGCTTATTTGGGGGAGGTGCTTTTACCCCGGGGCTGTTGAATCCCCCATTAGTGACCGTGATAAAAACGTTTTGGCACGCATTATGCGCATTTCGTGCATCAATATTTCGGATAAAGTTCTGCTGCACGTGAATTTCGTATGGAATTTTTGCCGTTCAACGATCTCCAACGAGACGTTAAAAAATTAACACTGGAGCTGTCAAAGTGACTGGTTTCAGCCTTTCCAACTGCTAATTTTCAATGAAATTAATATTGAGCTTCATTAGGGCAGAACTGTGATTGCACATACCTGATTCGCTATACCCATCACGTTTCTTCCTTATTCGTATAAGTGTATGTTTTAGTATTAAAATTACATGCGACAGAGAAGATTCTCCTTCTAAGAAAAAAGATTGTGTTTAATTTTGTCGCGACAAAAACCATGATTTCATATTCCTACACTGCCGTCCATAAGTCACCATAAGACACTTGCTCGTTTTGAGCTAAATAGTTACTAGAACACAGATATACTTTTCTGGATTAATTTTATTGTACAGTCATGTTATATGTACTTATTTAGATAATAATACTAGAAAACAAAACTGATGTTTTACGTATATGGACTGAATAAATATTTCAAAAAATATCAAATATAGATATATTTAAAAGATCCAATCGAAGAATTATGGGATAAATTGGACAGAAGACTTTGGAAAACGTGTCCAGAATCGAAAAAAGACTTAGGGAAGAAATTTTAAAAAGCGTGGAAAGAAATTCATTCCGAAATATTGATGAAATTAAACGAAAGGATGCCACGGTTATTTCAGGCCGTACTTGCACAAATATATAAGATACATAATATACATCTTGGTAAGATTTTTGATAAACTGTATAACATATGTATTCTAGATACTATACGCATGTAACAAGTAGTAATTTCGCTTTATAAAATAAGTCATTTCATCAATATTACTTATGAACGGCGACTTATGAACGACAGTACATCTTCTCATTTACTATTTTCGTCTGCGCAACATGTGTTTAAATATATCTCAGAAACTTGGTAGTTTAAACGTTACAGTCGTACGTGACAATGAAGAAAGGTTTTAGAGAGAAAAACGTCTACAAAAGAAGAACGGCGAGAACAATTACGTAAGATAACAAATGAATGAAACGTAACAGACTTTGATAAAGAGAACGCGAAACGGAATGTCGGTTACGTTTCCGGCTTGCCATTAGACCGAGTTTCATATCGAAGAGGTAATATTTTTGCAGGGCGATCAACCCGACTGGCCAGGGACCAGCTGACGCGGCCGGATCACGGAAGAAAACGACGAAAAACGTCTCTGTTGTCGAACGGGACAACTTTGATTGGCAGAATAGCGGTTATTGGCATCGGCCGGCGCAACAGAGAACGAGTCTCGCGGTTTGGGAGTTGGCCTCCGCTACGTATCCATGCAATCGCTCGAAATATGATCGAGTGGACTCGCGGCTGCCCTTTTTAATTCCGCCGCATTCACCGGACGGACGGGGGGAGGAGGAGGAGGAGGAGGAGGAATGGTACGTTAGCACCAGGTCGACTTTCTGCACGTGATCCCGTGATTCCGTGGCCGAGCAATTCGCAATCGCAAAAAATTGCCTGGCACCAGCGAGTGGCCAACGTTCGAGCTTGATAGAGGAATAAAATTAAAAAAAAAAAAAAAAAAAAAAGCGAGAGCGAAAAGAGAGAATAAAGAGAAAGAGCCGAAAAAAGAAGGGGGAATGAGGGGGTGGGCAATTTCGTTCGTAATACATTCAGACTCAAATGCGTTTCAAATTCAGTCGCGAATGGCTCTCGTCGCCTCGGTGTCGTCACCTTTGATTTTTAGCGCTACTTTGCTCTTAAACTGTATCGAGAGAGACGCCAACCGTTAAATTTCGATATTTTACGGTGGAGGGAATGTGCATAGTGCCGCGCACGCTATCAAAGATATCGTACGAACCTCTTTGTTCCCACCACGCGATCGTTCGTCTCTGTGTATGCCTCACACTGGCTGACAGATGTATTTCGACATTTAACGCGGGAAGTTTTTTCGATTCGTCATTGCGTTTGTTCGAGGAGATATTTCGAAATTTATGAAAATATATCAGTTGTGCAATATATCAAGTCGTAGCTTTTGAAAAATAATTACACATTCGGTATACGATAATTAAAATCTGTGTCCAATTAGGGGATATAGTAATACCTAACACAGGCATAACTAACAATCCGAGTTGTCATAACGAGTGAATAATGATTTGAATAATTCACTGTTTGAATACTTTCACTGACTCCAAATACCGTATGTACATATACGCATACGTTGCTTACGAAAGTACTCGAACAGTACTCGTTTACAGGGCACAGCCTTTTATGAAAACATACCAATGTAAATAAGATTCATAACAGATGCATGAAAGTTCTTCCAAAGCAAATGTTCGAATGCTTTTTGTCTATGTGCAGAGTCATCAGATTCATTTCAAACTTCGTTGGCGCTCGAGTCTCGCAACAAGTGCCGATGAAATTTCAAAATGTTCCGTAATATATTCATACAGGGTGTCCGCGATACTTTCGCGAGTTCGTACACATATGCACGAGAGGGTCAATTCCGTTCATCATTACGCACGTTGTCGTCGGAAAATCAAAGCGAATAGCCGACGAACGAGTAAGCACGACACTGTGTATCGAGGTGGAGAGGCACACAGGAGTATTCGACCATGCGAGGACACGTTACGTACGTACGTACATATATAACGTGTCTCGTCGCAATAAAAGATGGCGAACATCTCTCGAAGGCCGGAGGAAAATGCCATCGATAAATCCTTTTTCTCTAACGAATAATAGACATGCCGGCGACCCATTGTTGCCGGCTGATAATATTTATCGTCGCGGGCATCGAGACCACAAATCTCCAGATGGAAATGGTTACAAGGATCTTCCCGCGCTCCACGTTTTCCGTAATAAAGAGACGCGTCCGAGAAGTGGACGCGTCAGCGTTCGGTCTCGCTGGTAGCAGAAAAAAAAGAAGGGCGGAAAAAAAAGAAACACGAGATTAAAAAAGAAAGAGAAAGCAGAAAAATACCAACGGCTGCTTTCGCAGTTGCAAATGAAACCGGGGTTCGTTTGACGAGCGCGGCGTATTTAATATTTCCATTCGGAAATGTCGAAAGAGGAGTTATAAAGTGAACACCGAGGCAAAAGAATTTCGCCCAGTTGTATCTTTGAAGTCTGCGTTTCTTTCTTTTTCGTCTTTTTTATAGCTTTTTTTTTCTTTTTTTTTTTTTTTTGTTTTTTTTTATGCCGATGGAACGCTGAGGTTTCTCAGCTATAAATCGTTAGCCGTTCAATTTACGATCATTCGTCGGTCAAGTGGTATAATAATAAGAAAATATCGTCATTTTTTTTCCAGTGATTTAAAGATTTAAAGTAGTTTACCCGTGATTTTTTCCCGACGCATATAATTGACTCGAGATTCAATTTCAATAATCCGAAAATGCAAACTATTCAACATAACTATTCGAATAATAATCCAATCTGCACGATCTTATATTCAGGCTGCACATCAGTGATCACGTTCACCGATAAATTTTATCAAGTATATATTTTGCATTTTCATTAACAGAGGTAAACTCTGTTTTTCAGTTTCGTACGCGAGCCAGCCCGAGTACACTGCGAAAACAATTATCTGCCAACCACAAAGAATTAATTTATACACCTGCGAACGGACGTGTTTGCGAATAAAACCAGAACGATGCGCGTCGATCTCATCAATACCGTCGGTAAAATAAACTCGACGTTGTACCGAAATTCGAACCCACCTGGCAAAGGGGCGAGTTACAGAAACGGGGCCATTAATCTCCAACGCTGGACGTCTTATCAGTTTTCGATTCATCCTCGTGCAACGTCGTCGAAGTATCACGAACGGCCATAAAATATCGCGAACGCGATGTTACGCAAACTTCACGTGAGAGCCACGTTCGAATTATTACCCCTGAACCCTGGACTGGTGGTTGGAACGGAAACCGTTTCAACTCTCTTCACGATCGTGAAATGATAGCCCCTGTCAAAATTATTGCTATCCATCGTGTACGATATATATCCACACCGGGACCGGATACCGCACTTCGATAAAGTACAGGGCGCGAAAGTGCCGTGCCTTAATTGTAAAACGGAAGCCCCGTTATCGATCGATGCCCGCGGCATAACCCGACGATTCCACCAACCCTTAAGACGTGTTTGCCAACCCTCGGTCGCGTATTTTATCGCCGACCGTTGCGTTTCGATCGTGAAAGATCGTTAGATTCCAAACTAGGGATTTAGAGTGGTCTCGAGATCAAAATTTGGTACTTCGGTAACGTTTCAAACGTTTGTTGTGAAGTGAAATACAAAGCGAAAGAATTCTACGGCTTTCTAATCTATTCGTTGTCGTTCAACTAACACTTCTTACGAATTACTGTATGATTACTACTACGACTGACGAAGTTAACGAAAAGTAATTTTTATTTATTTATTGTTTAATTAATATATCAGGAAATAGGTGAACTAGTAGAACGAAGTGAATCAGTGTGCGATCCAGAGAATATTCGTTTTTCAGGAAGAGCCGTGCAAAACAGAATTTATAAATTAGCTAGCTTTGCTAAATATATTAATAAAATATAATTTTATTATAGTTTAAATACTATTAAATAACTATTAAATATTTTAAAGTAATTTTGATTTATTTATTGTATATATATAATATTATACGTATGGTATACAATATATTATAAAAATATATAATATAATATATAATATCACAAAATATAAGTGCCATGCAAGTACCTAATATATACCTAATATATACCTAATGTACTTAATATATCAGGAAATGGAACAAAGTGAATTAGCGTGCGATCCAGAGAACATTCGTTTTTCAGAAAGAGCCGTGCAAAACAGAATTTATAAATTAGCTAGCTTTGCTAAATATATTAATAAACTATAATTTTATTATAGTTTAAGTAACTATTAAATATTATTGTTGCTTCATTTCGTTTTCAACGACAATGAAAACTGAGGAATCAGGTACACAATACTTTTCTTAATTCGATCATTTTAACAGAGAAATCATAGAAGCTAGAGATTTGCAAGTTTGTTCAAGCCAAAGAGTACCTATAAGAGCGTTTTCAATGGGAGTAAAAGGATTAAAAATTGCGATATTAGTAACTCAATCATATCTGTAGCGATGGCTGTATCCAACAGAGCTTGTTCGTGTAACGGAAACAGAAGTCGTACTGAAAGTACGACGCAAGCATGAACCAGGTGTCGCGAAAAGTGAAGTTAATACCTCTCGCGTTTCTAATTAATGAATTTCTGAATCTTCAAGTACTCGAGTCTTCAGCTTCTCGAACTTATAAATTTTTCAATTTTCCGATCGCTGGACATTCACGTGAAGAATTTCTCAATTTCTCAATTTTCAAACATTCGGATTCTCAATTTTTCATACTTCCAAATTTTTTAATTTCCAAATCCTCAAATATTCAAGCTCTCAACTTTCCCAACGTGCAAATTTTTAATTCACGAATCGTGAAACGCTCAAACTTTCAACACCAAGTTCTTAAATTTCCGTGTTTTTAAATGCTCGAGTTCCCAGCTCCCCAAACTTTCAAACGTTTAAATTTGCAAACTTCCACGGGCCACGAGTTGTCAAACGTTTAAAAATTTAAAGATCTCTCGACGACACCCCAAAGTCATTTTAATTTTCAACGCGCGCGCACCGACCTCCGCGTTGGAAAATTCTCAAATTTCTCAATAAATTCTCCGAAGATTGACGCCCGCTGAATGACAATTACGCCAAAGGAAGGATGAAAAATGCAATCACGCGACAGCACCTCCGGCACTCGCGAAAGAAAAAAAAGAAAGAAAAAACAGCATTAACCCGACGACGATAATGGTGTCATATTATCGCGCGCCACGTTCCACCGCTGCGTGAATAAATTCCGTTTACAGGGATGAACGGCACGGACCCCGGCGTATAATTCTTCATTTCGGGTGTCTTGCCGCGAAATAAACGGCGGCCGTCTTGTCTCTCGATAAACCGACAACGGCCGTAAAATAATTACGCGTTCACCGCGTGCAAAAACGGGCGACGGTAGAGACGAAACAGGCACAGCATCCAGAAATGGTCGAAAAAACGCTCCTTGGCCAGCGTTGAATATACGACTGGGCAGGTTGGACGGACGTAACAGTCGGGCCGTGTGTGTCTCGATTTATTAGCTCGGGCCCGATCGATACTCGTTGCCCCCGTGCATGATTAAGTTTTTATCGAAATCCAAAGTCCCCTGTCACTCATAAATTCGGCAGAGGCGCGAGAGCTGAAGTTCGCCGCGCGTACACCTTGTCTACAGGGTGTGCCAGCAGGAAGAACGACTCGTTGTTTCGCTGCTAAGGGGGGTGATATTCCATTGTGAAGTGCGTGTTTTTTTTTTTAACGTTGTTAGGGAATTTTTTGCAAAGAAACTATTACACCTTTTGCAATGAAATTGACAAGGTTCATTTGTACGTATTTCAACGACGTTTTAAAATTTTTTGGGACAAAAAAAGTTAAAATTAGTGGCACTGCATACTCTCAAACATAGTCCCTTTTAAAAAAAATCGTCTCACGGTGTCCATGATTTCGGCCATTCTGCTTGTCGGAAATAAAAAAACGTGAATGTTAAGTAATATGAGTTTGGCTATAGCAGGTACAAAAAAAAAGTCGGTAATTAAAAAAGTGGCGATATTTTGAAGTTCGATTATCGATCATTTTTGTTAAACTTCGGAAGCCTAAAAAAATATAAAAAATAAAATTTTTTGATTGATTCTGATAGGAGCTATAGTCACATATGTACGCTGAAGACGTTTGTAGTAGTTGTACACGTCAATAAAATACTTTGCAACAGTTAGTAATTCATTTAATATCATCTTGATTCACATAACTTGCACACGTGAAATAACTTTTAAATTATGCGTCTAACGAATTAATCCTCATCCAACTTGGGAAATTACTTGGTGTCCAATAATGTAGTAATCTCATAAATTGACATTATCATGATTGGTAAGTGTTACTTCATCCCTAAATAGTACGTTTTTTCTAAAAACACTTAGGTGCTGCAGATTGTACTCGATTTTAAAAGTCGTGAAGCTCCTGATGAAGATACAGGTGAGATGGGTCCATTTTATGGATATGAAGAATTCCAGGCACGCTTGATTGACTAATGCCAGATCTCTCGAGAAATCTGTAGTTTACTAACACGTGGATTGTATTCTATAGCTTGTAGGACGGCGACAGCATTCTTTTTTTCATTGATACTGACGTACAACGACATTTAATAACATTTAAAGTTTCTCGTAATAATAAATTTTTCGTCGACATTCTACATACATAATTAAATCATCCCACTTCGATGTCGTATTAAAAAAAAAAGATGAACTTGGAAATTTCGAAAGATTCCTCAACACACACAAAAAATTGACACGCCATACTTTACCTCCCTTAAAACCATACAATGACCATTTGTATTAAACAATTGTTCATCAGATGCATCATTCAAAAGTTATTTCACGTGTGCGAGTTACGTGAATCACCCTGTATAGAGCGGAAGCTGCCCGGACAAAGGTGGAGTGAAAACGCGTCCATCCCTGTTTTCAAAAGAGGAAAAGAAAAATAGAGAGGGCTGAAGGGACGGCAGGGTGTTATAGCAACAACGAGGGCGAAGGTAGTCGCGTTTCGCGAGACTCATCGACAAGTTCAAAGCCGATTAAAACGCGCGTCTCGTAACACGCGAACGCTCGCCGGGTATTTAATTATCGAGAGAGTCGCGGCCGCGTTCCGTGTGTGTCGAAACGCCGGCATTATTTAAACGTATTTACGGACGAAAATCCAGACGAATATGTTCGTCCCCCCGCCCCCCGCCTTCCCCCCAAACGAAAGAACCGGCCAATATAATCCGTCGCCGGGGAAAGCGCGAAACAGTGTTTCCCTCCTTTGCCGAAAATACGGCGCGGCTAATAAAATACGACTGGGAGAACGAAAATGCATACAAAATGAAACGTCGTGTATGAAGATGGTGAAATTCTTTGTCCGAGTGTGGCTTTTCCATCGAGAAAAAAGGAGGAATATTGCGTAGAATGCACCGCTTTAATTTACAAATGCAATTATCTCCGGGATCGTTTCTTATTATTATATATAACAATTATTGTTATAAAATATTATTGTTACTAATATTATTTTTTATAATAATATTATCATTATAAAAAACGAAATTTATTCAATTTTGAGAAGGAAATATTTCAAGTTTCGCCTTGTTGGCGATGAACGTCAATAAATATGTTCGCAATATGTTCATAAAATTCATTCGTGAAAATGAAAACTAACAAGTGCATAAGTTTGTTCCTAACTCTCTCTCGACTGTTGGACAACAATTGAGAGAAAGGGAAAATGTAACTTTCAACATGTAAGTTACAACTTCTTCTTATGGTCTCATTACTAAACGATCCACGATGACGTACAGTAAACACTAAAATTGCCAAATCGTCGAAACGAACTGTCGATTCTTCGTAGAAATTTTGCAAATCCATGACGATGCATTTACGAAAGATTTCAATGATTCCTCGCAAAATTAGTGAATCAAAGTGAAACTTCTTTCTAATTCTCGCGCTCCGATTTCTCCGGTTCAAGTTTTACACTTTATTCGTCAGTAGTTCCAGTGTCAATGCGTCTTTTTTACAAGTAGGCGCGTAAAGTCGACTATAATTTCGAACGGGCGCGTGTTCTAACGCCTCTTCTCGAGCTTATCTCCGACGCCGGCGATCGCCACGAAACGTTTCGCACCTGTGCGAAGTTAAAAGAGTCGGGGCGTGAACCGGATTCGAGCGGCGCGGAATATATCTGCCGGAAACTCTCGCGTTCGATAATGCTCACTACGAAATCGCGGAGAATAGGGCGTTGGGAGAATCGCGCGGATGGCGGCGCGAGCAAGTATAGAGAAGAGCGAGGTTGGCGGTGTAAAAATCGAGTGGCTCGACACTCCCCGGGGGACGAGAACTCGCGTAAAAAGGAGGATTTCCAATATCACGTCGCTCAGGCATCTTTTGGATCGGCGTTAATGGTCTCTTCCGTTCTCGCCGCCCTTCCTTTCCACCCCACTCTCTGAGGCATCGTCGGATCCTCAGATTTCTCTCTTTTCCCTTTTCTTTTTGCTCTCACGCAGGAGCGGATTTACCCTGACGCTAATGACGGGCCCCCAAACACCGCGTGCGTCCCAAAAGTGCTTGTCAAAGGGATGATTAAACGATTGTTGGAATTACGCGAGATGCGCTTCTTGCGCGGAGACACCGTGATAAAAATTCTACACCGGAGACGATGTTTGTCGAATCCGTTGCTACTTGCACGGAAAGTGCTTACTACAGAGTGAAAAATTATACTCGAGAAATGATTGGAAAACGACTCTTTTAATCATTCTGTCAACTGAAACGTGTAAAGTCTCGGTCTTGTTCTAGTCTCGGTTTAGTTTCCATCTTTCGTTTCTAAAGTTCTTAGAATTGGTGACTATATACTTTTCCATTATATCACAACCGCGGTAGTGCAGTATGTAAAATTTTGCAGAGATTTTTATTTGCTTCGACTCCCATGGGTCCCAAGATGAGACGATGTCCCTGTGAATGACTATTAACTTCAGGCCTCCCAAGAGTTAGATCCGCTACTGCCTACCCTGTGCTCTTTTCTTTTTTAATTTTTTCATTTTTTTTTTTTTTTTTTTTGTCCTTAAAACTAGCGCGCGCTCACGAACGATTCGTTTCCCATCAATCCGAGGACAATCGAAAGGACGTCGGGGGAAATTATAATAGGGATCGACGTCGCTATAATAACGACATCGGTATCGGCCGGCTGAAAGAATATCGAAAGTTCTCTAATGAATACTGGCCGAGCGACAACTGCCTCCATCACGGCGGCTCGCACATTTCTCTCTCTCTCTCGTTTTTTTCTCCACTCTCATTTTCTTTTCTTTCAGTTCACCCTGCCTCGTCGAAGCGATATTTCACGCCCGCGGCGAGACCTCGCGAAAAATGCATCTTGCGAGTTGATCGTCCCTCTTCTCTAGAAACAGCGTTTTCACGATCAACGCGCGAAAGTGGATGAAGATGTATACAAGTTTTCCACGTGATCTTCCATTCGTTTCTCGATCGTTTGGACGTCAGGATCGTTAAAGGTTAAAGTGACTGTTATGTTAATTGTTGAACAGCGTGTCTGTTATTTCGGTGAGGATCCATCACATCGTACGAGGTTGCCAATTTTAATCTATAAATGTTATTGGCTGTTCTCGACTTGGAGGAGGAAGTACTTTAACGTAGTTAATATCCAGGATGTATGTATATACTTGTCACGGAATCGTACGATTTTTACTGCGCCCATCGATCCATCTTGGCGTGCCCTTTAAAACGATATCAACCCATTTAAGTCAAAAAGCTATTACTTTAATAGACATCACGGCTTTACTTTTACAGATCCGTATAAAACCGTAAAATCACGTTCGTGTCTTAGCTTTCGTGAAATTGGATTTCCAAAATTAAAATTGAAATATCCTGAGCCGAGGTACTAGTTTCCCGATACACGTAAATTAATGCTCTTTTGTATAGACCGAGTAACTTCAGAAATAATCGATTACACTAAGTGCAATAAATCTGTCTCGAAACAATTTTTGGAAACAATTTTCCCTCTAGATTACCAGCTAGATACATTACGCTTGAAATTTGTGACAGCAAGGAGAAAATACTTCGATATACCAAGATGCTTGTCCATACTTTTGTAAGCTGGGAAAAACGGTATCAATTATCAGAAGGGTGAGGGGAACTAGGTCGATGTTGTTCCACTCGAAAGAACATTTTCAACCTCCGTTTTTCCGCTCCTCGAAATCAATTTTCCCCGGAAATTCGACGGAAAGAAGCGCGTGTAAATCGTTGCAACGTGTGCAAAATAAGGAAAGAAGGTTCCCAAATGGGGAGCTTTGAGTCCATGCCAACATCATTTTACTAACTGCTTAAGTTGTTCGTGAGCGTCGTAACTCGTTCTTAAACTCAACTGTTAAATTCCACGAAATCGCGGAAATCGCGGTTTTCAAGTTGGCGTGGCTCAACGAGCTCTAATTAAAACTGCTTTAAATTCGCCGCTAGTCAAATTTCCATTATAAGTTACCATTATATCTAAATAAATGAATTTTACCTAGAATCTACGACGACTACGAAGAACATTTGTACGTCGCTGTAATTATTACAATGTTCACGTGTTACTTATTCAGAGCTGAGAGTTGTTGAACGATATTTTGTACTAATTCCGAATAGATATAATAAAAAACTTCGTTGAGCTTTCAGGTGCTTAAAATTACTAAACGTTGTGGAATCAAATTAAGAATGCATTCGTCTTTTAATATACAGTTTCTAGGTATACCCAAATATTATATTAACCTCCAATTGCTTCATCATCAACTGTAATATCATCTATATACAGTATACTCTAACACGAACAAAATTGCATAAATCTGACATTATAGAAACGATGAACCTAATGAAAAAGGAGCGCTTGGTTGAATAATGACGAACACTGTATCTACTTCGATTCTACGCCAATTATTACAAAAATTCATTGAAAAAAGAAAAACAAACTTTCAATCCACGTTGACACAGCTTCGTGTCGCGGCAGCGACAAAAAAGAAGTCGCCAATTAATCGAGGCTTTTCGATCGAGTTTCCCCTTTACATGTTTAAAGCCTTCATATCCCAACCCTTAAAACGCTTTCGCTGCACTCTCCCCTTCGATAAATCCATTTTATCCACTTTTCTGCCGTTCCCCGTTCCCTGCACCTTCCCCCGCCGCCCCCGTTTGTCGACTTCGAAATTCGACGAGTGTTCGACGCGCCGCAGCCCTCGAGAATCGCGACTTCGCGCCGCGAAGTTGCAACTTCATCGTCGGTTCGACGGTTCCGCCAGTTTGTCGGATAGTTTTCGAGCACACGACGGGGGAGGGGGAGGGGGAGAGAGGGACGAGAGGGAAATGTCGCGGGCGTGAGCGCAGATATCGAGCTTCAAAGAGTCGTATCCACCCTTTCAGCGCTCGACACACTGCCGGGGTGTGTTCGGTTTTTTAAAAGCTCTGGCCCTGCCATCCACATCGTTGCCTCTCTCTCTCTCTCTCTCTCTCTCTCTATTTCTCCTATTTCTTTTATTTTCCGCTCCCACACCTCGGTGGGAGTGGCATAAATCGAGCGAAATGCAGGCTCGCGCAGCTTCCAGGCACCGGATGCATACGTTGAAACATCAAACGGTTGTCCGGTCCACGAGACAAAGATTTGGCTTCGAAGCGAGAAGCGGAAACGCCGACGCGAGCCTGGTCAGGCTAAAAGATGCATAAACAACAGCAACGGCGACGGGGGAGGAGGAACTCGTGGGAAAATTGCGCGGACGATAAAGAGAATATCTATACATATATGTATGTATCTATGTGCGATACCGTTTCTAAAACGGACACGTATCATTTTTATGAAATTTGTGATACACGGAAGGTTCTGAAATCAATCAGTGTACGTCGTTTGCCATATGTGTCGTACAAATGTATTTTTCTTATCAGAAACTTCAGTTAATGAAACTTTTAATGAAATTGTAATATATATATATATATATATATATATATATATATATAGAGCAATAACTATATTATAATTACCACATTGTGCAGGATTTTTTCCAATCAGTGTAAACTACTTTTTATTAAGAACAACTTTTGCAATACAAATATTGTCCAAATCTTCTGGAACTGAAGCTTCAATTAATCATTATATTACACATAATCACTATATCTCCGTTGAAACTGCGTTTGTACAGCACTGATCAATGATTTCTAATGAAAAACGCCACCAATTGGCTTATATAACCCCTTCATTTAATAAACAAATTCTCCACCACCAGTGCAAACAACAGCATGAAAAAATGCATACGATCATTGTCAAAAACTTCGTTTCTCTTTTCAGAGAAAATTACAACACTTAAGAAAGTATCCACGCACTTTTCAGCAGCGGTGTCGTACGTACTGTGCGCAGAATGAACGATAGACAGGGAAACGTATCGGCAAAGAAAATCGAGCATAAATAAAGAAGGGAGGAAAGGGAGAGGAGAAAACGAGGGATAGACGTTATCCCTCGTCTTTGTTACTCTTCTAACCTCGTAGCACCGGCAAGGGGCGCGTTTGCAAATTACGCGCAGTCTGAGGCGACTTAGAGACTTTCAGAGTTTTAATTACTCCGCGCGAGAGCCGCCAACTCTTTCTTCCTTTGCGCGTTCCACCCCTTCTCTCGTTTCCTCGACCATCCCTCAGCTCTCGCGTCCGCTTTCGCAACTCAACACCGCCACGTACACGTACCATCTCAATTCCGCGAAAGAGCTACGCGCCCGGATATATAAAAGAGAAGCTCGATTCTTTGCCTCATTCCGGCCGATGAGGCCAGCAACTGAGCCGCGCCACTTTTCAAACTGGCGCTGTTAGCCAGCGGATTAGACAGATTCGCGTTTGCGGTTTCCGTAACAGACTCGGGGATGAATTTCGCGAATTTCGAAAAGAAGATTTAGTTTCAAGAAGAACAGCGAGCTTTTGACAGGGGATTAGAATTCGGCGTCACGAGTGAAACTGCACGAGAGTCCTGTGCGATATATTGTACAGTTTGTCATTCCCTTACATTATAATAATATATAAAGGAAATATAGATGGAATAATAATTAATGATTGTGTGATTATAATAACGAAGGAATAATAATTAATATAAAGAAAAAAATATAGGGAAGGTGAATATAAATATTCTCGAAGGGTTAAAACTGTGATTGATCTATATTCATGGGAATGACACTTGTGGTTACAATGTTACAGTATTTCCTAGATAAATGTACGAAAAACTTTGTTTCATGCGGAAAAAAAGTAACGCTTCAAATTCTAATAATTTCCTATTTTTCTAGGATTATGACAGTAACGTTAATAGGGAATAATAAACGTTTAAGCTAAAAGAACGGGACTTAAATAAATAATTGTTTTACCTATTTTAAAGTTTGAAAATTTTCATATTTCAGTACTGAATCTTGCACTTTTCAATTTCAAGTAGATACGGAAAAATTCCACTATCATAAACATCGCAAGCTCGAACGTGTGCTTTACTTTTTTTCAAATACAAAAATTCCCAAACTACTATATCCTTCACCCAAGAAATCTTTAATAAAAATTAATCCTTAAAACCATTCCAATGTTCATTTTCGTATGCCACTGCTCCATAAAAATTCGTATGCCACGAGATGGTGAAAGAATCGAACGAGATTCGACGAAACGATAAAAGTCCAGCAAACAAGGCCGCGGCAAATACAATGGCTCAAGACTTTTTTTCGAGAATTTTTAACCCCCCCCCTCTCTCTCTCTTTTTCAACTATTTCCTTTTCCCCTCTTTGTTCCGTATTTCATGCAGGCATTGTTTCTTTTGTTTACGAGGCGAGCAGAGCAAGGCGGCGTTTTATCCGTTTCTCACTCGCTATTCTCTGAACGCGTGTGACTTAACGTGCGCGCACGGCTCGTTAAACAACTAATACGCGGTGCACATATTTTTACAGGTCACGTTCTGCCTTCGTTCCACCCGCGTAATCTCCCCCCCCCCTCCCTTGTAATACGGCCCATTAGAAAATAGAAGAAAAAAAAAATATGAAAATCGTTGAGCCACTTACGAGCACGCCACTATCCTGCAAACGTGCCTCACGTTCTTGCAACGCGCCACAGCAGTAGTGCAATTTCGTTCCAACGGTTCGAGAGAGTTCAACCATTCTACGCTAAATAATTTTCCAACGTATCAGCAAATAAATAAATATTATTCATTTATTTATCAGCGTCACGATTGATTTAATAAAATGTAAGAATATATTCGTTGGATAAATATTGAAGATAATTAATCCTTTAAATCTGTATTCTTTTATTTTGCATCCCCACTTCGTATTAAATTACGAACGTTCACATTTTTTGCAAATGTTTAAACATCCCCAACAATTACAAACTTTTCTTAAAATTTTTTTCATTTGCTTCTCTTGATTTTCTGAACTAACCTGATATCGATTTAGGGCTGTGGTGAGTTGGAAGTGCGATAAAATTGTGGGAAAGAGAATCGAAAGGAACGAAATGGAAAGAGAGAAAGAGTCGTGAGGAGAATTAAAAAAATACCAGATACCAATATCGTAACGTGCAATGAACACAGTTATGAATGCTGTATTTCCGTATCGATGAAACTATTCATCGACGTGTGCGAATCGCAGAAATGTTTCCCTACGGCTTTATTTCTCCACTCTCTTCCTCTCTGCGTTCTTCTTTTTATTTTCTCCCCTCTCCCCTTTTTTTTTTCTTTTGTTTGTCGGCTCGAAACGAATGGCAATTTTTAACACTCGACTAATAGACGAACTTTCGGAAACGCTGGATTTGAGTCGATATAGCCGACTTAACGTTTCGTCACGAGAGGTTGAAGTTAAGAACAATGAATCGAGCAGAGAACAGTATTAGCTTGTTTTTAATCTTTTTGCTCTGGCGTGCTTTTGATAAAATATGATCTTTGATAATAAGATGCGTTATTCACGCATCAATGCTAATAATACAAGGAGAACGTAATCATAATACAATTGCAATATATGCAATTGCAATAATAACATAGCAGTAATAAAATTTATTATTGTAATCCAAATTTATTTTTTTAAGATAGCGCAATTAATATTAATATAATTGATATTCAAGAAATATAAAATCAAATTTTACGATAATTTAACAGTAACGTGATAATAATTATAATAATTCTAACAATAATAAATTAATTTTACGATAAAGTGAAATAATATAATACGCTCTTTTTACGTAATACACGTACATCTAATATATGCGTGTGGCACTAACCAAAAATTTACTTTCACTGCATACTCCAATATTGTTTAATTCAATATTTCAGTTTTCATAGTTTGTGTTCATTGATAATTTAATGTTCTGCTGCATATTTTTTGGCTATACTATACGACAACAAATATATTCATTCCCTGATAACTAAAATAAAAATATTCTGGACAAAAGAATCATTATATATATATATACAGAAGCGTATACTGATATCAGATTTATTATTTCACTGCTACTTAAACTTTTAGTCACTAATATATGTATATCCGTTTTTATACGTACGTTCGCGTACGAGTTAAATACAAATTATACTTTTAAAGATTATCGTTTGCTGAAAAATTGGGAAAATTTACGAGAACTTGTCAAACGTCGCGATCAAACCGTGACAGTTTCATTCGAGTTGTCAGTGGGTAATTTTAACGAGTCGTGGAAGAAAAACAACCGTTGTAAGTACAGCAAACGTGCGATACAACGCTATCAGTTCAAGGCAATTTCCACGAACCTGAGTTTCTTGTTGGGCAAGTAAGCCGCGATCGAAACGATCGGTCGACAGTGATGAATGTCGCGTTACCGGTGGTCCGCTGTCGTAAAAACTCAACACTCGCCAGGTGGGAAAACTTGGAGTTGGGAATTTCGCGCGAGTGATCGAACACGAGATCAGAACCGGAAGCGGGATGATTTAGCTGTAGCTAAATCACTCGTCCTCGGGTCAGACGAATCTCGACATAATACACAGGTAAACGTAAATTTGAATTTGGACGAATCTTTGTCTCATAATGCCAAATAGGATTCGGTCAAATACGGGGCTTATAAATATGAAAATTTACAGTGCAGTTCCCTACGCAGTTTGCAGTTGTTCATCGCTCGGGAAATTCTACACTGTGTTGTGAAAATTTGTAAATATATTGGCGAAGTGAAGAAATGCAGCGAGAAAATGGAAATTTACACTTTTATGAAAACTACACGATATAAATGATTTTAATATTTTCGGTACACATCGCACGAAAACTTTAATCAATTATAATTACAGAAACGAAAGTTACGATTGTACAGTATTTTAGAAATCAATTCTAATCGCGAAAGTTGCAATCGTAAAATTTCGCGTGAATCGTAACAATGCGAACCTAATTGCGAACGTAAAGTCTTTCGTTTCTGGAGATGAGATTTCGAGACTCCTGTTTTTAAATACAATTAAAAATAATCCGACGATTAAAGTATTATTTTTTAGTTAAGAACATCATTGTTTCTTTTGAAAATACAACATACTATTCTATTGTATTAGATTCTTGAGCGGATTTGAATATCATAAAGAAATTTAGAATAAATGCTTTTCGCCACGAAATGTACATCAAACAAACAATTTACATTAACAATCGTGTAAAATTATTATTTATACAATTTATATTATGCGATGATTACAGGAAATAATTTAGTACAACAAGGAACGTTTATTACTAATAAGTGTCCTGTTCGCACAGCAGAATGTTTATATATTAGAAAATACACAATCGGATAAACGACTGTCATTAATAATTATCACAACAACTCATTACCGTTTGCGCATGCCGCGTCCATTTCGCGTATTTTGCACCTTTAAATTTCCCATAGATGCGCGAACATTAGCAGTTCGCTAACAACGTTGCGTAGAGCAGAAACGAGCAAATTATTGAAGACATTAAGCGCACGGTAAACAAACGAAATGAAATCCGTGGAATTACGAAACAAGAATTAAACGACAGAAGTTAAACAGATTACGTCGGAACGCGTTGAAAACGAAAATGGTTCGAAAACGGAATAGATCGACGAAGACGATAGCTAAAATTCACAGATCCATGCGAACGGGAACAGAACAATCAAAATCGATGAAGGGAGGGAGGTAGAAACAATTCGTATGTTGTAGCAACGAGCTAGCTGACACAGAAGACCTAGTTATCGTGCATGAGTCTCCAAGTCACAGGTTTTGGTACATAGTTTAAACCGGTGATACTCGTGAAACTAGAGGCCAGACCATTTTGGTCTCGTAAGACTTTGCACAGGATGATTACAGAGACGCTAGAAGCTCGAGTTTATGAAGACAGGAAACTTCCAGTGCCAGTGAATCTAGAGGCCCTGAGACTCGAATCGGACCAGGACCACCGAGACGCGTATCGTTGAGGCTGGCCACAGAGTCGTCAAGTCTCGGTTGAATTGTTCAAAGATTACGAAATTTCGCGTCACAAAGTTTCGAGTGAAAGAATGCACGGGGTCGATAGATCTAGAATTGGAAAAAACTGGAGTTCGAGTGTCGGAGGTCGCGAGTGTCACCGAGATTCTTGAAACTTGGGAGAGCCGGGAATTTCTCGATCCCAAAACAGATTTCATAGAATCTTTCTCTTAGATATCCCAACTACACTTATGTTTCCTTCTTTCGAACCGGACTAAACGCGTCTTAACCTCTTGCGCTGGAACGACGTGCCACACACGTCGAGAACTTTTTGTTCCAAAATTCTAATGGTTTCTCAGTTTTAAGTACATTTAAGTAAAGCAAAATAGGCAAAACAAATGACAAATTTATTACTTCTCAATAATTTCTATCCAGTCATACCGACGAGTTCAAAAAGAAAGCGACGAATTGTTGTATACGGTTTGGTCACTCGTTATGGTCCGCAATCAAGTTGCCAGCGCAAGGTGGTTAATTTACGTGTGTATGAGGATTAACCTCTTGCCACGCACGTCAAGAATCTCTTGTCCCAAAATTGCAATATTTCCTCAATTTTATATTTAAGTATATTTATATATATATATTATATAAAAATTATATATATAAATTATATATATATATGTATGTGTTATATTTAAGTGTATTTAAGTGTAACCCAGGAAAAACAAATAATAAACTTATTACTTCTCAATAATTCCTATCCAGCGATACACCGACGAATTCAAAAGAAAAAGAAAGCGACGAATTATCGTATACGGTCACTCGTTATGGTCCGCAATCAGTTGTCAGCGCAAGTGGCTAATGGGCCCCTCTTTCTGATCATCAGAAGTTTCCCGGCACGGCTCGCGACGAGAGAGAGAGAGAGAGAGAATAATTCACCGGGATTTTTTAATTCAGACTGTCGCGAACGATCGCGAACGGGACGTTTGAATGACAGATGCAGTCGGTGGAATTCGTTTCCGGCCGCGCGAAACATTCCCCGGGTACGCGAAATTCATTTCATTTCGCGTTCCGGTGCGGCGCCCGGCCAAAAGTAATTAGTATGCAGATATCCGCGTTTGATGAGCCCAGTCCCTCGTCGTGGGATCTTTTGTTCGCGGAACGTTTCGAAATCGCGACCATCGACACAAACGCAAACCTGGCAAAAACGTCACTGTACCAGCAGTGTCAACAAAGTTCCATGATGGGAACAAGATGTTCGCTGAAAATTCTCGTGAGAGAGAAAGAGAGAAAGAGAGAGAAAAGGAAGAAACAGTCAGACGATTCCCGAGGGGATCGCGAGCTACGCTAGAGAAACTCGGCAAACAATTATAACTTCCGGTGAGAACACCATAATATAGTCGAACTGGTGGCGCGCGTCGTTTCGAAACGTTACATTTATGGCCCCGTTGGTATTGCCGAGCCCTGAATTTCTGGTTTCGGAATTTCGGGGGTTTTGCCGCTGCGGTCGCTAGCCGCCCCCGATCCCTTTCGTCCCCCTACCACCACGTGGCGTCTGCCCACGCCAAAATCCTCTGTCCCGGTCTCTATCTTGCTAACTTCACCTAATTTATCTTTGTCCGGGCCGCGGGTCTGCTCCAACTGATCCAACTCTCCTGCCCATTTGTTTATTTAGCCCCGGGAAGCCCGCAAGCTAACACGCGCGATTCTATCGTATGTTGAATCACGTTCTACCTTTCGTACGACGATTAAACGTTCCCCGCCGTCAACCACATCGCCGAAAAACGACTTTCGACGAAAGGAAAAGAAAACTCAATCATCAATCTGACGTTCCTTACGAAGAGGTGAGACAACACTGCGGACGCGTCAGAAGTTGGGGCAACGTGGTTAGAGACCAAGACAGAAATCTGACTTCGGAAGATACGTGTACACGTGTGTACAGAGGATACTTGGCAGTTTGTACGTGACCTTAGCCATTAGTTAGCGAAATTGGCTACCGAACGCTATACTCTCTGAACTGCCAAACACCGCCAAACTTGCCCTCTCAATCGAAACTGTCGTACCAATTCTGAAATTCTAATGTGAAACATTTGTTTCTGTCTTACTTACAATATTTTCTCTCGGACAATTGTCGTCGTACGACGATTTTTATGTAAACTGGAAGACGCTGTTAAAAGCCAACGACACGAATGTACATATACGATACACGTGGTACAACAGTATATATTTACGTTTTTTATACATCAATGCGTTATTAATAATTGATAACAATACATCGATACCATCAATCGACGATGAATTCATTTCGGATGCAGATCGTGACAGTCCGCCAGACTCTATCATCGTCACGGAAATTCCGATTACAAACTCGTTAAGAATATTTCGAACGTATTTTCCCAAACGTCGATTATCCCCCCGGTAATGGAGACGATAACACGCGATCAGGGAGTTTTTTTAAACGTGGCATTCTGGGTCACGATCGACGTCTCCTATTCAACGTTTCTCCGCGTCACGCGACGGGTCGCGTATTTTCGCGATTTTTAATGATTCGCGGCCTCAAAGCCGGCGCGCAACACACGGAGAATTTTCACCCGTTCCGTTCGTTTCGGTGGCGATGAAAAAGAAGAGGAATTGGAGAAAGGGAGCTGAAAGTACGACGCCTTCCAGTAAACGTGAGCCACCATTGCGGCAGCTCGTCGCCGCTTTCAAAAGATGTATATACTCGCGTGTTCTCTCTCTCTCTCTCTTTCTCTCCTTCGTCCCTCGTAAAAAAAGGGAACGACCCGGGTAGACGAATCCTTTCTTTGTTAAACGCCGTTCACCCGACCCACTGCCCGGAGACGTATTTCACGGCTTGTTTCTCACGCCGTCTGCGAAAAATAGGAGAACTTCGCGGCATAACCGACTGATTGCATCGTGGTCGATGCGGCGTGGCCATTATTGTCGACGGGCGACCGACGCTGCGAGAAAAGCACGAAAAACGACGGAGAATAGAACAGAAGGCTCGTTAACCGTCTCAATAATGCGAATTTCTTTTCTTTTTCCGGTTTATTCTGTGAAAGTGATTGAAATTTTCTTTCTGTCCTTTTTTTGTTTTTTAAGTGACGGTATTTGAGAACAACACAGGTCCATTTTTGGTAATTTTGAGATGAAGAGAAAAGATTTTCTGAAAACAGCTGACGAACCTTGTGATTTTAATAAATATCCGAATTCCAGACTCCATTCTGCAACTGATAATTTCGATAAGTCTCGAACAACTAGTTAATTATCCAAAAAGATTGGATCGCGCGGAAGACAGAGAAGGAACGAAATTAATTGCAACGTATCATACGGGTCGGGACGGACCCGGACAGTTAAAATTAACTGATTGTATACGTTTTCAGAAGAGTTCGAAAATCTAAACAACGTTGTTTCTCCAGCCGCGACGAAAGGAAAAACATAATCGAGTAGAAAATAAGAGAGCGATCTGTCGCGTGGAAAATAACGAGAGTTCACTCCGAGCCAACAACAGACAGAGCAAACACGGAAACGGAAATAACGACTCGTGATCTCGGCCGGCGGACGATCTGGATCGGTATCTCCCTCCCCCTCTGGGTGTCTAGAGGACACACGACGATATCTTGGCGAAGGTCTGGGGTTATTGGACTCATCGAGCTTACGTCGACGGATGGAACAGCGTCGACCAGCCGGTGGGAAGCAGCCGAGACGGGGCCATTCGCCTGGCGCCCTTTCAGATCAACGCGAACCACCGCAACGATCCTCCTCCTCCTCCTCCTCCTCCTCCTTTCTCCCCCCCCCAACCCCCCCTATCAAACACAAACTCCAATTCTCGTCTCGATCGGAATCACCGGAAATCCCGTCAGCGATCCACCGCTGCGTTGGAATTTCAGGAAATATGATTCTCGTCCCTCGACCTTTTTATTTTGTTTCCCTTGTACTCCTTTAATTGGGTTGACTACGAACGACACGGGAAATGTGAAATTTAATCAGAAGCCGACTGCGAGGACACTGTCGTCCGACGAAATGAAGAAAAAATGTCAGAAACGGCGGAAGATGACGTTTCGCGACTCCTTTGTCGCACGTAACCGCAATAAGTCACGATTTTTTGTGATCGATGAAAGATATTGTAGAAATTGGGGAAATCAGTGGCTCAGAATGTTCATACATTTTTAAATAGAAAGCCTCTCTCTTTTTTACATCAATGTTGTTGGAGAGTATAATCACCTCGTTATTGTACCATAGCGATGCCTATGGATGTTTTTATGTTTTATAAAGGGACTCGGCTACTCTTTTGTTTTTTCGTCCCTCACTCGGTGAGATAAGATATAGCTGCGACCATCGCGTGTAAGCACGGTCTACTGATTGCAAAAATCCCTTCTAGTTGCCATAATCCTAAACAAAATTCCAACAAAATTCTTCTGTCATTCTACGTGAAAAAGTATTAGGGTAAATTTGTAATGTTGAAAAATGAAATGTAGAAAAAAGCAAAAATCCGATCATTTAGAAAACCATCCTTCGCATATTCCAACCGCACCAAGGTACACGCTTGCGACTTATCCTCTCGTGAAAAATCACTTTCACTCTCACATCGCGCCGCAGCAACACCGCGTGCCAAACTACACGAAGAAGAAAGCAAAGGATAAACAGCCGCGAAGTGGGTCGAACACGGTTTAATTCTCGATATGCCATTAAAGTTGCATTACGATTCTTCGATTTACATACGTTACGTATGTACGTTCTGTCGCGCAGGCTGCGGCACATCTTCGTACTCTCGACTCGCGTTTCACACCGCCAATGAACTCGCGGTATTCGTTGAAACTCTGCCAAGCATGGATAACAGAACGCCACGTTTCTTTTTTCTGCTTTCCTCTCTCTCTCTCTCTTTTTCCCTCTACGATCCGCGTGCCGCGTCCGAGAAGTAACACTTGTTGATCGGGCCCGCAGACTATGATTTAACGAGTGAACGTGACGCGGAATTAATCACCTGGCGGAAAACACCGAGCGCTCGTCGTGCTGGTTCTCAAAGACGCGGCGAAGGTGCGGCACCAGCAACGTGTCACGAACAAAGCGAGCACGTCGGGATTCGATCCGGGGATTCGCCGGAGGAACAGTTACACAACGCGTAAATGCAGGGGGAAATTATCATTGCACTTCCGACCGATAACGTCCTCCGGGGCATTTGCATCGAGAAGCTGGCCGAAAGTCGATTTCAACGAATTTCACTCGCCCATGTGGAATTTTCGATGGCAGAGAAAATTTATTACACGTTGTTCGCATATTATTATTATTATTATTATTATTATTATCGAGACGAAAGGCAGCATGTTTTCCAGGAGAAAAACAATTTTCGAACGTTAGCTGAGCCACGAAATTTTAGATTACGAAAATTTCGAGTATTTAATAATTATATGATAGTATTTAGTATTAATATATTTAAATATAATATATTATATATTAATTTTAAGTTACGCAATAACATTTGGAACGCGCGTGCAATATATTTTGATATTAATCCTTGAAAGTTCAACAAGAGTTCTGCAATTGTTCAAAAAATGTGTTCCGTCTGCACAAACTCGCGAGATGAATACACATTCAGTTGCACTGCTGTACAAATCTCAATATTTAAAACCCTCCATAGATATTTCGACAGTAGAGTACACATCCGAACAAAAGAAAATCCGCGGCAATTTTACACGTTAACTCGGAACAAATAATTGCCAAAATAAATATAAAAGAAACCTTCGTGGAAAGAATCGATGCGATCCCGATGTGTGATTTTCATGCGAGGATGTAATTTCACCTAACGTTTCGACGAACGGGAGATACCGGTACGACCGGTGAAAATCACGCGAGGCCGCGAGGTTCGATGGAAATCGAGCGGCCGATCGATTCGTCCGTACTTTTATCCAACCAACATCTAATTAATCACTGTAATTAACAATTTCGTGTTGGGGCGGCAGCTAAACCGGCTGGAATTCAGCCCCGGGGGGGAATGATGGAAATAATTACCGATGAAATCAGTTCAATTTCTCACAGCCGTGGCCGCGAGACCGATCTCCGCTGGACAGAAAATCGGAAATGCCGATGGACGCCGATTAATTTTCCAGCTGGTAGGGACACGATGCCACACATTCGATGCTAGGAAAAAAAATATCGGAGGAGAGAGTGATCATTGTCACGAACAAACGAACGAAATGATGTCTCGACTACGAACAGAATCAAGTTCAATACGAGCCGTTTTCTTTGAAAAATGGCACGAGTCACTTGTTTCAAAAGAAAAAAGAAAAAAAGAGAATCAAGTTAGTGGTTCGATTAATTACAATTCTGCGTGATCTTTTCATTTTGCAAACAACTTGCGGTCAACATGTTGAAGGCCACTGAGGTTTTGTTGATAGAAGTTTAGGACAATGACAGGCAAAATTATAAATATAATTGAGTGGCTCGTGCCACTTTTGAAATAAACGGATCGTACGTAGTTAGAAATCCGAGTCAGGTTCCACATTCAAGCTTTGCTTCGTGAGTTTCGAAAGGAAAAATAAAGTGGCGTACGTCCAACATTTTTGTAATTAGTTTTTCAAGTATTAAAAGCTTTGTACGTTTAGTTTCACGACCAACTATTGTTATAATTTTATTCATTACCGAGAACTGCCGGTACTTCATTCCAGCACGTAATTAGGAAAGCAATAATAGTAAACGCAAAACATCACCAGAGTGACGTGCAGCATTACGATTCAGCCCTTCAAACGTTTCAATGAATACACGCCCGCAATGTATTCGTTTTGTATCATTTCAATTATTTATATAGCTCGACGTGCACGATCTCATTTGGCGCAATTTCAATTTTTAGTACGATTTCGTTAATCGCACGTTTCATACGAATCAAAATTGACATCGAAGTTTCGTCTCGTGGATTTCAAACACCACACTCGAAAGTATACATTTGCAGTGTATTCGTTTCGTGCAAGCTTGCGGGACACTCGATCTCTACCTAAGATCGAAAACTATTCCATTTAGATTCGAGTGTACTTTGAAAGTACACTATCAAAAATACTGTTGCCTATCAACATCGTCGTTTTAGTTTCAAGAATTACACACAGATATCCGATTCCATTTCTATCTCTCCCGCAACAAACATTCTAACCGCTGTTCGTTATTCATTCCCGAACCTCGACCTTTTCTTCACCAAATTTATTTCACAATTTTCCACTTTTGAAGTTTTCAAAAGGGCAAAACCGATTGTATTTCACACGCATGTGCTAGCAACGATGCAATTTCGGAATTGCAGATAGACCATCGATTGTTTAGCTTTCCATGGTTTACGACCGGGTTCTCAATAAACACGGAATATTTCAGCTTAGGGAAACGATTTGCAAATAATTCATTTTCTCTTTTTAAAAATCTTGTATTAAAAAGAGAATCTGGCCATAGATTAGCGAAGATGACTAACATTTTTTGGTATTTGACTGCTCAACACTTAGAACCGTCGAAACGATTGCAAGTTTCGCAGAATCCATTTACAATGACTCTCATTAATACTCAGTTGAATATTCGGACGCTAAATACTGAAAACGTTACAATTTTAAATTGTATAAATTAAAAAAAAAAAAAGAAGAAGAATCGTACGACGATAAACTTCTAGAGTCATTCTAAATCATTCCGCTTTCAAAATGTGTCATTCAGTTTATTCTAAAATATTCCTATTCTTATTTCAAATATTCCAAAATGTGTTTATGTCGCGTAGAGTAGGTGGATAAAATATACAAATTGTTATAAATTTTCACGACGTGTAGAAATATTGGAAAATTTTTTTGCACAACAGAGTTTACAATGAACTTGAAGATTGAACCTCCAAAAACTTGATGTATAATTATTTTTTTGGCCATCTTGAACGTTAGACTTGAACGACGAAAATTCAAGTTCAATAAATTGGCGAAAAAGAAAATCGTGCAGCAAGTTTCGAGTTTATTGTAAACACAATTGTGAAAAAATTTTTCCAACATTCTTACATATCATTGTAAAGACAATTTGTATCTTCACTTCGTCATGTACTTCGTTACGTAAGGACACTAAAAAAAAGACGCTAAAGTAAAAATATTCTAGAGTAAAACAAATGATGCATTTTGAAAGTAGAGAGGTTCAAGCTTTAAAATGAGCCACTCAGATTTATTGTTGTTTCACAAAATTACAACAGCTTCAATACAAACGAAATTTCCAACATATGCTACGTACAAATATTTCGTCCAAATTTCATAATGTAGTTCCTTTAGTTCCCAAACTCCAACTAACAAGATCGTAATAAAATAAATGCCCGTAAAATAATATTTGCAAAAGATTCGAATCCAATGACTGAAAAGCTCGAGTACGAGGTATTCGATCGCATCTTTGGTATCAGACAGGAAACCGACGTCACGGACAAATGAGCGGCAATGACGTGTTGAAGAATCGATCATCGAACGGCGGCCGCTTATCAGCGGAAGACGGCCGTCGCCGAGGTCTCCGCGAGCTTCAAGGTGAAAAATCGAGCCACGATCATTCGCGTGAGATTTCGACTACGATCTAGCGACCGTGCCGACGACGTAATGTTATGCACGACACGCTCTCGTCGGACGACGTGGCGACAAAAGTGGGAAGGCGATGTAGAAAAAACCGGCGATAGAGAGAAGAAAAATGCGGCAAGCGCGACGCGAGGATTGGCGATAATAAGAAAAATAAACGTTCGAGCAGGAATCAAAGGAAAAAGAGATCGTTGATCTCGAGCGAAGAATATTGACACTTACGTGTACAACTATATTGTAAATTTATTTTTTATTCAATTCGAAACACGTGCAGGAATATATTACGTTGTTCAGGCGCTAGAAAACATTTTCCGACATCACTTGTTTCGTCGGTGTATTTTAACTGTATTTTAGATTTCTAGAGAATTTGCTGAATTCCACTTTGGGATCTCCTCGAAAAGAAGTTACGCTCTCATCGGAAGAAGTTTCAAACTATAAAAAAAACAATTGCGCAATTAACGAGCACCTCGGGATATTTTCAGAATTTTTTAAAAAAGTTTAAAGCTACGAAGAGATTAAATCTGACCGTAATTCAATTCAATCCATTCACAGAGGATTAACAAATTAGTCACCGAAGAGAATCAGAAATCACGACGCGATAAATCATCATTCAAACAGCACGATTAAATGTAACAAACGAAATAATATTTCTCTAACGGTCCACCTCCGTAATATTCACGTCTGCATATACAAAAATAGAAATTCTTTCTCGAAAGAACGATATTTCACACGAATTTAACCAGTAAAACGACAAAGCCGCCAAGACCAAAACCAAGAAACAAAATAACACAAAATAACAAAAAATAAAAAAAGCAGCTGTTTCTTAGAATCTAACAAGCTCGCAATGGGTTGATAAAAATTACAATTCAAATTCAGATTCCGCGGCAACCAATGCGCGTATCATCCCCTGACGTCCGGGACAGGATGATAAAAAACGTAACTTTATAGAGGGTGAAGGAAAGAACGGTCGTAAGACCGCGAGATATCGTACCCTTTATTCCGACGAGGCGAGAAAGGAACAGCTTATTTTGCCTGCGGATCAAACGGACGTAACCGAGGAAGGGCGGAGGGAAATACTCGTGGAAATTGTTCGCGCCAGTCGGCGAGATTTTTCAACGAAGTGACGTGCGACGTGCACGCGCCGAATTCGCCGCGAAATTCCCGGAGGTACCGTGAGAGATCTCGGGACCGGAAACTTGAATTGCGGGAGGTTGTTTCGCGGCGGCGACGACGTGGCTTCGCTGGGAAACGCGGTTTAATTAGAATCGAATTCTCGGATGATTCTCCGCGGGGCAAAAACAGGGGTCTCCTTGCGTCGTATTTCACGCGAGATTAATCATTGTTCCGCAACTTCTCTGTGAAAATAAAGACACGTGGCTGGTGCAGCGGGGAGCGTAAGAGAACCATTAATCACGGGGTTTACTGTAAATTCTTTCCTACGACCTGTTGGTATTGAAATAACACAGACGAATAATTAAAACCAGAATAAACAAATTGTTAACATCCGGGTTGGCTCGGTTTTTTTGCGCGACGTTTCTTTCTACAGTGAAATGTTTCAATTTGAATGATTTACCGATTTACTTACCCTAGAATTCTTTAGTTTCTAGAATAATAGGCTCTTCGATGGCAATCGGGGATGAATTTAATTTCCAGAAAAAAATCGACTTTTGCATCACACACGGAAAGGATCATTTAAAACTGGCAATTGATCGTGCAAACATTTTCTACGATTTTGTATAGCTCGTTACTGGCAATGAAAAACGATTCAATCCGTAGTTATTGGTTCGGTTATGCTCTCCACGGTGGAGCGATAAATCATACCGGAAAGAGAAATCGGCCGCGTGCGGCAGGGGGAAGGAGGGGGGGGGGTGAAAAAAATCATTGCTCGAATTGAAAAGGCTCGGAAACAGACGATAAACGATCGTCTTGGGTAACCGGTGTACCACGATTTTACACGGTGCGGCAGCTTTTTATCGTGGCCAACCCCTATAATTAATCACCAGCTAATTAACGAGGGAAAATCCTCGAGGAGGGTGAGAGGCGACCGACGTACACGACTAATCCGAGCTGTATACGCTCTGTCCACTATCCAACTTGTGCTGAATTTAGAAAAATCTATACCGTGCGGTTTCTTTGCCCCTTTGCTGATTGTTTTTTTTTTCTTTTTTTGACGAAATGATCGAAATTTTAATTTAAATATATACTTACACGGGACGAAGATTTTTTGATGAAAAGGTGACAAAAGTGACGAAGAGAAGAAAAGAGGAGTAAAACTGAACGAAACGCGAGAGAATAAGACAAAATTAATCCAATTAATTAAATTGGACTAATTCAGAAATTGGGCAGCTATTCTTGGCGGAACAGATGTAGAAAAATTCCGAGAATTGGTTAAGTGAATTTACCTGCGTACAAATTTTGGTAATCAGGGGAAAAGAGAAGAGAATCTGCTGCGCAGATTAGAACGCTCACACGATGCAAGAAATGAATAGAAAATAAACCAGACCAATTCGAGAGCCGGAAAGTTTCGTAGAAATTCGAATCCATTTCTAGAAATTCGAATTTTTCGTAATTAAATTCTTCGTATATAATAGATCTCAATCCCTAGTAGGTTTCGTTCCTCTACGAGTTTTATATTTCAATCGATCACTCTGTCGTTAAACAAAAAAATCTTCGAGAAATAGTGCTGCTTTCTCTGTGAATGAAATAAAATAGCGAAATTTCGACAATCGCGAGGAGAATGAAATATTTTTGAAGCGACGGGATTAAACATACTTCGATCTAATGAAGGGACCGTGAGCGATTCTAATAAATGTGTCAATTCAATTAGCACGGATTTCCAAGCTCGATCACGCTAATGTTCTTACGTTTAGATCTTCTCCGATGAAGATTCTAATTCCTCTCTTCCTAATTAAAGGAAGCAACGCATCTCTTTCAATGGAATGAAACAGTCGTTTCGTTCGATCGAGAATAATTTGTCCGTAAACCAACACGAGCACTCGATACCGAAGCTGCAATCGTTAACACGTTGACTGCCACGATAATCACCGGCGACATTCCCATTTCAATAAATACTTCTAAACGATTAAAATATCATCGGGAGATTCGAGTGAAAATTTTAAATAACATAAATAACTAGATAACACGAGATAAAATGAGAGTCGCGCTTTCGCATTTTTATATATCGCAACGTGATATTTTGCAAAAATTAAATATTCCCTGCCGCGAGCGTAACGTATGAATCTTGCACGACAGTCAACGTTATAAAAAAAAAAAGAAAGAAAGAAAGAGAGAAAGAGAGAAAGAGGAGCACGTTGATGAAATAATCGCTGCAAATAGCACTGGCGGCTGCGAGCGATTCGCTGGCGTTATCGGTGTCGCCTTATCGTTCGGAGTTGATAAGAAATTCGCCTGTGCGGCACGAAGAGAAAGAATGGAAAGAAGGGAAGGGGGGAGAGAGAGGAGGAAGTAAACGATGAAGATTCGATCGTTACGGCGATAAGATAACGTGGAACGAGCACCACGAATGAAACAGCAGCGATCCCGCGATCTCTCGTCGAGTCAAACTCGATCGTTGAACGATCCGGATTCGTAAATTCGTTCGGCCTCGGACCGGACCCCGCCGCGTTTGATATCACGGCGAAACGAATCGTGCCGATGATGACTCGGCTCCGTTTTCAACCGCGATTTTTCGCGCGCGAAGCGTCGTCGGCGCGGCCCGCGATACGTGACCCACGTTTACGTGCAGATATTTCATAACGGCAGCGAGAGAACGAGAAGCGGGAGGCTGCCGCGTGTCGCGCAATAACTTAAAGTGTGCAAGGGCGAATCGATTTGATACACGTGAAAAACGGAGCCGGAGGGGTGGCTGGGTGAAGAGAGGGAGGGAGGGGATGAGAAAGAACGACGCGATAACGGCGTGTAGAGTGCAAATGTAAGTTTGCTCGACGAAACTTTATATATATATATATATATATGTGTGTGTGTGTGTGTGTGTGTGTGTGTGTGTGTGTGTGTGTCCTCTCTATCCCCGCGATTTTTCTCTGTTCCTCTGAGAGAAACACCGAAAACGGAGTAACAACGCACACCTCAAGACGGCAAAAGACCGACTGAAAAGCACGCGAGGGAGGGAAGTCCACTTGTTTCGGTGGGGTGGGGTACGCGCGTTTTCCGTAGCGGCGTGGCACGGCATCAAGTGAAGAAGAAAAAGGAGTGGGGGGTTCGAGCGCGAGCTGGTGGGGGAAATGCGGGAGAAGTGGGGGGAGGGGAGGGGAGACTGGTGTCGCGCGATAACCGTCGCCGAGGTGCAAACCAGCCGCGAATTCGAAAGGCGGCCAGTTGCTGTTCGCGCGTCGTCTACGCCGCGTCGTGCGTGCATCGTGTCGAGATACACCGGAGGTAAAGATACATCTCGTTCAATCGTCGTCGTCTCCGAGTCTCGCGGCGTCGTGCAAACGTCGTTTCTCTCGTGCCTCTCGAGGCGATTCTGCGCTATCGATCGCGGCATCGCAGTGTGGTTTTTTTCACCTTCCAACCAATCTCCCCACACTCTGAGAATAAAGAAAAAAGAGAAAGAAACAAGAAGCGCGAGTACGAGTCCTCGAGATCTCAAGCAGCTCGATAATAACGCGAGAGAGGGGCCTAGTGAAAAGTTCACTCGCGAGTGAAGATCACGCGATGCAAAAGGTTACAGAGGCGTCGATCGCGCGCGACTCTTTACCCTCCCCACTCTCTCTTGATCCTCGAGAGGAATGCTTGACCTTCCAACGGCGACAATCCGTGCGAGCCGCGGTTAACATCCTCGAAAGATCGTTGCATAACTGCATGACACGGCAGCGGCGGCACGAACGATGACGATAGAGAGCGCGTCGCGAAATACCGACAGATTTTTCCGCGGCTGATGCAAACAATGGGTGTGACTGTCCGCCCAAAGCCACGTAGAAGAAAGAACTCGGTCAATGAGTCGCGTTATCTCGTCCACGACCACCGACGACGACGACGACAATCGCGTGGGCAAACCAATAACGTAGCGGATGACCGAATGGGATCAGTGTCGTCGGGTTCAATCGTTCGTGTAACGCGTCGTTTCCCACGTGGCACGTACGTGCGTGCGGTCGCGACGCGTGTCAGCCGTCGTGCATAGTCTTCGACAGAGGAGGAACCGACTTGATCGTCGATTAACTCGATCGTCCGTCCCCCTTCTCACTCGCTACGAGCATTTCCCTCCTCTAAATTTACTCCCGCTTCCTCGCGTTCTCCTCGAGAAAGAATTCACTTCTGAAGCTTGTGCAACGATACGACGTTGAGTCCAAGCAGTAACGATAATAATAACAACCAAACGATTTGCTTTGAATGGAATAACGACGTTATGGTAATCGTTCACACGAGACGCGTCGACCGGCACGCAGCTGTCGGAGCCACAGACGAGACGTTCTGCCAACATTTTTCTCGTCGCAGCTGCACGGTGTGCACAGCCGCGTTGTACGTAGCGCTGTGCAAACGTTTCGCGTATCGAAAGGGTTAGCCATATCGGTTTTCGATGCGATCGTTTAGTCGCAACTGCACGTTCCACGCTCCGTGCCGAAGGCTGTGACATCGATGCTTCCGCGTTTGCCCTGCGCTACTGTCAGACACTGAAAGAAATTTCACCGGGCTCCACACACATACACATACACACACGCTTTGATTTTTTTCTTTCCTCTCCCCCCGAAAACTCGACGACGTTCACACAACACCACATGGGACCGGACCGGCTGGAACGCACTCGCGCGGTAAATTGACTTTGCCCCGATGTACGCGCTTTATCGCGCGTAACGATTTCTGTAAGAGCATAATTTCTCGACAGGTTCGTTCGTAGTGGATAAAAATAACCAGATCTTCTCTCTTTCCCTTCAACTCCTCTGTCTGAAAAATTCATGGCGCCAGCGGGAAAATCTGTTTGTCGCGAATTAGCGTGTCGGCGTATCGTCTCGAATCGATCGTAATCGAATACATCGGTCGGTGGGATTCTTCCGTCGCTGGGCGAGCTGTCGATAAAAATAACGAAACTTCGTATATATATATATACCGTGTAACCAGTCGTCTCGGCGATAACGGAATCGAATCGCGTCGGCCAACTTCGTTCTTCCTCCGAGTGAAATAAACGCCCGTGGAATTCGATTCGATCGGAAGAAAGTATACCCCCCCGACGTGCCCTCTTATCCGCGCCACTTCCAACAGAACGATTAATCGAACCTTTCGCTGTATACCTATAGCATATATATATATATATATATTGGAACGAGAGCTCGGCCGTGATTGCGGGATTATCCGTTGTCTCACCCGGCTAACGGCTAGAGTTTGACCTTCGAGATATCCGATCTTAATCCCTTGAGGGGGGCGGCGTAAAGAAGTCTCGATCGTCGTCGAACGAGCTTCGACCATCGAGAGGGGTGCTTCTTCCTTCTCCTTTGCTTTCCTCCCTCGTTTCTTCGTCGTTATCGGTAGCTGAGAATTGCCAGCGATTTACCAGTTCGCAGAAGTCGCGGTGTGACGATAACCACGCGAAAGAGCAGATAAGAAATTGAAATAAGGAACGGGCTTTCGGATTCGGGAGACGAAATCGGTTCGGAATCAACGAAGGGTGGGGAAAACGTAACAAGTTCGGGTAGCTGAGAAGAAACTGCGGATGTCTGCGTGCATGTTAATATTATTTTCGTGAACGTGATTGAAAATGATGAAATGGATCTTGTCTAATTTATCTGATTAGCTCGCGGATTTAGCCAACTCCGAACAATTTCGTTTCGACAGTCTGACAATCGAGGAACATAAAAATATCTCTCCCAATTGAGAATCAAGATGCGTACGCCAGTCGCTCGTTGCAGACGAACTAAATTCTAGTTACCGTGACAATCACACGTTGCGCTCTATTCTGGTTTAACCATAGTTAACTATTCCACGACCCGAATTCTATCCACCCGTGTCTTTTTCCCAAGAATAAGATCCACCGTGACACGAGACACACCTCGCCAGTGTTGGCTGTAGACGTTCGTCGCGATCGAGTGACACACGCTGGATCGAGCTGGTGGTGAGAGATCACGTAACGGGAAAGCGATTTTGCTCGCGCTTGTCTCGTGGTTGGTCGCGTGCGCGTGAATGGAAATCGCACAGAAGGAAAGTTTTCAACGAGTGGGCTAGAACACTGTACGCCTGGGCAAATAGCTTGGAACAATCTAATGGGATATATGAATATCCATTAACGGAAAGTAAATCAGCCGCGGCGAAAATGTTTAACCAGCCGACCGCGAAAATCGTACCGTGGACGTCGAGGTTGAATAATTTCCTCGGCAACATCCTCCTCTACACGTTGGCAAATCAACCTACACGTACGCACGCACGCAACTTTCTGCACCGTGTTCCTTCTCCACGCCAGTTTTCCATCCACGTCGACCCGACCTGACCACCACCATCGATTCGTCCATCGACTCCGACTCATTTCTCTCCACCTCTCTCCCTTTGCTCGTTTTTCTCGTTAGGTATGTACCGCGTTCGTTCCTCTTGCCGGAGATGGGATCAAGTCCAACGCTTACAAACCCGAATCAAGTCTCGTTTTGTGCTCGAGAGGAAGAACGTTTTCGAGAAACAAAAATTCTATTTCTTGATCAAAAGTCTCTGTGATACAGACAAATCTTATCCAAAATGGGTTCGCCTAAAACGGACGTTACATTTCGGTAGATGTTATCGAAATATATACGATTTTGTGTTCAATCTATCACGATCAGTGTTACGAACTTTCGTGTCGCGCCAAGTGTTTTAAAAGTAGACCATTCCAACGATAGAACATACTTAGAGACGTGCAAACGTAAATCAAGGCGCTCGATCCCATCACTGTCTATCGATATTTGGAGTCTGTTCCATTTTCGGAAGCAAAACAAATGCTCGTTCGAAACTATCCTAAACTCGAATATCTTTGAGAGTACTTAAGAAAATTAGAAATACTCGAAAAGAATTCGAATCCAATGATTAAAGGTTCAATTTACTTGTGTACTCGGTCCCACACTACTCGAGTCTGTTTTAAAGTAACTATCCCAAATTCGAGTTTCTTTGAAAGTTAGAAATACTTAACACTAGAACTACCGAGGACCAAAGTACAAAGATCGAGTCAAAAAAAAAATTTGAATGCAAGGAATATGAAAAGATTTTACAATACGAACTTTTATTCATATGTTTTACAAAAGTCACTCGAATTTCTAAAAAATGTAACATTGTAAATCCGCAAAATTACTCTAAAAAGAATTAATAATAAATTGGTCATTTATTTGGTGGTTCTAGTGTCAAAAAGAGTTCCAATGATCAAAGATTCTTGAATCTATCTGTTCCCTCGAGGTACTCGATCTGAATTCTATTCCGGTGTTTCCCGGTTAGGCTCGCCACTCGTTGGCGCACGATAGTTCCGTACGAGGCAGCGAGCATCGTCGTGGTTCGTTGGTTCGTTAGTTGTATCGAGAGCGTTGTCGCCCAGAGAGCAACGTCAGTGCACGGCCGCGCCGGTGGCCAATTAATCGCTCACGCTTGCTCGTATATTCGCGTTCCACGATGTGTTGATCGGTGCCAGAGAAAAGAAATGAGAAAAAAAAAAGAAAAAAGTGCGAATTCCAAGCGGAAATACGAAGCGTACAAAGAAGCGTGTCGATTCGAAGTGAAAACCGGTTGGCGCGAGCGCTCGCTCGTTACCAGATTGAGCGCGGTTCGCTACCATCGTTTCACACTCGTTTCGCGATCGTTCGACATTTTTGCAACGTGGAACCCTTCAAACGGACCGGAGAGACACTATACAAAACTTATCCATATTTTTGCGACACCTTCCAAATGCAACACCCGTTGCATTCAATATGCTCGTCAAGTCAGAATAGAACAACGCTCGTGCTAGTCCTAGCCTGAGAGTGTGTATAAAAAAAGCGTGGATTATCCGATTCCACCCGCTCCAGTTACTCGGATCACAGTTGCGTCGCATCGTCCTTTGATTCTTCGTCGAACGACACCCCGTGAAATTCACAGCTCGCGACACGGGAGACGATAGTGCGGTAATTAGAGGGCAAAGAAACGAACACAAGCGTTCGTTCTTCTGTGAAAGTTTCCGAGGTGTGTGCTCAAAGGTTCGTCGCAAGAACACTGAATCGAACGTGGAAAGGAAAATTGAACGTTCGTCAAAGGACTTGAACGTCGTCTGGCAACTCTCAGTCCCGCCCCACCTCCCCCGCGTAAACATAATCACATTCATCACCGGTCGCAGTGACAAATGGGATTAACGAGGATCCCACGTTCGAGACGGACGCGTAATAACGCGCGTTCGAAATCTTTTAACTCGCCGGAAGAAACGAGTCGAGCGCCGCGTGCTCGTTAGACTAATCAACAAGTCGACTCTGGAGTTTTTGATACCGTGTTCGCAGAGGGAGCACAGAGAGAGGGCAGAGACGAGAAAGAACCGGAAGAAATTAAGAGCGCAGCGCTCTCGAGAAGAGTCAAGCTCGCGGAAAAATTCTCTCCTGTCTTTTATTTATTTTTTTTTTTCTTTTTTCAAATTCGACCCGCCTTTCATTCGCGCCACCCTTTTCACGACCATTGACGCGCCTCTTTCCTTCATTCAACCGGTTCTCCCTCTATCACCGACCTGTATTCTCGCTCGACGAATGGAAATTTTAATTCATTAAAAATCGCCAGCTACAACGTTTCTACAAACGGGCTCTTTCTCTCGTCGTTTTCGCGCGCCAAATTAGCGGGGGATTTTTCGCCCCCTCGCGTTAGACGGAGGATCTTCGCGTCTCGTAGAGACCGTGGTCTGCGATCTCTCGTTTCGAGGAGAATTACGACACGAGTGAACGTTGGAGTATATATAGTAGACGATCTTGCCAACGCCAAGTCTGTGATTTCTCTTCTGGAGGGTTGTTCCGGTTTTCGATGAGAAGTCACAGACGTTTCTCTTCCCCTTGATTTCCACTCTCGAGGAAAATTATGACCCGAGCGAATGCCGTACTGTACGATGCTTCTTCCGTAAACCTCTTCGATCGATTTTTTCAAAGCAAATTACAACGAGTGGATCAGTGTCGGTAATACACGTTCTCGAGGAAAGGAACAACTACTCCGGCACGATTCAACTAACGCCAATCAACTCTCTCCTCGTTGCTTGAACACTCGAGTATTTAAATACGGCCGCGTTGTTGAACTGCACGCGGCGCTCTTACGAAAGACTGCGACACGTGCGTTCTTGCGATTTAATGAACAGAATCGTTTCATCGACGAGCCGAAGAAAGAGCTCTGATAATTCGATAATCCCGTGTGTATCTTCTCTTATTTGTACGCTCGCGCGTATTGTTCAGAATTTTTACTCGGTAACTTTGAAGTTTGAGAGTGAATTCGTTTCTACGAATCGAAGTAAATAAGAGCGACTGAATGACAAAGTAGTTTAAATCTCCAGTTTCTCTGACCCGACTATTGGAACTGGATTCACTTAATAAATCCTCCAACTCTCACATCTTTCAAAAATGGTGCACTTAACTTGGCCATTCGTCGTTAGCTTTCACTTTTTCCCTCTCTGTTTGTCATACATATTATTCGTTAAATAAATACTAAATATATAAATATATATATATATAGTATAAATATACTATTATATACATAAATATTTATACTATTTTAAGTACTAACTTGGTTAAATAATTATTTACCGCTCACGGTAATATTTATTACGCGTTTATTCAAAAAATAAACGGCTTTTATCGCGAGTGAATAAATAGAAACTAAAATATACCTCGTGAAAGACTCAAAAGGCTAGCTACTGCAAGTTTAAAATGTCATTGCACGTAAGCCGATTATTAAAAGCTATTGCCCGTGACGAGTTGAAACGTGCTAGAACGTAATCATTTTCTAACTCGGCGGTGAATTTTTTCCCTCGTCTCGCGACACTCTGAAATAGCGCCGATCTCTCGGCAAACAATATTCCAGCTGTGCTCGTGTACATCTACGTAAGTTTGGAAATGTTATATTTCGTTCGAAACGACTTGAACACACCGTAAACAAAAATACACAACAGGTCACACGCTAATTGCTATCAGTCCTTTGATTCGAGACTAATCTACAAGACCCGTAACGAATCGTAATCCCTTCTCTCTCTCTCTCTCTCTCTCTCTCTCGTAACCAAACGTGGATTCCAGATTACAGAGAGAGTGTGTTTGAAAAAGTTTCATCGCGATAACGAGCGAGCTGGTGTTTGAACGACCTCCTCGAAACTAGATCAAAAATTCCGTAATATACGTTTGCAGGCGAGGCTTGATATTAGTAGACGCGGCTCGGTGTCACGCCTGTTTGATCCACTCCAATTACGCAACGCTCGAACGATAGCAATTACCAGCGAACGTCTGGATGCGCGTTTACGCGATCTGAAAACTCCGGCATACCACTGGAAATATCAGACGTAATCAAGGGGGGGGGGAGTTACCGCGGTTTCTTAGAATGGGAATTTATCTTTCGAGATCCATCTAAACGCGAGTGACGTATCTTTGCAAACTCTACGACTTTTTCTCGTCAAATACAAGTTTGTGGTTGTAACTTTTACAAAAGTGAAAGATTTTATTGACGAGGTGCCAAGATCAGCCAATCAGTGCGAGTTATTTTCCATTAAAAATTACTCGTGCCACGCGAGCATCGAGCTTCTGAAAGAGAAGTCCAGTGGTTTGGGTCATAATATCGCGATAATTACGTCACAGCGACTAAACTTCGTTTCGATCGAACGATTTTCACGATAAAGGGACATTTGTATGGTACGAGTTGTTTTTAAGAAAAAGTTAAAAATTAACTAGCTGGATACCGAAAATTATCAGACCTGATACCCCACGCGACACGTGCATAAATGCGTTGTCTCAACCTTTAAAGCTAGAAGTAAACCAAAATGGTCAAAACGACCAATTTGTGATTCTTGTTAGAAACCTTATAGATATAGAAAACAGTGTATATTCAAAGATTTAAATAATTTTTCGCAAGATATAGAATTAAAAGCTCGGTTAATCTATCATGTTGTACCTTTTTTTATTTCTTCACTTTAACATGCTCTAGTCGCCGGTGGTTCTAGCGTCAAAGTTGTAAAGAATTAAATTAAATTGGGTCTCTAAACCCAATTTAAAAAGTCGCAATCGGATTTCTCTGGTTTAACCCGATATTTCCACCTTCAGAATCGAAGTGTAAAATCGGAAGGACTTGTGTTGCGCAGCGTAGCGTAATTCCAGTTGGAGAACAACTATGAATTTAATGCGCGTCAGGCTGCGCCCGAGCAATCGAGAAGTACAGCGCGACTGTGTAATCGCGTTCGCGTTCCCCGAAGGGCAAAGTGTTTAACTTGCTGCGGCGTGTGTGTCGTCGAGCGTGTGTCTTGCACAGTGCACGCGTTCTCTCGCATAACACGGAATCCCGTCTCGGCGAGGAAGTTGCGCGGCACTTGCTCCGAGCAAACGAAAAGAACGACCCGGCGCACGCGTTCTCACATGTAAATCAGAATCGAGCCGATCAAACCGGATTCGGCAAAGATTCTTTTTGCCACGTCCTTGAAATCGCGCTCGTTCCTTCAATTTCTTTCTTCGTTTCGTAACTGACGCCTGGGCTCGAGTTGTCTTTCAACCGTGGTCGCGGAGGATAGAAAAGAAACTCGACTCTAGTAAATCGCTACGATTTGAAAGTTGAAAAAAAAGAAAGAGAAAAGATTTCGCGCGGACTGGAATTTTTTTTTCTTTCAAGTTTCTAAACGATCTCGCGTAGTTGAACGCGTCAGTCGCCGATAGCGGCGGAATCTAGGGAAACGTTTATAATTAGTCACGCGAGAGTACACAAGAGAGAAAGCCAGACTACAGAGAGAGAGAGAGAGAGAGAGAGAGAGATGATTACAGCTGTGGCGACGAGCGACGAGATCACGTGGATTTTTCATCGCGACGCACGCCTCTGTGATTCACTGTCGTAACAATGGCACGCGTTATATTCTCTTTTCGTTCGGGGGAGGCCAAAAAAAGAAAAAGAAAAGAAAAGCGAACAAAGAAATGCCGGGCCGGGTAAAGCACGTAAGCGGAATTCTCGATTACGGTGGATGCTGCAGCACCGTGAACGATGATAACGATCTCGCGGGCTCGAGTGGCTCGATTTATCAAATCGGTCCACGTCGACGAAAAGAAAGTGGCCGGGGGGGGGGGGGGAGTAGAAAAAAGTGAAAAAATAGAGAGAACGATACACGCAGAGAATCTTCTCGAGAGGGCCGGACGAGATGGAAACGTTTGACACAGGGGGGAGACTGTCCAAGAATTTCACGATTTTTCTATCGTTGCAGCTGGAATTTCGGGCGCAAGGTCGAATGGAGCGTGCAGAGACCGGCGGATGCTGGCCGTGATGCTGGACGATGTTGCACGGTATCGCGGGTGTAATTGGATGTTTCCGGTCGAACGAAGGAAAATAACGACGGGGATGACGTCGTAGTCGAACTGGAACCCGTCTCGCGACAGCTCGAATGACGACCGACCGAGGCGGAAGCATCGTGGAAAGTCGCCGCGCGTGAGAGAGAGAGAAAGAGAGAAAGAGAAAAAGAGGTCATGAGGGGATCCTGACTGCAACATGACCGACAGAATTACGTAGTGGCGCGTGGCGTGTCAGACCGGGACTCAGTGTGTTCTTTCTGCGTCCGGGTATTTTCGTGTGATTTGTGTTCCAACGTCGAGGGTGTATCACGTTCAACAGGGAGAGAAGGAGGGGTGGAAGCGTGGAGCTTCTCCGAGAGTGACGTGTGATTGGATTCCAAGACGGTAAATCCAAGACGGGAGACATGTCGAGACGGCATCCAGGTCGGCTCGACGTAGTATCAGCTGGTATCAACCGCCGGGCGTAAACCGTGCCGAGGAAGTGGGGAACGGATAGCCGAAGCGAGAGCAGCGAGTCGGAACAAGTAGGAGGAAGAAGAGGGTGAGGCCGTGGCGCAAAATGGGAGCAACGAGATTGCTGCTGGGAAGCGCTGTCCTCGGACTGTTTTCGAGCGGATTGTTGTTCAAGGGCGCCCTGACCAATTCGATGAACAGGTGCGACTACCCTCCGTGCTCCTGCGATCCTCACGGCAGGCTGACCTGCGACTGTAAAGAGGAAGGAGAGGTATGTTGTTCACCTGTTAGACACCTAGCTAAGGAAAAAAAACTCTGCCTTTGTCCTCTCTAGAACGTTGCGACGCGCGGCGTTCGATCTCTATCGTACCGGCAGGGAAACACACGTACACACACTCGACAAGGGGCGAGGAGATGATATCGTGAGAGGAAATAAAACCGAAAGGAACGTACGGGACGAGCGAGCCAAGTTTACGCAGCCTCGTTCTAAATCTCGGCGAGCGACCCTCCGAGAGAGAAGAAAGAAACTTCTATATCTCCCTTCCCCCTAAACGCGAAATAGCTCGTCGCGTTTAACTTGCATCCTTTCGTTTCGTGTCGCCTGGCCCAGGATTGACCCCCAGGGCCAATCATCGTCTCGAATCTTTCTCCCCGTCACCATCTTCGAATCCCTTTCCCACGAATTCGTCGAGAGGATCGTCGAGAATATCGTCGAGAGTCGCGGCCCACCGGTCGTTTCTATCTCGCGACAAATCGCGGACAATGCGGCGGCCAACGTCCGATCTTTTGTTCGCGGTGGCGTTATTCCGATGGCGAGACATCGCTTCGAATCGTCGAACAGGTAGAGAGAGAGAGAGAGAGAGAGAGAGAGAGAGAGAGAGAGAGAGAGAGAGAGAGGAAGATAAAGACTCAAATCGAGTTTGCACGCAACCGAGGGAGAGAGACGCCGTTTTCCACCCCTTTCGGGCGTTCGAGACACGAGACTTTTTAACGAACGAATTACATGCGGGACGGTCGTTATCGCGGGCCGGAACACCGGAGTTACGTGCGATCCGATCGTCGTTCCATCATCGCGTCGATTTTACCCCTCCGGCTAAAAGCGTGGCGAACTCCCCCAAGAAGAAATATAAAGCATGCCGCAACTAGGGGTTGTCAAAATAAAAACGAAAGACAGGGGCCGAGGAGAATGAAAGAGAGAGAGAGAGAGGTTAATCTTGAAGGCGCGTAGGGGGTTCCCGCGTAAATTGCGAGGGCGGTGCGGTCGGCTCACGCAGAGCGAAACCTCCATAAATTAAAGCGTGTTTACGCAAATCGCAGGCCAGACACTGCTGGCAGGTAGGTAAGGTGCGCGGCACCTCTTCCCACCTGCCTATCCTTCGTCCTCGCCCTTCTTCCCCGATATTTATTACACGGGACTGATACAGGTAAAACAGCCCCCGCCGCCTCGGGGAGAAATACCGCGCGCTGAGAAAAATAGCAGCCACCCCTGACGGATCGTGGTCACGTGAAGATCCATCATCCACGCTTCCCTCCACCCTCATCTGTCCTTCTCCTCTCCTTTTCGCAGTTTGCGTCTGTTTCGATAACTTTCTTTTTTTCTCAAATATTTTCAAACTCGCGAGAGAAAGTGGAGAACGCAGCCTGTGACAGTTAGATGCCACAGTTGAACTTGTTTCAACGAAAATCTCAGTCGAAGCCGAGACAGTTGAATCTTCTGTCCAACGAGTGGAAAAATTGGTAAAAGGAAAAATCGGTGAAAATTCAATCAATTTCAAATTAATTTCTAGTTAATACTTGATTTCTCCGTCACGGAGGGTCTAAAATACAGAATGACACCAAATACTCAAAATTTTAATAATCTAGCAGAAATTATTGTCGTCTTCTATGACGTACAAAAACTGTACTTTATAACGTCTATTAAATACACATCGGGATTGAATCTTTCGCTTCTATCATCTGATCCTAGCCATGTCGTACTTTTGATCGTCGATGGAAGAAATAGAGAAAGAGAAACGAAGGAAATCTTGCAGAAAATACCCGGAGATCTGGAAGGAACAGTCGAGTTGGGAAGGAAACTTGCGGGCACGAGATAACTGGATTAAAAAAACAAAACAACTTGCACGCACGTTATCGAGAGAGGAGGAGCTGTCTCAAGGCCCCGCTTCGAATCACCTATTATTACACCTACGAATTCCGGTGCACAATGAAGTTTCGTTTATCGCGCGCCCTTGGAGGCATTCCGACGTCGTTGCCGAGCCAAGATAAAGCGTTCTTTGTCCCTGGAGATACAGGTCGCTACGTTTCTAAGCGACGCGAGGAATTACACAGCGTGCAAGAGTCCCGGAGTAACAATGTGGCACAGCTCGATCCGTGAAGCTCTGGTCCGTGACGAAACGTCCAACCGGGAGGCAAACAGCCGGTTACGCGTCGTGAAAACCAATCGGCTCGAACGTTCCGCGAAAAAAAAAAAAAAGCAAAAAGACGACGGAGGAATAAAATCAAACGAACGAAACGATAAATTTCGAAAAGAGAGAGAGAGAGAAAGAGGTGAATTTTAAATCACGACGAAGCATGAACTGGATCAGACCGTTACGTAACCATTTGCATCTTACATTAATTCTCAATCCGCTGGTATTTAAAAACAAGTTTGTCGAGAGTAACGTTGCGCGACACCGCTGACACCAAGCTCCACAGCGTGTTCTAACCTCCGGACGAGAACTAAATTAACAGTCAGCGCACGTGTACTCTGAGCCAACCTGACAATCCGGTAAACAGTCAGCCAAGTGCTCGCTGTAAAATCGACCGACCGACTTTTCCCGACTAGCACCAAACGGCGCCCCATTTTTTCTCTCGAATGTCGAACGACAATGCGCACGTGTGCTCGTCGAAAGGAAAATCTCCATTTCTCGTTTGTCCAACGAGAGTTTGCAATGATATCGCGGTGACCGCGAGTCGCGTAGGCGCCTCGTGTCGCGTGCGCGGATGAAGGAAGTGGTCGACCGTGGATCGGATAAATTACGGATCGAATATCATCGGCGTCGAAGATCGCGTGGTCAGTCCAAGGGACAGCTACCGGATTAAACGAGGAACGGATCGACGATTTTCCACGATCGCGAGCGCCCGCGTTCCAAGACACTTTCGACGTTTCCGTATAACGAGTGGCCAATTACCGAGCTAGTCTCGAGAGGCGAATTCAAATCGACTCGGACCGTTGAATAATGAGCGAACGCAGCCGGCAGCTTTTTCGCCAGCGAAAGGGGTGAAACGACACAATATATATATATATATACCGCGAGGAAAACCTTGGCTAACAACGCAGAAGAAGAAGAAGAAGAAGAATGGAAGTGAAGGCGGATGGACAGAGAGGAAAAAAGAAGAAAGTAGGAGAGAGAGAGAGAGAGAGAGGCGGCAAGTTCTATAATGTACAGCGAGTTCTCCCGTGGATTTCGCATAATACAGCCAGCATTTCACGAACACGCTCAGCCAATTTGTCGCGCCGTCAACTCGTGACTACGAATATATCGGGAGAAACTGGACGTTCCTCCTTTTCTCTCTTTCCTCCTCTCCTCTCGTCGTTTTCCTGATCTCTCTAGGTTCCGACCTTCGTTCTCCTGCTCCACCTTTCCATTTCCGCCGAGCTCATTCGAGTTTCTTATTCAGACCCATTATCTGCTCCTTGGCAACGAGACGCCCCCGACTCCTCTTGCTACGAGTAATACGCAAGTGAAATCATTAGGTTCCTGTAATACGTTCGGTGCCTCTGGTATTTACACGAGAGGGAACCGAGACGACACCCGAAAGAACGGCGGAGAGAAAGAAAAAGAAGAGAAATTCGACGTTCGACGATCGTTTCAGAGGCACGCTCGTAGACGGTGAGGAGGAGGAGCAGGAGGAGGAGAACGCTTTTCCAACAATCGACGCGAATAAAGTTGTCAAGCGCGCCGGCGACCACTGAATAATTAACGACGCGGATAAATAATCGAGTGGAACCTTTTAAGCGGATACAGCCTTAAACTTGGCCGCGTTCACCCGTAACGAGAGCGAAATAAGGCACCGGGGAGAACGAGAAATAAAGAACCGGGGCTCTGTGAGCCGTGTAAAAGTAACAGCCACGAGCAATGGACGACGAGAACGTGAGGATGCCATTTGCGAGAAGGCGGCACGGTTATGAAAATACTTGGAAAACGGAGACTCCGGGTGGCGTGGACTGGTTTCCAAGTCGCTGGAAAAGAAACAGCCGTCCGTCGATTCACGAGAACGACGATTAACGAGTCATTGACCTGTTACTTAATCGTCGACAATACCCCCGACGGCTGGAAGGAAGACTATTTTTGACGCCAGAAAACGCTTCGTCCGATCGAGAGCGTGGAAAATACAGTGGAGATACAACGAAGTTCCAAAGTTCTCTCTTGATACTTTTTGATCATTGTCTTCTGGCACCTAGATGGTGTAATTTTACAAAAGTTTCAAGAGATTGTCTATCGTAATTTATAGACAAGTTTCACGTGCCGCTTGGTCCTTGGATGGATTGAATGAAAAGAACAAGACACGAGGCGGGGCAAAGAATAATAATTCTCGAAATTTCGTGAATTCTTCATAAGTCGTGCACACATCTTTACGTCTGATAGCCTTTCTCTTTCTCATCTACCGTTCGATTAACCACTAGTGATTCCACGAGGTAAAAATCTGCTATCAGAGCGACTTTCATTTTCGTCACACACTCGTAGCAATCGGCCCTTTGCCAGACATAATTTCATTAACGTCCCTGACGCGTCCCTCTAATCGATGCTCGCAGCCGACGCAGCTTTCTAATTAAAATTACACCGAACGTGGTTTCGTCGGGGCCGGGACAAACACTCGAGGGACAACACGTGCCATTAAACGATGCTCGTTCCTGTTTCTTCTTTTTTTCAATTCACCGACTCGTTGAACGTGACAAGCGATCATACGCTACGGATCAATTGGGAGAAAATTTATGTTTCAGCTCTACTTCCAATCAGGGATCACCGTCGATCCGTGTAATCGAGGAACAGGCCCTCGACGCGAAACTTTGCGCCTCTTTTTGATACGCGAGAACGTCTGGAGGATACGAGAGAGTATCTCGTACGCGCTCGATAGAATTACACGCGACGGGGGAGATAGACGCCGGAGGATTTGAGCCGAGAGAATAAAGAGCAGCCGTTAAACAAGAACGTCTTGGGTACCTCTGTTTCAATCCCCCTTCGTTTCTCACGGACGAGAACAAAGCTATTAGGAAAATAAAATTCAGACTCTCGTGTGGAGTGACTTGCACACTTAAACGCGAAACGTTCAATCTATAATTTGCCATCCTCTCTCGATAGTTTCGTTCAAGGTAAAATTACTCTTACCGTTGTATGTCAGAAAGCGCGGAACATTCGAACGAAACTCTGTCCGTGCGCGTTTGAAAAGTCGGGCAACGAACGGAAAAAAAGAAGAAGAAAAAGAAGAGAGAGAGGCGGTCTCTGTCTCTCTCGGTCTGTGCGCGAACAACGGTGACGGACGGCGAGCAAACACCGAGAGACGGAAGCGAAAACGTTGTGAGCGCGTAATTGTTCGAACGTGAAAAACGAGCTGCTGCCCGCGAAGACAAGTATTTCGGCCGCGGTAATCTTTTCTATGGCCGGAGATTGTGTGTCGAGAATTGACCAGGAACAATGAGACGGGAACAAAGGTCGGATGGACAGGCAGGAAGGGGAGGCGAGGGGGCAGATTGCCCCCTCGATGGGGCGAGAGACGCGAGCGAGTTTCGTATCACGCGTGTTTCGGGGGGCACAAAGGTTTCGCTTTTATCAACGACGTGAGTCCAGGCCCTTCTTTTACTTTCATCCGCTTCGCGCCCTCCTTTTTTCACTCCATTCATCGCCAACGCTAGACCTTCTTCTTCTTCTTTCCATCCTTCGTTCAACGCCTTGTGTTTCGTGACCGACCTCCAAACTGAATAATGCACGTCTTCCGTTCGCTCGTGTTTTAATAACCCCCTTTCTTCTTTTTTTTTTTTTTTTTTTTTTTTATCGAAAATACGTCGCTTCATCAAAGTTCCAGATATTTTAATGATTATTATTGGGCATTATTGGGAACCAGGACGTAGTTTCGTTGGCCGATTAATTTGATCGAATTTTTAATTCGATCTCACTTTACATTTCGTATTTTCGCGAAATTAACGAGAAATGTAAAATCCAGGCATACCGTGTTTTCGGTGTTTTACATATTTCTGTACATAAAAAATAACCGCAGTATCTATCAACCTCCATCGGATGATCAACGACGATTAAAATCATTGCACGTCAAATCCGTGTAACGTGGAAATTGAGTGTCTTTTTTTTTCGCTCCAAAATTTCAAATGAAATTGTACCGCAAACGCAAACGTACCGAAGCCAAGTAGTTTATTCGTTCATCTATACAGAGATTCCCACGCGAGTGACAATCTCGATGAATCATCAGAGACGATCGACAACGCGAGCGCGCAATGTTTTCCACGAACGACTGTTTATCAGGCGCTCGTTACCAGGGAAAACGCGATAATCTCACGAGCCAAGTCGGTGTATGCGAACGATATCTCGATCAGTCGCAATATCTCGATCGTTTGGTCGACACGGCAAGTATGCGCGTGGCATTTCGCCATCGATTGTTTAACAAACAAGGAGCCGTAAAGCGGCAGGTGGCATCGAACGCGCCTCGCAGTTCGCAGTAACTCGGTGACGTGTTCCAACGAGCCGCGTACAAATGAATTAAAAAAAAAAAAAAAAAAACGGGGGGGAGGGGAGGAATGGATGAGCAACTGGTTGCAAAATAACGTGCCTGAGGCTGTTTATCTGTCGAAGAACTTGCACCATCTCCTTTCCTCTTCCCCATCGAGGCGCAACGCTTGCCCCGGCGTGCTTCTGACAAGTTGTACGTGTCCTCCGCGAGAGAATCTTTTCAACACCGGAACAACAACCATCCATACTTTTAGTATATAAGAATTTTATAGACTCACGACGGCGGAGTTTTCGAAATTTGCCCGACATTTCGCAAAAATTCCTGTTTCGTTCGCGACTGTGCCCCCCCCCCCTGCGTTTTCATTTCCCTGGCAAGAGTTTCCGTATACTCGGGTAGTTTCGATAGCTCTGTCGTTGAGAATGGGGAAAATTATCGACGTGAATCGAGAGATACGGAACCTAACCCCCTCCGCCTCGCCAGCTGTCATAAATTGAACAGTGCAACGTTCGCGTGGCGGGCTGAAATTTCTAGAAAATTTAAAAGTGCAGAATCGCGCACGATGCACATCGTATGGAAAAATATTCAAAGCACAGCGCTTTTCACACAAAAATGTAAACGAATTTCCTACCGTGGTCGTGTATTTTTTTTTTTTTTTTTTTCACTATACTCTCTTCAAACACGTGAATTCGTATATAAAAATTTACGTCCGCGATTTATTCACGAATCGATCTTCTTCGAGATTCGTTTGACTTTGCAAACCACTGATTCCATCTCATTCTTTTCCTCGATTGCAACGTATTAATAAAAAAATATGCGAGAACGTAGCGTCAAATAGAAAGAACACGACGATAACGAGAAAATGTGGAGAACGTTCGAGTCTCTGCAACTGGAGGAAAATTTTCATCGCGAGCGAGTTCAGCCGGTGAAAATGGGAAAACCTCGGCGAGAAGGTAACTACCGCGAGAAGTTAAGCCAGCGGCTACGATAACGATATTGGTTAATCGCCAAGGGCGCGCGACAACGCGCGTGTTCCCAACGATTAGGGCAGTTGGGCGTCCAATTACAGCTATTCGAGCTCTTATTAACGGCACGCGTCTGGTGGCATCGGATCGAGCAAGTTCGCGCCTTTGCTCCGTCGATTTCCCCCGATATCCACGTTCGACTTTGCCAATTTTAGAAAAATTCGCTGATTACAGAAAAATTGCGGCAACAATTAAATAAAAATGCGCAGCAACTGCACCGAGCAGACGACCGAACGTGCGCTTAACCGATTGATTAACCGCCTGAATTTCGTCTGATTTCAGGAGTTGGTGTTAACCACCGACGGCGACAAAAGATTGAGCCCGCACACCAGCAGGATAGCGGTGAGCAACTGCTCGTCCGTGATACTGATGAACTCGAGCCTGGCCTCGATGGCCGGTCTGCGCGCGGTGGACCTGATCAACGTGGCGAACCTGAGCCTAGTCAGACAGAGCTTCGAGCTCTCGCCGCAGAACACACGGACGCGTATATCGGTGAGGAACTGCAGCATCGACACGATGCCGAGTTTCGTGTTCCGCGGCGACGTCGAGGCGATCATCTTCGAGAACGTGAGGATCGGCCAGCTGAGCGCGTTCTCGTTCGCGAACCTGGTGCACACGGAGAAGCTGAGGCTGGAGAACTGTCGGATCGAGAGCATCGAGGCGCAGGCGTTCAAGAAGTTCGACGTCGGTCACTTGCGCGTGATCGGCAGCAGTTTCGGCGACCAGGTGCCCAGCAGGACGATGAACGACGTCGAGGTCTACCACACGTTCATGCTGGACGGCGTGCGAATGGGCACGGTGAGAAGTGAGGCTTTCATCGTTAGGAGTCCGCGGACAGTCGCGATACAGAACTGCGTGGTGGAGAGTTTGGAGAGCGAGGCGTTCGACGTGACGGCGAGGGGGGCGGTGATCGTGAAGAACAACACGTTCGGCAGCCTATCGATTGGCGCTTTCCTCGGGATACGAGCGGATCCCGAGGCGAGGACAGCGCCTGCATCCTCCCTGCCGACCAACCTGCACGACCTTATCTTCAAGAATAACAGCGTGGCGAGCTTCGAGGAGGGCTCGATGATGTTCGACCGCGGTAGCTTTCGCTTGGAGCTCGACAGCCTCTTGGTCGACCAGCCGTGCGACTGTCAGATGCTGCCCGTATGGAAGAACAACATTCTCAATTACACGAACGTTTACTCGAGGTTTTACACCAAACAGAACGCCGCGCTGCCGCCCGCGTTGCCGCCACAGGACAACACGATCAACGAAACGCCGGAGACGTTCCTCTGCTCCGAGGGCGAGGTGAACGGCGTGGCAACGAGCTTCGTCGAGTACGAGACGCGGCATTGCTCGCTCGGTGGATCGATACTTGTCTTCGTCGCGATCATCGCGGGTCTGCTCGCGTCACTGATACTGCTCGTCTGCGTGATCGTCTGGTGCTGCAGGAGGCGTCGCCGAAACAGCAGGAAGAAATGGATCAGCGTGCCGATGAACGCGCCTGACGTCGTGTCGAAGAAGAACGGGGTGATCGGCCGAGAGGCGGCGTCGTCGGCCGCGCCGGTCGACAGCCGGATAACGATGGTCGTGCCCGACGGCAGGCTCTACAGGGAGACCGAGTTCCACGTGATCGTGGAGAAAGCCGAACCGTTGACAACCGAGTTGTAACGAGAACCTTTGTACGGCTCGACGACGAGGGCCGTGGTAGCTCGAGTTGAGGAAGAACTCGAGTGGTCCGAGACCTCGAGCCGTTTCCGCGTGTACAAGCTGTGAGAGGAGGGAAAATAATGGACGAATGCCGCGTACGAGAGACGTACTTTGAACCGGTGGTTCTTGGACCACTTTGACCATGTGCGACGAACACGTACGCCGTGGTCTCGTTGTCGGTGCCGGTGTTACTACTCGCTGGCGATAACTTGCGTAACGCGCGTGCACAGTGATCGTGTTGTAATCACGTTCGAGGACCAGAGAGCGGAAAAAATTAAACACTTTAGCGCACCCGTGACTGTGTGTACGATGTACGACGCTTCCTCTGCGAAGGAACGTTTCTCCGAAAAAATTTTTCACCTACCATTTTATCGATTAAGCGGCCGTTGTGTGTTGGAAACTTGGAAAAATAGAGACTCGAACTGAAATCTCCCTTGTTTTCAATTGAATCGGCTGTTCCTTCTAGTACAAGGCAGTTCGTAAGCTTCCATGATTTACATATCACGAACGAGCGGCGATTATCCAACGCGTTTTCATCCCGGGCTTTTTCCTTTCCTTTTTCTCTCCCGTCTTTTTCGTTCTCGTCCGCCTTTGAAGGCAGTCACGTTCCTTCTCGACGATAATTAAGAGTTTCTCCTCTCTTCCGCGATCGAAGTCGCGTGCATGGATAATCGGCGCGTCGTTGTTAGTTAAGTTCATCGCGTTGAGCAGCTTTCAAACGAGAGCCAGTGTCGTTTCCACGAAGATTAGAACCGAGAGTTTTCGATACACGCGCGAGCAAAAGGCTGAGAGAGAGAGAGAGAGAGAGAAGAAGTCAGAAACTGTGAGACGAGAGAAGAGCACAGAGGGGGGGGGGGAGTGATCGAATGCAACAACGGGAAAATCCTAAACTCGTTTACTCGTGTAAGACACGCGATTGGATCGACCTTTCATACTTCGTCGCGTTTAAGTTTATCAATCGATAAGAGCGTTACGTAGCTTCACGCCGACGAAACGTCGAGAGAGAGAGAGAGAGAGAGAGAGAGAGATCGTGCTGCCTTCAGTCGGAAGAACAGCACCCATTCTTGCACGGATTCGCGCGATCCTCGAAGCGGAGGAAGGAAGAAACAAAAAAGGCAGCTGGAACGTCCGGTCAGTTCGGCAAGCGAGAAACGAAATTGTCTCGCTCCTCCAAACCGAATCGCTGTATCTAATCTACTTCGATTCCGATTGCGTTTCTAATCGCAATTATGCTATTGTAACACAATAAAAGATATTACCTGACACCCCTTGACAATACGAGATGATGAACCGACATATGCAAGTATATCTGAAATTACTGTAGTGAGCGCGGAGAGAGACGAGGCGAGGATGATCGATTAATCCAACTGGATCTACGGTCGAAAACAGTTCGTAGACTTGACTTGAAATGTTGCGCTAGGTTAACGCGAGAGAAACTTTTCATATATTCCGTGTTCGAAACGTGTTCACACGCACAACTGTGAAAGACTCGAAGAAACTTCTCGCAACGGAAAGTGTTCAAAAACCCTTTACCTTCCTCCTCCCGTCAATCCCGATCCCCGTGCGACCCGATAGTCGTTAATTTATTGTATTATTTCACTGCGACATGTTTTATTTATGAGCTTCTGGACTTGAGCCAATAAATTGTTGTTGTTGTTGTTGTTATCACTGCGATCGGTATCTAATTTTGATAAATGCGCAACGAGGGATGCTCACGGCGATGGGTAATCGATCCGCCACGAGGGAAACACGGCGAGGGAGTTGGCGCGTTTACGAATTCGCCCGCTAATCTTGCAAACCGAGCAGGGACCGGAGCCGCCCCCTGACTAATGCGGGCGCATACGTTCCACGTAAAACCGCAGCCGTCTGCCGCGCTCGAGTATCGGTGTATGCCGTACGCTATGCGCTTTCCGTGCGCTGCCGCTTCCAGTGTGATTAATAGACCCGATATAATTCGCCCTCCTCTCCGTTTCATCAAGGTAAGCATCAGGTGGCATTTAACTCGTCGAACGAACCGACGCGAAGGTGAAAGGAGAGTCCTTCGGAATTCATGAAACGAGGAAATGCCGCGACCGGTGTGGATACCTACTACCGATCACGGTGAACGGAACGACGACTCGTTCGTTCGACGTTAGAACCGAAACGTTTCACACAATACCGAGTAAGCGAAGCTTTCGAACGTCACACACGGAGCTATCTCGACGCGCGTGTTAGCCATGCATTATTGATACACCGCCGTATATGCAACGATCCTCTTATCTCGCCGAACATCGAAACAGAAATTCGCCCCCTCCTCCACCAGTTTCTTCGGATTATTCAGCGACGTTACGCCCGTCGTTGCCTTGAGCATCATCTCGTCGAGTACCAGGCCCCAATTAGAACCCGAACGCGAAAAGTGACACGAGTCGAACGAAGGCTGGACTCTTTATCCTACGGATCCACGAGCTATCAAGCGCACGTGCGAGCATGCACATGGACAATTATCGTGCTTCGACGACAAATTGAGGTTTCTTTTCTCTAAGGACGTTTTAGTTGTAATTATCGTGAGACTGTGATATAACGACAGCCGATTGTATAATTTGTTTTACATTGAAAATGGACGTCGTGCGCCATTGGCAACAAGGAGGAGATAATAAAGATGAAGTTGATGCATACGTATTACGAAACGACCAACTAGATTCCTGATATAGATTCCTAACTTTCATACCCTGCCCTCCACACACCGCCTCTTTCTCTTTCTCTTTACGCGTGATCGTAAAAGTGCGAGCCCGCACGTAGCACGTTCATGAAGAAGCGTACGATACGATATGGTTGCCAGTCATCGGTTATTTTCAGTTGCTCGCGTAAAAACGTAAAAACGCAGCGAAAGCCACCGCGTCTATTTATCCTTCCGCGGCATAATGGCGTCGATTCATAAACCGCGATTTCAATAAAGCGATTATAACCGAAGGTGATTCACTTTTTATGAATCCGTCAGATTCGCCGTTTAACCAGCTCGTTCCGACACAACTAACGTCAAAGAGGAAACAACACAATAAACGAAAATTTTCTATTGTATCAACCTGACAAAAGGATTATATTTGATTTTGCTGCGTTCCTTTTGACAGTATTATGCGAACGTTGTAATAAAAGTATTATTCCTTTTTGACGTCAGTGCTAATTGGTCGGCAAAAAATAAATTACTATGATTTGGCACTTACCTGAATGGAAGAATACCGTCGAGAGCCTGGGAGACCGTAGGGGGAGAAGCTAGAGCGAATCCTCGTCCAAGTAACGTCGAGTGTACGGAGAAAATCCTCTTTGCAGTTTCTTGCATCAGCTCCAAATCCTCTTCCACTTCTTCGTCTAAAAAGGTACAGTCCTCTTCGTCAGAATTCATTAAGTAACAAAACAATTGCCAAATACAAATGAATGTTTCAAACTACGTATATACGACACAGGCAAGCATTAATTCCGGATTAGAAGAAAAGAGATATTGTTCAAATTAGTAAGTACTAGTAAGTAATACGCACTAGATACAGGCGGTAACGCAAGGTTTCTCTTCATGAGACTCGCGGCACAGGCTCCACCAAGGAATGACAATTCAATTTCCAGGTTTCTTAAACCATTCCCCGCTGTCAGCCAATCGTATCCAATAACGAGACATTTAAATCCGTATGTAATTGCTCTATCGTTTCTCATGTAATCGGAAGCGGTTTCTAACGAAAATATAACTTCATTTCCTAAACAATGAATAAATCAATTAATATTACGAGTCAACGCGCAACTGAAATTATTCTGCAAAGCGACGACTCACCTGGCAATACGATCGCGTTTTGAGGCCACTGACTTGGTACGTTACTCAATTTACGCAAGACAGGCCACCGTAAGGGTGTATCTTCAAGGGTGCGTATTCTAAAAATATATCAGAAAACATGATACATTTTTCGCCGTAAAGTATTTGCACAATACGAATTAATTACACTTACCCTGTGAGAGGAGAGATTACATTTGGAATGTACAATTGTAAATAATCCTCTGGCTGAGCTGTGCCACATTCTGGTGTGAATTCAATGGATAGCCACTTGACCGTGTCTGGAAAAGTGACTCTATAGTGGGATACTGTAGCAGGTTTATAAGGATGATCGCTTTCCAACCAGGTGTAATGATGACTAGTAGTAGTGGGTGTAGAAACGTGAGATTGAAGTTCACTGTCTTGAGATATTTCAGACGATCCCATTGTTGATAACAAATTAAGTGCCGCAACATGGGGTAATGTTTCTTGGATTAAAGTAAGAATTTGCACTCCGCTCTAGAAAAAAAAAAGAAATAATTTATTAAAGACGAAATAGAAAATAATATATTAATCGTAATAATATATTGATCGTAAAATATATAAGATTGTTGGTCTTTACCCTGGGGTCTGATGTAGCTAAAGGACTAATATGCGCCATAACCAATGGCAAAAGAGTCGTCACAAACGGTGCACTTCCAAGAACTTCGGTGGTTACTACTTCTTCTGCTTTTTCTCTAGCTAATGCGAAAATTTCGTTTGATCTTTGAATAATCGTAGTTGTCATTGCAAGAGCACATTTTTTTGCTTGCACCTCAGCCATCGCTTTACTTGTATGCTGACCATCAGAGTCTTGGGGATTTGAGTAATAGAGAATGTGCGGTATTTGACCCCTGGTTTGAGTCGTACCTGAGAAAATAATATATATATATATATATTATCATTATTGTTTAAACAAAATAATATTTTCTATGTAATAACGCACCATTAAAACTTAAAGAGCAAGCCGTGAAAGTAAACGTAGTTCCGTCAGGTCCTTTAACGACGCTTAAACCACCATCGCCATTGCTTGTGCGTCCTCCACGATTCCTCAGTCTAATAGCGTACTTTACATTTTCCTTAATGGGCACAGGTTTATCAAATTTTAATTCTACTATGTCGTTAACGCAATCATCTGGCCCGAAAGAGCCTCGTGTAAAATCCAAACTGCTCCAACGTTGAGTGTGAGATGGATCGTTGCCCGTGTTATTTTGCTACAAAATGTACGATACGATTGTATTTGCGACAATGAAACAATTACTTTCATTGCAAAAATTTAAAATAAATACTCACATCGTCGAGTAACTCCAACTCATAGTCATACATTCCAACACCTCCGTAAATACCCACACCAGCGATCACAATACCAGATCTATCGACTGAAAAACAAATTGCGTCTGGGGAGCCGTTACCGGTATTCCACGATCTTGTTTGATTTACTCGAGTAAATCTCGAAGGTGTAGTATACATAAGTCTGCCACAGGCGGCTTGAAGTTCATCCTCGTTCCCACTAGATTGTGCCGCTAATTCAGCAACCACGCGCGCTAACAAATACGAACAATAAAGTACCAATTCCAACCGTGACTGAGTCTTTTTTCTATAAAGACTTTTCTTCACAGGGACTAGAATCAAATCTAACAGTCTTTCAAGCACGTCACGAAACGACCAGTTTAAAATCTCCTTGCCAGAACTTTCCACTTGAGATTTGTAACTAATTTGTTCGACTAAAATTGGATATTGATGACTTTCTGTTGAATTTATCATCAATAAGCCTGTATTATCGGATGGACTGAGTTGCCGTTTTATACTATCAGTACTATCCATGATGTTATTTAGAATTGGAAATGTACATCGAAGACGAATAGTAGGACAGCACAGAGCAGCTAGAACAGCCGATAACAATCGATCTTTCGTAGATTCTCCTTGTTCCTGTAAAATACCACTCAAGTTGTTTTAAAAAAATCCTCCAGCCAATAAAATTATGAGATACATACTCTGTCGATTTCTGACAGCAGCTCGCACAGACATGTCCATTTTAAATACGCTGTTGGATAAAATGCGTGATAACAGGATACAAATGTTATATGGCATTCATCTAATATGCTATTTGTCATCTTGCTGTTTACGACATTGGGACCTACAGAGATTATTACATTATAAAAATGAAAAGCAATATTTAAAATAAAGGACTATATTGCAAGCTTACTTTTGGTTGGTCGTGTTTTGCCTTTGCTTTTCGTATTCAACGGTACAGTATCGGATAAAATTTGATGCAATAATGCACGTACTTCACCGATGCATTCTGCTAACCGTACTGATTCAGCGGGAGTTTTTTTTCCCACTACAAATCATTGATATTATTTAAATACAATATTTAATACAATTTAATATTTGATGTGCAATACGCTACATACCTTGATTAGGATAAATTTCATTCGTATAGATCCTAAGTAGTCGTAAACTAGCTCTACTAATGTAAATTAAACGCTCCACTTCAAATAATGCCTGAGTAGAAGTGGCATCATTTAACGTTGCTTTTAATGTATTCCAACTCCATTGAAGGAGAGATATTAATGATTGGAAACATTCCTAAAAGAAGAAGAAAAAAACATTTTTATTTACATTATTTTACATTTGATGTGAGAAGTAGATACGTACTTTGGTGACTGTTCTGCTGAATTCTCTTTTTAGGACATAAACTGGTTCAATTCGATCTCTTTGCCTATTGGAAGTTTGATTTTCGGGTGTAACAATTCGATATAATAATTGTGGTATTTGTCCGGCATTTACATCGGATCCATTGTTGGATCTCTTCGAGGATTTAAAATAAAACATAACTCTAATAAAAAAGGAAAACGTTAGTATATCGTAAATCATAATACATTTTTTGAATAAAAAAATTGATTTTACTAACTGGTCTTCTGCAGTGACCATTCCTTGACCACCAGAACCACAGTCGCTAGAAGGTCCACTAATTTTAGCCCATGCAACATACCACCTATTTGCTTGTAAAGGAATTGGTTCATAAAATAAAATAGAATATTTTTGTCTCGGTCCACATTCGTATGGTATTTCTTCAGATTCTGCTAGAAGTTCGCCATCATTTTCTTGATCTCCTCCATCCATTCCAATATCAAAGAGCTAAAATGTTATTTGATATAATTTTTAACATAATATCACATAATTCGTGATATGTATAATAAATAATACCCACTTTTATTTTCGCCGTGTATTCTCCCCGACCTCCAAACAATCCATATCCTCCTAATAAAATATCAGTGTCGGGCATAAATCTAATAGCCTCGATAGAATGTGCGGAATATCCCCAACCACCGCCATGACCTAAAAATATACAGAATATATAGTATAAAAATATTTGAAAATTATTTTTGCTGATCTTTTTTATACGCACTTTCAAATCTGTTGACTGTAACAAAATCTTCACGACTATACACTTTTCCATGTGTTGATTGATTACATTCATTCTCTTCTATTATAGTCAAATTTTCATTTTGTGCTTGTGCAAGAGTATCCAAACAACCCAATAAATGCATTGCCGCTTGAGAACGTGTTACAAAACAATTTGATACTCCTGGTAATGCTAAGCCCGGACTCAAAATGGATGCTTCCAATCCGGGAATTAGTCTAGCTTCCGTTGATATAATATTATACAAACTTATTTCACTAGTCGTAGGGTTAAAAGTCCAAATGACATTATACAAAGGATCTAAACATGTCGCACAATTACTGAAATCAACTTGATCTGGTCCACTATAACTGTTACAAGTACCATCTCTTTTACTTATAACTAAACATTTGAAAGAATTTGCGTGATCAGTTTGATGTGGAATTAAAACTGAAACAAGTTTTTTTCTTTATGTAATTAGATGTGTCTGGTAACATGATAATGGTGGAAGTATAATTTACAAAAGAGGACATACTTATGCAATTTTTATTTGCCATAACTGTACTTCTTGTTAAACTAATAGAATTTATTTCATCAATTTTGATATAAGTTTGATCTCCACTTGCACCAATCCATGTTGCTCTTCTACCCCATTGAGGACCAATATTTGGAACTACATTTGGATAACTATGCCGGGGCTGTGTTCTATCAGAACGACGACTAACTTGCGGAGAAGAATTTGAGAGTTCATTTTGTCCATTCCACCAATTTATACCCAATTGTCCTTTCTGTACATAAAATACGTATGTATCAGAAAGGTTTTTTTCTTTTATTATTATGGACAATAGAATTTGATACAAACTTGATAAGCTCCAAATGTGAACACTTCCCCCTTTGATGTAAGTACGACAGTATGATTGCTTCCAGCAGCAACTTGTATTGCAATCCCTGATAATTTAACGTGAACTGCTCCACCATGTGCTACCAAATCTCCTACACCTAACTGACCGTATATGTTGCTACCGAATGTATAAACTTCCCCATTTTGTAAAAGTACCACTGCATATAACACAATATAATTGTGTTAAACTTCATTTCTATAAACTTACTGAAAGAATATAAAATATATTTTTCAGTACTACCTGTATGATGCAAACCACATGATACTTGAACCACAGGACTTTCACTAGGTATAGGAACTCTAGCCGGTGGTATACTAGCAATTCTTGTAGCATCGCCTCGTTCAATATCATTTCCACCAATACCTTCCTCATTTATTAAATTAGTACCTAATCCTAATGCCATTTTTCCAGCAATTTTTTGTATCACACTTGGCCCAGCTATTTTATATAAAATTTATTGTTTTATTAACCATTACAATTTAACTTAATTTTAAAATGTATTCAATATATCTATTTTATATAGACATCTACCCAATCTTTGATTATTCGGACCTTTCATCTTCATTCCATATTTCGCAGTACTCGGACCCGCCTTCGTTCTTTGTTTTTGCTTTATTTCCCCCAGGCATCTCTGCAAATACTCTCGAAAATTTGAACTTGATCTACCTAAAATGCGACATGAATAATTTATAGAAATGTTTAATTAATATTAATTTACTAATGTGAAATCAAAGATTTTTACCATTAGCGCAACTTTTCCTTGCGCAAGTACGACAACATCCACATTCCGCGCATCCACTATCCCCTTCGCCACATCCACATTCCCTAAAAATAAAGACTTTAATTTCTTATGCTATGTATGTGATTTGATATACATACTGGCCTGGATTTCGATCTGGGCGTATACTGCTCAAGCACGATATACTGTAACCAGTGCATTCTCGGCATACTGTGCAAACCATGCAAACACGATGCCTCCATTGATGTAAACCTGGCGGACACATTCCTCTTGTTTCTTCCCAATCTTCAATAGATTCCATGCCATCTAAATATATATAAAAAGTATTAACTTTTTTTTCATTAAAGAACATTACAATTATATCATGTATAATTACCCTCTTCAGTTATTAAAAATTCTTCCTCTGCTGTACCTATTTCTACAGCAATCGAAGAGACATCTTTATTTATAGAATTATGAATTGTATTAAAATCTCTACCACATTGTCCTTTATTGTTAATTCCAAATGTGTATAAATGTCCTTTGTTAGTTAATGCCGCAGCATGAGCTTTGCCTAATGAAACGTGAACAACACAAACGTCTCTGAGATCAGTAACTACTCCCGAAACTGGATCACTATGCAAGGTATCTTTGCCAAACATCAGTAAAGAACCTTCCTTTGTAACCAATGCTGTTGATCCATTATTACAAGCAGCATTCACAATAAACTGCCCTTCTACTTTTGCTATCTTTTTTGGTTTAACTGGCTTAGGTTGTCGCCTAACTTTATCTAAAAATAAAAAATATATGAAGACATACTACATATATTATACATATATAAACATATTATAAATTTTACATTAACTAATAATATATTTACTATTATCACCATCTTCTCCGCGTCTGGCAGTACCAGCAAATAAAACTGAACCATCTTCCATAACCATTACGACATGTTGACCATCATGACCAGCTGCAAAATTTACAAGTCTTGGTCCTTTCCCAAGTGTTAGCTCTATCCATCTATTAGGCCTTGTGTTACTTTTCATACCAAGAGAAGTTCCTTTTCCACTGTACAGAACCTTCAAGAATACGATATGTATACTTCACATTTCTATATAATTTCTGAGGAACTAAAAAATTATAGTATGTTGCATACTTTTCCAGATACAGTTTTTAATAATGCAAATTCTTTTCCTGCAGTAACTGTAGCTATTTCATCATCACAGCCTGGATTTAATGTATGAGTTGTTTGTTCTTCATCAAAAGCGGCATATCCAAAAACATCTACACATTTTCTTGCTAATTTTAATGGTAATTCTGATGCGACTGTTACTGGATTACTCAGTGTATTTATTGTTCTGACTACAAAACCATCCTGTTAAAATTAATGACATAAAATTTATATATTTTTTTTAAATAATGTAAATTTTTTAACTAGATCGAACAAAACAAAAACTAACGTCTTTTCCAGCAGTTATCATTCCTAAACATTCGCCATCAGAAAACATAACAGAGGATGACCAATCACGCCCTTCTAAAACAGCAATCTCCGTAACTGAAAGGGTTTCTGCATCAATAATTAGTAACTCGCTCTGTTTTCTCGGTGTATATTTAAAGTACAGCGTGTTCTAAAAAAAGTTAATTATTAGATGTTAATATACATATAGTTGCACGTTACAAAACTAGTACTTAATTAAACTAACATTTGCATAACCAAGCCAACCCGTTTCTGTTGGATAAAAGTCCGCCTTATGAACATACACATGACCCCAAATAGTTCCTCCATGTCCATTACCAATCTTCAATAATCCTCTACTTGTATGCAGATACAGGTACTTTCCATCACTCACAAAACTTCGTCCATTCAGTATTATATTATTTATCTCATTTGGTAACTTAAGCGTACAAGTATAAATCTTAGCACATTTAGGAACTCCATATGTAATCCAGTCTGGCCGTGCAAGTTTTCCAAGTAAAACGGCTTGTACACTTCTTTGTAAGGATGTTAATACACATGGCATCTGTAACATATAAATTGCAATCTGCAGTCTTAGAAAAGTATGCTGTAATACTATGAATTTGTAGAAGAATTTACTTGAATATTTTGAACTGCTAATGCTCTTGGACACATTAGTAAAGCCGCTATTGCTGCCAATAAACGACCAGTATCGCCTCTAACAACCACAAGACTCAATAAACAAGCACAAGCAACTGCAGTCAAATGACTGCCATCATTAGCAGCTGCTGATTCTGGGCCATGTGAAGTTGCAAGATCCAATAATAGGTCAAAAAGTGGATCTATGAAAAATAAAAAAATAAAAATATTTAATATTTACCATAAAACAATAAGTATTTATATGCACATATTAATTTTTATGCATTACCAATAACATCATCTGGTTCAGATTTCAGGCCTTCCGGAAGTTGTCCTTGTAATACATCCAATAAAGCTGACAATGTTTTTGTACACAAAGCAGGTTCAATTGTTCTACTCTCTCTCATTAATGTAAAAACACTTCGTAAACCAATACCTACAATCTAAATATACTTAACCTTGTATACAATTCTGTCAATGTACATAATGTATAACTTTGAAGATTACCTTTGGTAAGCTCTGTATAGTTGATATTCTGTCTTCATCATCACTCTCTGTATCAATAGTTTCACTGTGTTCTGGTGATGGTGGAGAATTACAATTTGATGCTCTATAAACTTCAGTTGATTTAATAAATCTCTCCAAAATAACATTTCTAACGCTAGCAAATACAGCAAATGCAGAAGCATTGCAGGATATTTGTATTTCTGGCGGATTATTGTAATTTACATCACTGCTCAAGTCAATCTGTAAACATTGAAGATACAGAATAATTCAAGTTAATTAATTCAGAGAAGAAAAATAATTAATGTAAAAAATAATTAATAATACCTTTTTTTTATCTCTTTTACGTACAGATTTATTTTTTTTACATTTCCTCCATTCTTCCTTATTTCTAAAAAACAAAATGTCTTGTAGATACAATATAAAACATGAAATATCTCATAGATAACACTATTATTAACGACTTTTTATGACTAACATATTGACATTTATAAAGAAAAGTGTAAAAACAAATATATAAGAAAAAAATGTTGTATCTTTATTTCTTTTAACAGACAACTATAATTGTATGTATTCGCAGATTATCATGTTAGATTAAACAAATAATTAACAATGACTAAATAATTCAAAATATCAGCTGCAAATTAACTTATAAATTAAGTTTCTGCTTCGTCTAAAAAATATCAAACTGACAACCTAACATAACATTAATAAACAAACAATTTTAGGTTATTTTACATATCTACGAAAATCATGATGTAATTTGATAGTAAGGTAACATGGAATGACATATTTAGGGAAAATAATAATAGAATTATCAGAATTTTTGTCGGAATTATTGAGTTTGATAAATGACATATGAAGTCACCGCCAAAAGCATCAAGTAAACAAAGCTGTAAGGAGGTTATATACATTTCGCACCTCTGTGCTTCAGCAATACTTCTAAAAAGATCATAAAAGCATTTCACGTAATTCTCTGGCTCAGGTAGCAATCTTTCGTGATCTCCGGACACCATGTTGTACACAAAATTTTCAACGTACGAATCACCAATTCATTTTCGTAATACTATTGATCGTTGACATTCCCTCGCCTTCCCCATGTGATCGCATCACACTATTTATAAAAAGGGCCATTCGACGATTTCTATCAAAGTATTTATTTATTGATATGTGATTTTAAATTCACATATATCAAATAATCTAACGACGTATTATTTTTGCAATATTCGAAAACGGCCAAAGATCCGCTTCTGCTGTATGTTAAGAAATTCGTCTTGAAAGTACCAGACGGACCGCGACTATTTTGCGATTTCGATTGTTCGATATATGATATCATTTTAATGCAGATTATCATTCGATATGGCGCTTATTCTTCAAATAAACTTTTACAACTGTAAATTCTACGAATAGAATTTATTGGCCGAATTTTGCATATGTTAAGATATTTATGAGTTTGTACGTACTTAATACAACTTTATTACATACGCATGTAAAGTAATGTACGATGGATCTTTAAACGTTAGTTCTAAAATAAAACGTCCTTAAAACGTTCATATTCATTGTATGTATGAATTCGAAATATAAAAAATAATTTATTTTACATTATTATTTTTCTCTTTTGTTTCACAAAGAATAGGATTTTTAAGATAAGTTAAATTTGATTTCGTTATTAGAAGATAAAATATACTCTTATACATGAAAAATCTATATGTGAATTGTTTTCGTCAGTATTTACGAAATATTGTATATTTATAAGCTGCCTGTATTATTGGATTGAAGGATTAATTATAGATGTTACATTCAAAATTTATGTTTTATAGAATTGCATTTTATAACAAGAACATTCAGCAATATATTTCTTGCAATGTAACAAAATAATGTATTGATAAACGTTTTATCGCTTGAAAATAGTTTAATTAAGTAAACGTTAAAAAGATATAATGACGTAAAAGGCTTATCTCATATATGATTTAGAATTGATCACCTCGCGTAAAGTGTAGTATAGTGTGCATATCCTGTTATGCTGAGATTACTGTTTTGAAGATTATCGTGAACATAACCTAAGGAACACGATTCAAAGTGCAATTACACTTAAGTTTTATTTTATTGCAAAAGAAACGAGATGAATGTGATTTTATAAATTATTTAGTGAAACAGATATATGAAAAAATTTATCACGAATTGAATAACAGAAAGAATTTAAAAATTGCACAGCTTTTTTCTATTCCGATAACAACATAACCAAATGACAGCTCTCAAGCACGTATGTAATATTTACACATACACAGTTCGATAAGTTGTTTAAAAAGTTGTCATCAAAGTTTTTTTTATTTATAGGTAGACTATTTTAATAAATATATAATTATAATTGTAAGCTGATTTTTGCTTATTGAGTATCTCGATTGAAATTGCATTTATCTATGTATCTAGAAAGAATGACAAGAAAAGTCCATAAGAGCATGAACAAAAATTTTAGTTAATTGTAATGAAGCAACGTGATTCTTGTGATATATTTTTAGTATGTATCATAGCAAAGCCTGCTATTTCTAAGGAAATTTAATCTTTATAGATTTATAAACAGATATGTTATAAGTATTGTTATTTTCAAGAAACAATATTGCTTTTAGTTACATTGGATATATCAGTTAATGATACACATGTCACTTGATTGTGTAAATATTACTTAGAAAATACATGTGATAGAATATCTTTAAAAGTATCATTATAAACGTGTGGGAATGGGCAATTGCTTGTGCAAAGATACGCCAGAACTTGAAATATATCATGGACATAATCATGCAGAGACTGAAAATACCATATTACCAGAATCAAGTGTAGGCACAGTTGCATCTGGTGATATGAGCACTACAACTTTTAAATTTCCAACCTCAGCAAACATTGATAAATTAGTACTTGAAACTCTCGGAGTAATTGGTTCTCTTGTTGATAAGTAAGTACAAATCATACAAATCCTAAGTTACTTCATATAATTACGTAACATAATTTCATAATCATACACATATACACTTTACAAGTATAGGATTAGATTTATTAATTAATTACTGTTATGCTCATCCAGTGAACAGGAACCACCACCTGCAATGTTAAAATTGCATGCTATTGCTGATAAAGAAGATGGGTGGATACAAGTTGTGAGTTCTATGGTTAATGTTATTCCTATGCATAATCCATTAGGTCCTTCAGTTATCACACTTCTATTGGATGATTGTCCATTACCGTCAAAGGTATAATTCTAGTATTATATATTACTTATTATATGATGATTATTGTAATTTATACTACAGATATTTTAACTCCTTAGGAATTAGTTCTGCGGTTATCACACATGTTTCAATTATCTCAAAAACTTGGAGATGTACAGACTAGTGCAACTCAACAACGTAACATTTGTGTGGTATTGGGTTGTATAGCAGAAAAATTGGCTGGCCCAAGTAGCATTGCTATATTATCCGATGAAACATTGGATTATCTTATTTCAAACCTTGTAAGTATAATTATATGGATATGATTATAGATGCGAAATTTGTTTAAAAAAATTTGATTTATAATGTGCATATTATTTTAGAAGGAAGATATTGATCCTTATGTGGTATTATATTCATTAATAGCTTTGGAAAAATTTGCCCAAACGAGTGAGTATTAATTCCAGTAATTTCTACAAATAACAATATTCTTATTAATTTATTTTTTAAAAAGTGTAATATTATTACCAGGTGAGAATAAAATAACTATAAAGAAACGTTTAATGGCAGAAAAGCCAAATCCATTATTAGAATTAGAAAAATGGGCAACAGAAAATCATTATGTACGCCGCCAAGTAGGTTTTTGTGCACGATGGTGTTTAGATAATTTACGTAAGTATTGAAGAATTTTTATTATATGTGATACGCATGATAGGCAATGGAGATTATACAATATAAAATATAGATATAAAATATATATATATATATATATATAATATTAATTATTTCAACATTATAAATATGTATATTTCATTATTCTAGTTTTAATGGAAGGTAGAAAATATTCTCATGATTCAGTTGATATGACTGGTATTAATGTAATGTTAAACACGAAGGATGTAAGCGAGTACCTGAAAATATCACCTAATGGTTTAGAAGTAAGTTTTAGAAGAAATAATATAATATATATTAAAAAGTATTTATATATGATAAGATTTCTTATTATTTTTATTGCATTTGTAGGCTCGGTGTGATGCATATTCATTTGAAAGTGTAAGATGTACATTTCAAGTAGACTCAGGAATCTGGTATTATGAAACACTTGTTATAACTACAGGCGTAATGCAAATTGGATGGGCTACAAAAGACAGCACGTTTTTGAATCATGTAAACTTTAACATTCGTAACATAACATAAACGATCATGACCCATATAAATTATTTTTGCGTATTTCGTTTTATTATTGCAGGAAGGGTATGGCATTGGTGATGATGAATATTCTTTGGCCTATGATGGTTGTCGCCGATTAATTTGGTATAATGCAAAAAGTGAAAAATATCATGATAGACCATGTTGGAAAGCTGGTGATATTTTGGGTTGTTTACTAGACTTGAATAAACTAGAAATAATATTCTCTATAAATGGTGTACCACTAAAACCATGTGTTCAGGTTTTCAAAACAGTAAAGTATGTGCATATTTATTTATGTGCTTTAATGTATTTAAATGAAACTTATCAATTAATGGTCATGCTAAATATTCTAGGTCTGGATTTTTCGCAGCAGCCAGTTTTATGTCATTCCAACAATGTCTTTTTAATTTTGGGAATGTACCTTTTAAATATCCTCCTACCGATCGCGAATATCAGAAATTTAATGACTATGCTACTTTGAAGCCTGAGGATAAGGTTGTGCTTCCTAGACACATATATCTAGATCAATTGAGGAAACTTAGTGTTAGAGAGGACTCGTGTACATTGTGTTTTGACCAAAGAGCTTCAGTAAGATTGCTCCCATGCAATCACAGGTATTGTATATAAATTAACTCAGTATACTATTTTTTTTTTTTTACATTGTAATTACAATGTAATTCTTACTATAAAACATATAAATTTTTCATTTATATTTCAGAGGATTCTGCCAAACGTGTTCGAATCAGCTAGTAGAGTGTCCAATGTGCAGAGCTACGATCGAAGAAGTAGCTATTGATAACACATGACACCACACAAGCGTACTGACATTTTTTAATACTCTTCCACTACCTTTCCTATATTATATAATTCTCAGGAATTATCGCGAGGTAATCACAATTACAACACATGTGTATCATGTGTATCACATATTGAATATGGTTATAATATTTTATACATTTCTCTTCTTACAATACAGTATTTTAAATCAACAGAAGAACTATAAATCAATCACAGAAAGCAAAATTGCATTTAAATGTATCACACTTTTAAGATATATCATTCTGAATGTTGCATTCATATGTGTAGATATAACATACAAATTATTATATTGCAAATTTAAATTACAGACAAATATCATCTTATATCTACCGGCTGTGCAAATTATTTTCTCTAGGTTTTATCTAAGTACATTTTACATCTAATTAGATGTCTAAAGTAAAATAGTGAGATTTAAATATTTAAAAATTTAAATATTTTTTTTACACTACACACATTCGAAAAAAAGCAGGTAACATTTGCAATTTATATCTGAATTGCTACGAATGTTGTACATTTCCAATTTAGTGTTTGTGACTGGATCACAAATATGTAGACACTATTTTGTCTATGAACTTGAAGTTCTTTTCCGTTAAATTATAAAAGTTTGTATTATCTATATTTGTCAATACTGACAAACAAATAACTGAATTTGTGCTGTAAATGTAAGATTAATTGTAGAAAACTGTAAAATATTGATACCTTGTAGTATATATGGAAAGAACACACACGTACACATATTATATTCTTGTGAAGACATAAAATGTTATCATATGTATAACTTTGCAAAATTTTTCTATAAATTCTGCTGATTTTTTTTAGAACCTCTCCTATTATTTAAAATAGTTCATTATTATTTATATATTTTAAATACGTATAAGTCATGCGTCTCTTCTATATATTTCTATTTATTAATTAAAAGGGTATCTTTACAATAATCATTCATATAATAATCAATATGATTAATAAATTTTCAGTTCAATGAAAATCAGTGAATATATCTTTATATACAAGTTCGTAAATCATAATAAATGCAAAATTAATTTACTTAGCCGTTTTGTTGGCCGCCGAAGATTTTCTATTAATTCTTGATTCCATATTTCTAGTTAATCAAATCGTTTCCACCACATGCAGTCAACGAACGAACCGTCCATGTTAACAAAAAAAAAGTGGTAATTTTTCAAACATACAGAACCGTTGAAACGAGGATTAGAAACGAGAATAAAAATATCGATATATTTGCAAGCAACATTAAAATACGATCTCTCGATTTGGAAAGTTAAGCGCGTGGTCACGAGAGCGCGCTGCAGTTTGTTACAAGATGGCGGGTGAGTGAGTGCCTGTGGATCGAACGAAGCTACCCAAAAACACGAGGGATTTTCAGCTAACTCGTGGTGTTTGTGGGTTTCAGATATATCCAACATCCAGAAAGAGAACCTGGACGATTCTGACGAAGGTGAGTACTGACACGGAAATATATTTTTGATGTTCGTAAATGTGCGCGGAACGGAATGAGTATTCGGCACGATGGCCCCACCATCGAAGCATGCCAGTGTCTGGTGTGCATGGCGGTGGCATGCTCGTAAACTCATATCCGTTTAAGTACATCCTATCTTGCATAATATTTCGATCGGCCGGGTTTACTGACTTCATTATCGCGCGTAACAACACGATTCGGACATCATTGAACGGGTGTCACGTTGCAGTTTCGACCGTAACCCGTATGTCACGCCGTGATTCTCACATGCGCGACTAAGTCATGAGAGAGCCTCGATGGCGTTTTATCGGTTAGGGGGCGCCACGAAACGTGCCGCGCTGTGTTTACCTCGACCGCAGGCTGAAAAAAAAAAAAAAAAAGAAGAAAACAGAAAAAGGGCACGCGGTCGCTTTCGTCTTCATGTATTGTTCCCGTTCTTTTTCGCTTTTTTCACGGACGAAACGATCATATATCCTTTTTCCCTCGATGTTTATACATCGCGAACTTTCCGATTTATAACCATGTCACCGATAGTTGACAAGTACTAATTTTTTTGTTGTTTCCTTGTCCTAACGACACAATTTTATTTTGATTTTTTACACTTCGTGCATAGACATAGGAATATTCGAAACGAACAGATTCTTTTTGTATCGTTCGATTATGTAATGACAAGAACGTTTATTTACATATGAAGATACTACCGGACGAAAATAAAGTGAAGTTCTTTTAATTAAATCATGATTTCCAAGGTCTGATCTACGTGTAATTTCTTTTACATCTGTGTAATGATTTCAGAAACCGATTAGATCAAACGGAATAAAAGTATCCTGGGAGGGCTGAAGTAAACAGTTAATGCGCGGTTATTCGCCTATCGGGGTTACTGATCTTTCGACTTCCCATTTGCTAGTGCCATCTGTCGCTTGTAAAACCAAACCGCATTATTAACTTTCAATAGAGCATTTCCCGTAGAATTTTCAAACGTATTTCCAAGCGTACGATCGACACATATGACCGAAATGTCGAAATTCGTAGCGTTTTGCAAATTCGATCAAATACCGATCTATCGGTAATATACGATACCTTGTGAATGAGATACGTTGACGAAGTATGTATACGATGCGTGAATCCTTATCGGAGCCTGTTGGATCTCTGAGCCGATAAAATCGGCGCTCTGCGTATATAGGGCATCTACCTTTCCTTCTTTTTCCCCTCTCATTCCCATACACACAATCATTCTCACCAACTGTTGCTGCTAACTCGCAGTTGGTTCTAATCGACTTTATCAAACATTCCAGAGGTCGTTTATCAACTTGGCTCACTTGTATTTCCAAGCGCGACTAAATAAAAAAATATTGAAGCCTGTGCCCTTCTATCCTCGAGGCAATGACCTCGTATCGATGAACTATTTTATCAATGCATGTATTTTTTTTTTTTTTTTTTTTGCTCCATCGATCGTTGTGGCGTTAGTCACAAATCTAACGAAATAATTCGCAATTCGTTCACACAGTCATTCATATTCTCGGGAATCGTTTAATAACGATTCATCGAAATCCTAAGAAATCGTTGTTTATCGATTCAACCTCGCGCAGGTTGTGAGTAATCCTTTGCGATTCATAACTCGTGTATCCTATTTGATAACGTGCAACGGTAGCACGTGACACACCACTTCCTGATTCGTACTTCCGACTCGAACGTTCGTTCGATTATTAACTTAGCGCACGTACAATTTCTTTTTTTTTTTTTTTTTTTTTAACGACTTTTGCGTATTCTGCACGTTTCGTTTCGGTCAGTCTCGTACGAATTCACATTTACTCGAACACTGTTTTTGGCGAATAATGGTGGATTAACCATCGACGAAGGAGAGACCAGAGATGACGAAATTTCGTGTCTCACGTTCTGTATTGCGAGCTCAAAAAAAAAGTCACAATGTTACATACGCCCTCTACGATTTTCTACAGAGAATATAGTAATTCAACACAATCGTCGAAGACGATAAAATCAATAGTCATAAAAATATTACATTCTTAAAGAAAAAAAATCTATCGCTCAATAACTCATTGCGATAAAATATCTGTATAAGATGAATCTCTAGCTTGTTTTTATGTATTTTTGTTATTATTATTATTGTGTAATGTGTAGTATTACCATTCTTATTTATACTTACGTTACATGTGTATATAATTGTATACATATTGTTTGAGATAACTTCAGTTACAAGTAAATATAGAAAATTTGATTTGGCGAGCGATTTTTGCTCTACTATTCTGTACAAAATTTTCATCTTACAGATATTGCAATTGAATTTTATTTATGAACAACTTGTTTTTTTTCTATCGAACATTTTATAAAAGGAAATATTAAATTCCATGAAATTATTTCTAAATTTTTCTTGTTCTGCTGTTCAATAAAAGGAGATCCTCGAATAGATCGAAATTATATCCAGGTACAATTGAACCAATGATCTCTGTATCATCTAATTATGAATATAATTTCATGGGAAAATTTAGTTCAAATTATTTTATTTCACACTATCGATGTTGTTCTCTTACTCTATACTGAATCGATAATGTCCCTAGAGGCACGAAAGGGGTAAGAAGGAGTCGTCAAACCCCTCAAATCGTGGGACACGAAAAAGCGTTGCATGTCAGATTTATTTATTCCGTTCTTCGTCGTTTCGACTTATTTCGATGCGTTGATACAATCGAACGCAATTGAACGAAACACGTTTGCCAAATTTTTCAAAGTCGGATATACGACGATGGGAGCCACGAGGAGCGATAGTAATCAGTCGCGCGATTATGCAAATGATTCGGTGACTGGCTGTAACAGCTAGCGAGTCGGATGTTGCTCGGGTATCAATGAATCCTTCTTTTCATTTGTATTGCAATACATCGTCACGTTCACCGGTTTCTTCTGTGATTTTTGTCTAGATACAAAACATTTTCGTTGTGATTAAAGTGTTCAACTTTTGAATCACTGATAATAGATCACTACAGTTTATATTCGAACCGAATTAGGTCATTTAATTATCATCTCTACTCTATATTTTACGCTATACATTTTCCATTGATCATTTTTACAATACATGAAATACAAAATGAAACAGTCTGAAACTAATTAACTTAATCTGACCTGTTGTAGATTACCTACGATCCAATACTAATTGAGGGTTAAACTCGAAGGTGCAAATAAGTGCTCTGAATGTTTGAAAACGATTTACAAGCTTGTCGACCGCTTCTCATAGAAGGTATATACAGGATGACCGATCATAACCGACGCGACGAGATCGATCGAACTCCAACAGGTACGAGAGTTTAGCGAATCCTTGCGAAACATTTGCCGCGAAGAAAGGGAGCAGTCTATTTAACTGGCGTGTACGTTGCTCTCCATTCTGTGTTTGCGTTTATCGGCAAAGTGATCTCTTTCTCTTTTTTCTTTTCTTTCTTTCTTTCCTCTTTCTTCCCTCCGGTTTGCCGGTTTGACGTCGACGTCGGGTGAAGAGGATAGAAGAGACGGATGAAAAAAAGAGAGAGAGAGAGAGAAAGAGAGAGACAGACATAGGACGAATATATAGGTGGATATACAGAGAAACTTTAATTTCTTGGCATTGTGAGGAGTTCCTTGCCCTTTCAGCCTTTTCAGTTCGGTGGTCTGTTTTTGATAGGAGGCCACGTCGTCTAGACACACCGGGGGTTGCCCAGCTTTTATAATCGCAACGAAATGCACCCCTCCGTGCTCGGCGCAAAAATACCGGTTTTTTTTCTCTCTGATTCTCTCCTCTCCTTTCTCTCTCTCTCTCTCTCTCTCTCTCTCTCTCTATATCTATCTATCTATTTCTCTCTTCCCCTCTCAACGTTGAATTTCTCTACCCCTTTTAGCCTCGTCACCCCTTCGTTCCGTAGCATCGTGCCACCGCGTTACATTAAAATGATTTATTCTCTTTATTAAATTCGCATTCTAGGCTACGAGAACGCATTCTCGACTGAATCGAATCTTGAGACCGGATGCGACCAACGATATGTATGTGTCTCCTCCGGTGGCGGCGACCTGCCTCTGTGCCTTAATCGTATACAGGATACTCGTCCCTTTTTCTCGAAAGGGATAGTCAAAGGTCACGGAGGGGCATGAATTTTTGTCCTCTTTTTACCCAAGGAGATACTATATCTCGTTAGCGATCGTAACCGTATTTACTCTCCTATCATATCGGTTGCCTTCGTTTTAATCGTCCATATTTACCCTCGTTATAGATTGTTGACAGATAATTCGTTGAGAAAAACGTTCTGACGATAAACTTGCCTAGTGAGTTAGTAAGATAAGTAGAGTCATATGTTCTACTTAAAATAAAGTCACGTGTATTCTCTCTGTTTTCTTGCACTTTAACACTGAACGTCATCCAACGATCGAATATTTAGCGACTGTCGAAATATATTCCCTGGAATATATTAAACAATAATTGAAATTCCCATTCAAGAACTTTCTACTGTGCAAACGATCAAACGATTCGAAAGCCCCTCATCATCAAAAGTGGTTATTGAAACGTCCCCTATAAAATGTATCACTGATCCCGCAAAATGAAAAATGTCGAGCATATTAAAATAGTTCCAGTCGTTCCGTTGAAGAATTTTTCGACAGCGCGATCTAATCGTTTAAAAAAAAAAGTTCGTTATCCGCCGATCGCAAAGTTGCGCAAATTTTCATCCCCCTCGTTTCCGGGCGGATGCTACGAGCCGAGTAGTGGCGCCGCCTGTCGTCAGAACGGACGCTCGAATGGCGGCCCGATTATTACATGACATTCCACGAATACCGTCCAGACCTCCCTCGTTTCCACCGTCGAGCATAGATTCCTTCTTCTTCGTCCCACCTTCTAGCTCTCCCCTTGTGAATTTCTTTCTCTCTGTCTTTTACATTTACCGTACGTGGCTACGCTAAGTCTTCCTCCTATCTCCTTCTCCGTAGAGAGAGTAGATCTCTCCTAAGAGGCAAAAGGCTTCGGGCCTCCAAAATAGGCCCGCGATACGAATGATAAAAGCATCCCCTTCTGCTTCCTCTACACGCTACTGCCTCCATCCACGCGCCATTTCTCTCCCCCTCGACGCCTCCGACGCCCCTCTCACCAAGGCGTCTTCGCTTCCTTTGCATCCTGCCGTCGCGGAGGAAGCACGATCGAGAACCAGCCGCGCCCTGTCGAGTGGGAAACACGTCTGGACCGCGATATTCCGCCACAACGGTTTTACGCGGAAAAAAAAAAAAAAACGAAAAGAGAACAATCGTGGAATCGTAGAAGAGAAGAAGTTCAAAATTTCAACTGATGCTTTCAATAAATTTCTCACGATGGTCTGCTTTTTCTCGAATCTTCTACTCTCTTCCTACAATGGTTTTGAAAATAAAATATTCTACGTCATTCTCTCCTGAGATTTTTCTCGCGTCACGGACGATTTCGAAGAGAACGTGTCACGAGACAGAGAGATATTTCATTACAATTATATTTTCACTGATCAGTTTCAAAGTTCAGAGAGAAAGTTTCTTCCTAGTTTTTGATTACGGCTATCTCTCTTTCGTGTGTAGTGATTAAAAGGTAAAAGACTAAACGCATTAGTGCAAATAGACGGCAGCAATGACGACGACGACGACGCCGAACGCGGTGGCAGTTGCGAGCTATACGATCGATTCGCGGCCGCCTTCTATTGTCGCTCGTTCTCTGTGTGTAAGGGTTTGCAGCAACCCTCCCCCGGAGAAGGACGCTGGCTGACACCCCGGTAGAGAAAGGGAAAAGACCGCGACAGAGAGAAAGAGAGAGAGAGAAAGTGACGGTAGTAGAGATAGTACGATTCCTCGTAAGCCACGAGCGAACCCATTCATAAAGACGAGACCGTGACTAACGAGTAAGGAGAAACGAGCGCGAGCCTGCTTCTCTCTGTCTTCGCCTTCCCCTCCCTTCTTCTTTACTTTCATCTTCTTTGCTTTCTCTCTCTTTTTCCCGTATCGATTTCCTTTTTCCATCGGCTTCTTTTCTCCCCGATAACGAGTCGAATTTTCCCTCCCTGCTCGTTTCTCTTTTCCGTTTCCCTGTTACTCCGTCTCGCGTCGTCTTTTTCGATTTCAACGCCGGTGGGTTAATTAAAAACTCTTTTTTCCCGCGACGAGATCCGCCATTTCGCAAGACCAGTGTGCAGTTTCGAAGAGAAAAAAAGAAAGAAAAAAAAAAAAGAAGAAGAAACGAGAGTGCGCGTGCCAAAAAAGACAAGAAGGCTGGATTTATCGATCGGAGTAGATTGTACGAGGTTCGGCGCGCGCTCGAATTCGATTTCCACCTGGAAACGATCGATCACGGTCCTCGCGAGTTTCGGTGGAACAGGAAACCATCGTTGCGTTCGTCCACGAAACATAAAGACCATAAAAGTTGCAAGCACGCAGTAAGAAAGAAATCTCTGTGCTCGAACGCTTCCGACCTCCAGGAACGACGCGCGAAACATCATCGATGACTACCGCGATGCCGCTCCGTCCTTTTTCTGTCTGTCACCGTTCACAGAGGAGAAGCTTCCCGCGTGTCACCGAGATGCCATTGTTCCAAGCTGTCGGCAACGGCTGGAAGATTCGAGCCTTAGCCACTTGCGCTGATTGCGGACCATAACGAGTGACCAAAATCGTATGCAACAACTCGTCGCTTTCGTTTTGAACTTGTCGGGTAAATAATATCACTGGACAGAAACGAATTTATTATTTGTTTCACTTGAATATACCTAAAACTGAGAAAATATTACAACTTTTGGAACAAAAAGTTGGCACGTCATTTCAGCGCAAGAGGTTAAACGCGGAGCGAGTTCTTTCGCGCGATACGTAGATGGCAAACGAGTCGTCTCCTTTCTCACGTTCTATCTCACGATGTTCTCTTATATTTTGCCACTGGTGTCGAGCCACTTAAGAGACTGTTTAAGGCATTTTTCTCTCGATCCACGGAACAAGAGGGAAGAAGCTTTCAGCAGGCGGGATAGCCACGGACGATAACGCGGACGCGAAACATCTTACCTGATCGGGAAATATCGAGATAACCCGCCGAGAGGGACTTTATTACGACACCGGGGGGGAAAGTTTTGATTGGGTTACAAAACTCGTTCGCCGAGGGATCGATGGATACCTCGGAAACGGAAAAGCTCGATGTAAACGCACCCTCCTTTCGCCGTTCTCGCTGCGTCCTCCTCTTCCGTCTCTCTCCTCTTCCCTCCCCGACAAACCCCGGCCTTGGCCCCAACGTTCGATGAAAACCAGCCAGCCCTTCGCTCGCTTTCGGGCATTTCACGGGGCGAACAGGAAAGAGCGCGGATGCGGAAGAGGAGGAGAGAGAAAAAGTACAAACGGAGGGCGAGAGAGGAAAAAACAATTTAGCTAATTTTTCTACCGCATACAAGGGCACTGGGACAACCACCGCGAGACTAAAGCGCCAAACCCACCCTTTTTTTTCGTCCATTCAGTCGCCCTTCAAAGGGACGAAAGGTATGCGCTCAACTTTTATCTCGCCGAAATCGTCGAGCCACGCGAATCTACCAAAGCACCTTTCCAGTCCTCCAGTGAAACTGGAACTTCGTTTCTGCATAGTTTCCAACTTGGTTCACTTTCCTCCGTCGACTTTCCGATTTTCACCTGTTAACCGATGAATTTTTTCATCGACCCTTTGCGAACGAAGAATCGCATCAGCGAGGAGAAAAATCCCACTCTCCAGGAGTGATCCTTGGTCTTTCTCGATTTTCGAGGCTGCGCCATTCGCGTTCCGCTCGCATTCGTCCTCGTTGCATTTTACAGTTTCTTCTTCGATGAGATATCTAGTTACCGATACTTGATCGCGTAATTATTACCGCATACGTGACTTTCGTGGACCGTTGGCGAGCCTTAACGCTCACGTAGGCGGCTCGTAACGTCCGATTTTGCTATCGAGCGAACGTGCTGCCGAAACAAAATCGGTCGGCCGGTTAAGGGATAAAACGGCAGAGGGTTCGGATGATGGTGGCTTGAATCACGACGATAACGCGTATTGATAACACACCGGTGGTAGTCGGTTTAAAGCGTGGTGTCCCCCATTAATCAAATCCAAAAGATGGAGAACGAACGCTGAACGTAATCTAAAAATACGGTCGGTACGATGTATACAGAGGAGAGCGTGTACAGCTGGTGCACGTTATCAGCTACCTTTACAGCAGGAGACAGAGAGGAAAGGAGGATTACGTGCCGTGACATTTTTCTCCTCGTCGTACTTCCGTCTCTCCCCGTTTTCTTCTCGTTCCACCTTGAACACGAAAATAGGAACACCACTTTTGTCTTCTTTTCTTTCGGAGCCGATCGGCGCGTGCAAACGTGGAAACTAACTAGCTTCTCAATGAACGAGCCTTTCATTCCTCGTCTCTTTTTCACCCACGTGTCGCTTGCGTATATGCATTCCACACACGCGGGTGCGTAAGGTGTAAATAAAACTCCAGACGCAGGTACGTTTCTACTTGTGCGTCGTCGAGGAAAATTCGTGGCCGATGACGTGCACGGTGTGCACAACCGCCGTGTTCGACAACAGAATTATCGTCGCGTTAAAGTTTTAACGATACGCGTCTGTATTTGGAAACGATGACGAACGTTGAAAACACGACGACGGAGTAGAGAGAGAGAGAGAGAGAGAGAGAGTCGCGAATAAAACGCTCCGGTATCGAGCGTATTTCGTCACCGGGAACTAATTACGTCACTGTCGGGCGCGATGAGGTCTCGCGCATCAGCCGGGGAGAGAGAGAAAAAAAGAGAGAGAGAGAGGAGGAAATCGATCGGCACCGTACAAGTCGAACGTCATTTCATGTATTTTTAAAGCTTTTTCCCTCCCCCTCCCCCCCGTTGTCTGACGATTTAAGCGGCGGGTGGCCAGTGACGAAAGCGAGCCCGGACGATGGAGATCGAGGTCAAAGCTCGAAGCGGCACGAGAGATTTCGTCGCTGGAATGCGCCCGGTTCCCGCGCAATTGTTGCGACAATTTAACGCCGTTGTCTCCATCTCCGCCTTCGTTATCTCGCCAACAAGTTAATCTTTATAAATAGCCCGAGCCACGAGGTTATATTTAATCCTGACCCTCGCGGACGCTGTTTCTGCCTGTCTGATACCCATCTCTCTGCCAGTCTCGCGCGTCTTTGAACGAGCTTCTGGAAAATCGTCGCCGCTCGTGAGAGGACAGATCTCCCAGAAACAGAGAAAAAGTGTGAGAGGAATCTTTTAGGCGAATATAAAGTCACGTCGATGGAAGAATAAGACGCGTGACAGAAGCGTTCATTAAGCCGAGGTAATTACGGCGGACGGACGAATCCGCTGTACGAGGAGATAATTTATTGAAATTTCTCTCGGCGACCTTTCCACCCGATTTCTGACCCGTTTTCTCCCAAATATCATCCATCCGCCCGGAACTAGCCCACCTTTCTGAATAATAGAGAAGCTCCTCTCGCGAATATCCATCCATCCGGCGATGGGACGAACCGAGAGCCGTTTTTATCGTCGTTACCCATTTCCCGCCTGTTCTCCCCTCGTTCTCGTCTTTTCTTGTTCGACGTCGTTCCTCATGGACCTTCGGTTAACCTAAATTCAGACACGATTGCTAATCGATCGGTCTTGCACGCTTCGCTCCTTCTTTCTCCCCCTTTTTTTTCCTTCTTTTTTTCTTTTTTTTCTTCCCGCGTTTTAGATAGACGTAGAGTTCTCCTGTCGTGTCGGGAAATTTCGCGCGACCGATCGATCGATCCGCCGTTCTAATTTCGATTCGGGGCTGTGCGGGTCCGGGTTCACCGGTGAATTTCATTTGCCAAGGGCTTGGTCGCGATTTGTCGCGTGTCATCGGTCGAGAAAAGTCGATTCTCGGCTCGCGAAAGCGGATTCTGACGAACGGAGGCTAGAAAAGTCCGCGCGAATTAATCTTGGAGCTCGACCGACAATAAAACCGGACTGTCCTTACATTCCTGGGCAGTGTGTCGCCTGCTATTTTAAGCCCGGAGTTTAATAAACTTACGTCTCTTAATTAGACCTACTTCTCTCCTCCTCTATCGTCCTCTCTCTCTCTCTCTCTCTCTCTCTCTCTCTCTCTCTTTCTACGCGTCTGCATCTGACTCGAACCAACCTCCTCGATCCGGTCATTGTCTCTCGATCGTTAGCACGTACTGTCGAAACCGTAAAATTTCGTTTTATCTGGATCTTGCTCAAAACGATCCGACCTTTCGTGAAATCGGCGCATTGAAAATTGCTTTACGTACCAAATATAAAAGGCACTGTACTTTTGTGTATTTTGAAATTCACGGTCTTGTATCTCTTTTTCAACAAACTCGATTCGTATCATTGGACGTTAGTGACGATCAGTTACTCTGAATATCTTCAGTCTTATTGGATTTTATTACTAATCTCTCCGTCGCGGAGAATGTGAAACACAAAGCAAAATTAATTAGTCGCAATTACAGTGATTCGACATAAATTATCTGCAATCGTTTGTAAACGCGAAGGAAATTTTTATTACATTATCATGCCTCGTAGAACTCTTTCGCTTGTATTTGCTCGCAGTAACACAGACGATGATCCGTCAACTGTTTTGATCAGTGTACACTGATACATTTTTTTCGCCAAGTGTTTTTTTTTTTTTCTTCCTTTTTGCTTCGATTTATCTTTACCCGACTGCGTGAAGGGAGAACGATGTTCGGAATTTTTATATTTCGAAGGTAGCTAGGTACATCGTCGAAACGCGCGAAGATTAGATTAGGGATTTACGCTTCGACGAGGAAGATTACTCGTTGCGAGATGTTACGAAACGCGCGCCCTCGCAATTTATTTTACTCCGTTTCCTTCGACTCGGTGCGACACTTTCATCCTCAACGTGCAACGAAGAAAGCAATTAAAGACACAACGATAACCATCTCGTTCAAACGAAATATCCTTCGTGCCGATTTATCATACGTTCGAGCGCACTGAAAAATCGTCCACGATATTTACTCACGGCAGAGTACTCGCGAGGTATTCCGTTCTCTCGTGCTGTTTTTTTTTTTCCTCTTTCTCTGTTCGCTGTTGCTGTTCCGCTCGCAGTGCCACGCGAGTTTACGTGCACGTTGTATCACGGCACTGCGCAGCGTACGCTCGCTATTCTATGATACAATCAATGAATGACTGACTGCGTGCCGTGACGTGGCTGCGCTGGTGACCGTAATGACTTATCTCGAGCTCTCTTTCCCTTTTACTTCGCGCTTGCACATTCATTTTTTTTCCATTCTCGTTTCTCTCTTTCTTTCCCCCCCGAACGATCGACCGCACGTTCCGGCGCAATTCAAATTCAAATTGGAAATTAAAATTGATATCCATTACGAGGCAGCTGCGGAGCAAATTTCTCTCGATAACGTTTCGAGATATTTCGCCGGCGGGTCGGGATAATTTCAAATTTTCCACAATGGAAAAAAAGAAAAGATCGTTCTAGGAAACGGTTCGTTTTTCGTTTCGGCTGATCTCGATAAAATTCGTGCCCGAAAGGGGCAAATTTCTGCAGAGAAACCTCCTGTTACCAGTTCTTGTGCCACGAATTCTTCGCGCGAACCGTTTAACCGAGTGTGATTTTATTGGAGACACCGGGCGAACGATCGAGGAAACGTGCACACAGAGAAAGAGAGAGAGAAAGAGAAGAAGGAACCAACATGGAGTGCACACGCGGCGAAAAAGAGAAAGCTCCCCCTCGCTTCTATATTCGTCCGTTTCTTCCTTTCTCCTTTCATCCGGTGGACATTAGCGACGTAAAACGCACGTTGGCCACGACAGATCGCACGCCACGATGCAATCAATGAAACGACGGTGTGCCACGACCGCGCTCACTGACCGTGACGACTTTTCTTATCCATCTTGGTCTCTCCGTTCTTCCTCTTTCCCAACCCTATTTTTTCCCTCCCCACGTTTCTTTCACGTAATTCTCCACATCTGTTTCTCTGTTCTCTCCTTCTCTCTTCTTTTCAAATTCTTTCGAATCCTTGTGTGTTTGTTCTTTCTTCATTCGTTTATCCACCCTCGCTCACCCTCTTCCACACTTTCATCCAGCGTTCGCATTACACACGATGCGTATACGCTGATGCAAATACGAGAAGCAAGTACGCTCTTATCGTGGCAACGGTGCTGAAAATGTGTTCCTAACGAGCGGTTCTGCCTCCTGTGTTGGATGCAAAAAGAGCCTCATTGACAAAAGTCAATCGGAGAGGTTTTAACCTCTTGCAGAATTTCTTGTCCCAAGATTGCAATATTCAAGTATGTTCAAGTATAATCCAGGCGAAACGAATAATAAATTTATTGCTTGTCGATAATTTTTATCCACAGTGATGTCGTATCGACGAGTTCAGAGAGAGAGAGAGAGAGAGAGAGAGAGAGAGAGAGAGAGAGAGCGACGAATTATCGTATATCGGTTTTGGTCACTCGTTACGGTCCGCAATCAGTTGCCAGCGCAAGTGGTTAAAAGTGGAATGTTCCTCATGGGGAATGCAATTAGAAAATATGTTAATTCTGATGATTCTCTTGAGCTCAGGTTTCTCCCTCGCTTCGAATCGTTTTCTTCAACTTTGTCCAGCGTGCGACTGATTTCCGGAATGACACACCACTTGAGTTTTAATTTTATTTTAGGAAATTAGAGTATGTCACGCGGGGCTGAATGATAGACTATTTGAGAAACAATGAAATTTCAGGCTCATTGTCGAATCGCGATTTATTCAGTGTGCTATTACATTCGATAATATATTTTATTTCGCTCGTCGGGGAACGTTTCACTGGGATTCTCGTGGAATCAGGGGCAAAAGTCGGCCAATTGATAGCGATGAATATCGAAGGCGTGGTCGTGAACGTGCAAATATAGATGGAAAGCTCGAGCGAGTTGTTTGTATTTATAGAATACGTGTCGTCATTTCCAATCGAATTTCACGAGGTAAGATCGATGAAAGATATCAGTAAATCGGATAAATCTCTGACGAGCTTGCAAGTTCAACTCTGATCGAAATAATGTAAGCTGGAATTTTCAAGGAAAGATGATCCTCTTTAGTAAATGTAACAGGAGGCATGATATTATTGATCTAACTTGAAAATTTTGAAAATTTACTTCACTATTTAATGGATATGCCATTACAAAAATGTCTGATGTCTTATTTATAACTAGACTGTGTACATTTGAAGATGTAGAATATAAAATATTACAGAATGGGCATTTTATTGTAACGTTTAGTAGATGAAATGAATTTTTTTGTTCATTATTTTAATTATATTGGTAATGCAAAATGCATAGAAATTCACGGTCTCTATTTAGAGCAATGATTAGCTTCCAAATTTGAAATTGGAGTAAATAGCTTCAGTTATTTATCTTTTTCGTAAGTAAAACTTTCGCTTCCAAAATCTAACGCCTGATCTTACCTATGCTTCGATCTGGCCTCTCATATATCAGAGAAACACGAACGCGTGTCTCGTTAAATCCTTGGTACGTAACAAGAAATTATGATACAGAATCTCTCTCTCTCTCTCTCTTTTTTTCTCTTTTTTTAACATTCAATCTCACGTACATTTGCATATGTAGCTACGTAGCATTACCGTGCGATGCAATACGAGATCTGCCAACATCAAACGAACCCTCGCGTCGTATCGAGTACAGAAACAAGTGCCGCAATCATCCGTAGGGAAAGCAATTTCGTAATCCGGTGCCAGCGAAGTACACGCATACTCAATTAAATTCCACAATTATTTTTCCATCAAGAGAAAGCTTTATACGATAGAAAATTATTGTAACCGTAGGATCTCGCTCCGCGAATAATACCTGCCCTGTGCAATTACAAACGGCCGAAGCTGTGGTTACAGTGAATGCGTATTCCGACTAATACAAACGTATCTGGACAATTAAAAATATCCGAGACTCTTACGAGACTGTGTGTGCATTTAAATCGCCGGATGTTTCGTTCGTCGGGGCGATCAGACGTGCAAATTCTTATCGGCGCATGGTGCATTTCGATCTCGAGACGTTCGTCGTAATACACGTTCACTGTAATCGCGAACATGTCTGTTATCTTTGACGAGATTCGGCTAAGAATTCGTCGAGAAACATTCGAAGATGTACTCGTGTTGTATATCGCAGCGGAAATTGTAACGGAAACTGGAGACAACTCCGACCAGGGTGAAATATTACACTTGCATCCACGAGTTTAACCGCTCGTCTTGTATAATCCGACCGGACCTGCGGATTTCTGTGCGTTTGTGCCAGGAATGCGCATGACGCGCGGAAAAATGAATTTCTGCCTCGACTCTGTCCCTTTGATGCGAATTTCGCGCGATGCGAACGTCGAAACTCGTCGAGTCGTCGAGTGATCAGTTTCGATTCGAATTCGAGATTCAGAGTATCGATGCGCGGTGACGAGCGGGGAGAGATTCAAGACGACGGAAGAACCTCGTTATCGCGAAATATCATGGTGTACTTTGTTGTGTGCGATCGTGCGGATTCCAAAAAAAAAGAAAAGAAAAAAGAAAAGAAAAGGAAAGGAAAGAAGAAAACTGAACGACCGACTGAATCGGACCCGGATCGAGAGATTTGAGAGAACAATGCGCCGAGAGCAGCAGGTACGCGGATCGTACTCGACGACGGAGGCCGAAGACGAGTAACGGGGCCGACTAACCGAAGTGGAATAGTGGTATAGCGGTCGCGTGGTGGAGTGTGGTGGTGGTGGTGGTGGTGGTTGACGGCATCGTCGTCGTCGTCGTCGTCGTCGTCGTCGTCGGTGACTATCGATCGGTGGCGGGCGTCGGCGTCGGTGCCGCGCGGTGGCGCCCCCGTCGTCGGTCCGACGACGGCGACGGCGCTCTGCCCACGGTCGTCCGCCCCTGGGGGGCGACGAAGAGGGCGGTGGGGGCAGCGACACGCAGACCAATCATGCCTTTGGTGGAGCCGGCAGAGGCCCGGCGTGTACGTGAGGCCGTTACACTAAATGCGGATTTATCAGTCGACGAGTGGCGTTCTTACCGTAAAACTTTTCGTTGCTCTCGAGATCCACACGCCGTTCAGTCTTCCTCCTCCTCCTCGTCCTTTTCTTCTTTCCTTCTTTTTCGCCGTGGTCACGCGAGAAAAAGACACGCTCGCGGGTGGCACTCAGTGGCGAACAGTGGTTCCCCCCCCGTCTCCGAAACGCGATCGAGCAATTCCGCCAAGGCGTTCCCGCTGCGCCCCTTTTTTTCCCCTTTTTTCTCCTTTTTTGCTTTTTTTTTATTCCGCGGGGGGCGTTGGAGAACGCGACAGCGCCGGGGAGGATGCTGCGTCCTTCAGGATCAGCCCTCGACGAAACGACCCACGTTACTCGTGTGTTCTTCGCCGCGATTGGAGCTGGTGGCTGACACAGAGGACACGGGGAGGACAAGTGAGAAAGTGTCATGTTGGCCGAACGTGGACGATAGAGATCGCAACGTGGACTGTTGGAATCGGTTCGTTAGTCGCAATAATCTCGGTACGATCAATTGAAGAAGATGAATTCACGTTCGGCGAGACCGCGAGTTTTGACAATATATATATATATATATATATATATATATCAAAGTGCGAGAAAAGTCGGGGAAAGACGCGTGGAAAAGAGACAGAAAAGCCATCGGCTCTCCGCTGTGTTATTCTCGGACCGAGCGGAAAATGGCATTGTAACGCAGCCTTAAACGCGGAAAAGGTGGCCGGAGGATCTCGCCGGCCACGCATGGCCGTTTCGCCCGAAGGATGTCGTAAAATGCCGGCGTAAGGATCCATCTCGCCGGCCAGTAACCATTTCCCATCGTTCGTTGTGTGATCGTCGTGGTTCTTTTCGCTGCGACCGACGAATGAAAAAGAGAGAGAGAGAGAGAGAGGGAGAGGGTGAGACGGGAAGCAACGAAGCGAACGGCGGCGAGAATGCTGAAAGGACGAGGAGAGGAGCGTGATAAAAGAGATTTCGAGATTGCGTGAAACATCGCCAGCCAAGCATCGTCTTTCGTCGTACACGTAGTTGTGACAAACGTCGTACATACGTAGTTGTGTTGGTTCACGGGAAAGACGGACGTGTGATCGACGCTAGTGCGCGGCCCTTTTACACCGAAGAAATCGTCTCGTGCTGGTTTTTTTTTTTTCCTTTCTTTTTTTTCTGTACGATCAGGAAAGGTGAGAGAGCGTATCGCCGTATCGGCGAGAAAAAGAATCGAAAAATTCGCATCGAGTTGCTACGTTGAAACGGAGGAACGTGGAACGCCACGATGTTGTGCACCGAACGAGCGACGGTAAGATTATGTAACACACCGTGCGGAATCGAAAAGTGCGCGGCCGAGTGTACGTCACTTGACGAGCGTACGAATCGATGATCGCCGTACCTGCCGTTGTAATTTCGCGCGTATTGTACGAAAATCCGGTTTATGTAAGAAATTTCCGACCGACACACCACGATTGCGCAACATCCCCACCTACCCCTCCCCCTCCGTATGTTTGCCCACGTATAACAGCAATTACAGTGGGAATTAAAACAAACAAAAGTTACGCCGTGTTTCCATAACGGTCGGTCGATTGATCGAGTAAGTGGTTGAAATACAAGCTCGTTGCCGCTTTTTCTTTTTTTTCTCTCCCCCCAAACCTCCGATCCTGGTTCGAGGGAAAGATACGCGTGAAAATAGGAGCGAAAAATCGACGAGGGAGAATCTGTATGAAGTGGGCGGAGGGGGCGGGGGTAGGAAAGATAGAAAGGAAACAGAGGAAGAAAAATAAAAAGCGACAAGCTGTGCCGCGAAGCATCGACAAAAACAAATGTTCTCGTCGCGGCTAATGAAACGCCTCCGGGGGGTGGGGGGGGAGAGCGAGAGAGAGGAGAGGAGAAAAGAAAGGTCGGGAGGGCGAAACGGAGGAAAATCGATGTAAAACGTAGCGGAAAAGGGGTTAAACAATCAGTCACCGGCCTGAAACGGAATGGGTTATTTCGCGGTGTTGGCGAAGTGTGTTTTAGGTGTGGCGCAAAAGGGAAAATCGCTGCCGCGATTCCTTTTGTTTTTCCCTTCCGTCCCGGCACCGAATCGCCCGTCGAGAAGATGACGCTTCTCGTCTCCCCTTCCGATTTATCGATCTGTTCGCTTTGTCGCGCTGCTTTCCTTCCTGTCGTTTTCCTCCGCTTCTACTTCTTCTACTTTTACTTTTTTCTGTTTTTCTTCTTTTCTCGCGCGCGAGACAACGATAATTAGCAAAAAGAATTGATTCAAGAGTTGAAGCGACTTCTCTCTCTGAAGCGCTCGATGAGAGAGAGAGAGAGAGAGAGCCCATAATGGTTTGTTATTGATTTATCTCGAAGACTTACGATTTTCCTTCTTCCTTTGGCTGTTCGTTTTCCAGCGTTTCACGATTGCACGATGGGGAAGCAAGAAAAAGAAAATTCTCGATAGAGGGGGAGAGAAAAGTATACCTAAAGAGAAGCCACGTAGGAAATTCCTCCGTTCATTTTAATTGTGCGTCTTGAGAGGGCGAAACAAAAAACATAATTTAACCTTTTGCTTCTGTTGCTGCTGTTTCTTTTTTGTTTTTTTTTTTTTTCACTCAGAGTCTTAAAACGAGCGAACGAGAGAAAGAAAGGTGGAAAATGGTGAAGCCGCTGTGAAATCTTTCGTGGTCACAAGGCTCGATGATGGGGAAAACTATTTGGCCAAGAAACAAAAGCTGTCGAAGCTAATTTTGTCTTTGTTTAAATTCACAGCCGAATTGAAATCCTTGTCCTTTCCTCTTTTCTCAGCTTGTTCAGTTTCCCCGTTCTTTTTCTTTGCCCCGCTCTCTTTTTTTTTAACGCAATAAATACCACCAAGCGTGCAGCGAACAGACACACACACACACACATCCCTCTGACCTTTTCGCTGTTTATCCCGTTTTTCCTGTTGTACGGACCAGTAATTAAACCGCGACGTAAAACGAGCAAACCTGACGATTATTCCCGAGGCCGCGTGTATATTATCGTTGGATGATCCAAATATACGTCAAACGCTCATCCTTGATCGCTTTCTTCCGCTTTCGCGGTGAATGTCGCGTGTTTCTTAACGTTAATTAAGACATTTCGTTGAGCTGTCTAACAACAATCTGCTAATATCGTATAAACGACTTTGCACGTACGCGCGTACTTTCGTTTCAATCAATCTTCTCGCCGTTCGAGGGCATCGTGGCGAGCGTTTTGCCGCATACCACGTGACCGATAATGGTCACGTTATTTTAACGAACGTTGTATCGAATCGAACAAATGAGCGTTATATAATTACACACGTATTCGATGGAAGAGGGCTGTTCTCGTGTATGGTTGTCGCGTGTACTGCGACTGACTTATTTTAAATTCATTCTATTCATTCTATCCATCGTCGAAAGGTGTGAGCCTCACGGAATAGATGTAACTCTCTCTCTCTCTCTCTCTCTCTCTCCCCCCCCTTCCCGCTCCTCTCTCTCTCCTCTTTCTTTTTCTTTCTCGATGCGTAGACATCACACAGAGAAATTCGATTATCCGATCGGGAACATCCACCGGGGAATTGTGGGAAACTGACGCGCGCTTTTGACGTCATTTCAGCTGCCTATATCGCGCGCAGACTTACTCAGATATCAGCCGTGAGCAAGAACGGATCGATTTATCTTAATTAATCGCGAAACTCAACGAGATTCACTCACTCTCTCTCTCTCTCTCTCTCTCTCTCTCTCTCTCTTTCTCTCTGTTACTTGCTTTTCAACGGAGTCAACCGGTGTCGGTAATATCTCTCAGTTTCCTTTTTTTTTTTGTTGTTGATTTTATAATTTGGTAAAGTTGGAAAAAACAATTTCAATTTTCCTCACATCGATTCGATCTCCCCCCCCCCCCCCTCTCTGTAAGAGGCATCTTGAATCGAGATGTGTCGACATCGGGCAATTCCCCATCGGATCGATGACCATTCCTACATCGATCGCCTACTTAAAAAGTCCTTCCGTCGTAAACAACACACTTCTCGCGTTAGTGTCTCCGGCTTTGTCTCTAACCTGCCTCTTAACCGCCTTTAATCGTTGCATACCGCGTCAAAACCTCGGCACACACGTACACGACCGTGAATGAATAATAAATCGCGAATGGCAGAAGTTGGCCGTTCGCTTAATACGCTCGCCTGCGCGCCGTCCGTAGTCGTTACTCTAGATTTACGTTTCCTATACGGGGGATCGATCTGCTAATAAACGGTTGTAATCTACCTTTCCCTCTTTCATTTTCCCTCCTTTCTGTCACGCGCGCTGTCACGACTCGCGTCAGCGATAACGTGAAAGTTCGACATTCCGACGTACGTGCATACGTGTCGTGTGTAAATATCGCGGAAAGGGGGAGGGAAAAAAAAAGCGAGAGATTTCAAGAGGGAGCACTCGCTTTCTGATCGGCGGAGGAGAGCTCGAGAAGTCGTTAAACCTATCATTAGGTGAGTTGTCGTGCCACCTGTTATTACGATATATCGCGGAGGCTCTCCCATCGTGCGTTTCATGCGCTCTGCTTATAAGCGGAAGGTAGAGAACAGAGCACGGGCCGGCGCTGGCTTGTTGCTGATTACACGGCTTCCTCGAGGCGTTGCGCACAGAAATTGCCGCTAATTACGTAAAATGTTGTTCGCCGGTTCTCGCAGGGGGGAAGGGGGCTCCCTTCGCCTATGCGTGCGCGTTGCGTGCGTTAATTTCCAATGCTCGGCGATTAATGCGCGGCGCTCGTTCGCGGAAGGCCGATCTAAATGTTACCCGAATGAAAAAACAACCGGGGGAAAAAGAAAACCCACCGCCGCGGCTCGGTTTTTCTTTCCCAGCGAGCGAGGGGGCGATCGCGTCGCGTAATTAGAAGTTCCGTACAAAGTATTACAAAGTCTCGGTAACGACCGTGAAAAGAACGTTTTTAATCCTCTCGCGGAACTTGCACGGTAGGAGAAAGAGAGAGAGAGAGAGAGAGAGAAGCGTGCTTTAGTTGACCGGCGTGCAGAATGTTATTTCAGACGGTCGGTCCCCGTCATATTAAGCTCGCGGAACAAGAGAGCCGGTAATTACTTTTCGTGCGACTGTCACGTCCGTCGAGGCTCGCATCCACTCGTGCTCGTATCTCGGTTATTAATACCGAGTCGGACGCTCCGCGGTGCCCCGATTAATCGACCGCGTGAGCAAAACGATTCCGCGACCCTCCCGGTATATTTTCAATTCCCAAGCGGACGAATTGGATCTACCGACAACGTCGCGAACGATCGTGGCCCTGAATCGTGTGAATTTTAACCTTCGATTCGATGTGTTGGGCTCGTTCAGTTCCACGCGCGAGATTATAGGAAGCATCGATCGATAACGTGGTCTACGAAAAGTAACTACGATTTACACGACAGTCTTCTACTCAACGAAGGATTAATTAAAATTTTAACACGTACGTGTCCAGTCTTTGCTGCATATTTTTATGCGTGCTAATACGATTGTTATTAAATCCAATCATTGTACAACCTTATTTCTGTAATTAACTTCGCGGAACAGGTGATCAATCTCGTTCGATGACTGAAACTTTGGCTGTTGAGCAGATAATGACAGATCGAAGATTCGAAGGATCGCTAATTCGTTCGTCTCGCGTCGAATCGGTCACTAGTCGTCGATTCAGACTCGGGTCGCAAGGGCGAAATTAACGCAACAAGCGCGGCGTAACGAACTCGTGGAACACACGTTCGTATGGTTAGCGTGTTTCCTCGCCGCGACCCAACGTTTCTCAGGTAGGCGCGCGTAATTTTCAGCAAATACCAGATTAGCAGCGACGGTGGTAACGAGGCGCGCTCGGTTTCCCAGACCTTGGCGCGGTAAACGTTACAGGTTTCACAGCCGTGGCCCCGAGAAAACGCGATTTCGAACGTGATTTCGAACGTACTCGGCCCGTGTCGGCTCCGATTGTATCGAGATCATTCCCACATCGGGGAGCGTGCGCGTTGTCGTTGTTGTCGTTGCGTTTCCTTCGTCTGGCAGAGAGGGTGGTTCGTTCGCGAGTGGCAATGGATGGGGCGCGCGAGTGATCGCAAGGAGAAGAGATAGTTCGTTATACCGACGTCCGAAAGATCAGGATTTATCCTTTCTGGCAACGCGACACGCACACCAGGGTCGAGAGGGGAGATAAAATGTCGTTGATCTGTCACATTGTGCGGTGAGGAAGAACTGGTCATCGTTTGCCTTGTATCGATATGATGTTGCGAGAGAAAGAGAGAGAGAGAGAGAGAAAGGTTCTTCGATCTTGGTCCGGGCGGGAGAGCAGCAGGTTTCCTCTCCCTTTTGGAAAAAGAAAGGAAGGAAGGAAGGAACCCGACACACGGGAGGCGAAAGGGGTGCACGCATGACCCTGAACCTAACCGGCGCGTCACCCGGTACAGGGGTGCGAAACTCCGACAGAGAGAGAGAGAGAGAGAGAGAGAGAGAGAGAGAGAGAGAGAGAGAGAGAGAGAGAGAGAGAGAGAAGGAACACGGTGGTGAAGAGAAACGAGAGAGGGGAGGAGGCGCGTATATATGCTGAAGAGAGAGAGAGAGAGAGAGAAGGGAGGGATGTGGAGAGAAAGAGAGAAACAGTCAGAGTACAGTCCCCGGGATCAATACTCCCGCGTCTTGCGATCATTCATCTTGCCACGCCCCTCTGCTCTCTCCACTCTCTCCACTCTCTCTCTTTCTCTCTCTCTGTCTCTCTAGCCTGTCTGTCCGTTTCTCTCTGTCTTCTCCTTCTGTTCCTCTCGTTCCTTTTCTCTCCCTCTGTCTTCCTTCCGTTTCTTACCCCCCCCGTCTCGCTTCATCGTCTCCTTCTCTCGTTCTTCGTTCCACCATCTTCTTCATCCCCGGTGATGGAACCGGGCGCCCCTCGTCGCCGTTTGGCCACCCAATCCTGGTGTCCATTACCGAGCCGGAGAGAAATTTCGGCGGTTTCGAACCAGAGACAACGTTGCACCGAGAGACGAAGGAACACGTCGAACGAAGAAGAGGGGAGAAACCTGAGAGGAACAGGCCTGTGAACAACGAATAGGTTTTCGGGGTGAGAGAGAGAGAGAGAGAGAGAGAGAGAGAGAAAAGAAGAGATGAGACGCGCCGATCGGTTCGTCTGAAAAGCGCGGAGAAGCGAGGGAAAAATAAGGGAAGGCTGAGACGAACGTACGGCGACACGGTTACGGATGTCGAAATCAATAAATAGCCGGAATTGCGAGCGCTAGGGACGGGACGGAGCGAATGCGAAACCCGGGGTGGCAGAGAAGGAGGGGGGGGGGGAGAAAAAGGAGATCGTTAGTAACTACGTAGTAGCGCGCGTATATACGTCGGCGTAAACGCGTAGTACGACTGCACTTGACTCGTCGTTGCACGTGATTCAAATGAGTTTCTGGAGTCCAGCCCTCCCCCTACCTCCCACAACGGGTGATGCCAGAAGGCCCGATAGAGGGGATTGTACCTACTAAGCCGGACGACGAGAAAGGGTAGTCTCCAGAACAGAGAGAGAGTACGAGAAGAGAGGGTGGGTTGTTTCAGATATAGAGAGAAGGGTCGATTCGATCGAGCATTACGATAAAAGAGAGCCTAGAATCGGACAGATGGAAGTCTCGCGTGATCGATATATGTTGCTCTCTTTCTTCACGCTTCCTCTTCTTCCTCCATTCCGTTTCCATTTGTCGTGCTTACCTATTGCCACTCTTTCTCGCTCCTTTCTGCTGGTGCAGTTGTAGCGTAGCTTAGCCAGCCATCTCGAGAGTAGGAATCTCTCCTCTCCTTCATTTCTCTTTCTCTCTCTTTATCCATTTCTCCTTCTCTCTGAGAATGCTGAGAGAAATATCTCTGGGAGAGAGCGCCACGAATCCCGCGGATCTCTTATAAATTATCGTTTTCGCCGAGGCAATTTTCCACGCTGTCCGCAGGAGCGTGAGAAACTGGGACAAAATTAATTTTTGCTTAGCCGAAACGGGACGAGATTAAACCACGAGCGGTGGCGAATTAAAATAATTCTTTCACGGCCCTGAAACTACTTCTCCATTCGAGAGAAGTTTCTCTCCAGTAAGAAGTATTCTCCTATTTTTTTCTCTCCCTCTCTCAAACGGTCGAGCGACGCTCTCGGACAGTAACTCTCGGAAGCAGTATCCATTTGCGTGAAATAGCAACTCGCGACAGTTTTACTCTCAAACGGAGAAGTACCTTAAGGATCCGACGCGGAGAAAAGATCCTTTTTCCTTCCTAGTTCGCGCACCGAACGTGCGTCCGCCATATGCAGTCGTTTGTGTATGTGACACCGTTGTCGTTGTTCTTCTTGCTCCTTACTTCTCGCTTTGCGTCCCCTTTCTAGTCTCTAAAATCCAGTGACTCGCGTTTGTCGGAAACGCTGACGAGAATCGCGGTGTAGTGAATAGAAGAGATCTGAAAAGTCGCGGGTAGAAAGGTGGAAAGCAGGAACCGCTCCGTTTAAAGCCTCCTGCTTTCCCTTCTTCTTCGAGTCTCTTTCTCGGTCATCTTCTTTGTCTCGAGCTAGTTACACGCTGGGTAACCATCTCTCCCGCGCTGGTAGATCTAGGGAAATTGTCCGAGCAGAAACGCAGGGAAATGAATATCCGCTATCGGTAAATTCGAGCGAACCGGTTCGAATAATGTTAGTATCTCCTCGAGTCCACTATCTTGATACTCAGTTCAGCAGTTTACGTAACTGTTGACATGTTTTCTGGTTCGTTTTTCTTTCTCGTTATTTTTTGACCCATCGAGTCGTGCAGATGTGACGTTGAAACGCGTGGACCTGTAAATATGTCGAATGATATTCTCAGCGTAAGATGTATTGTGCGTTGCACCACAAGCTCTTGTAAAATAGTTTGCTGATATTTTAATTTTTTTCGATATTTTTGAAATTACAAGATCAAGGCGAAAGAAAGTCGGAATAGATTCTTGAAATTCTTGCGGAAATTCGAGGAAAATAACCAGTGATCTTCAATAGATTAAGATGCTTGCTCCTTTTCATTTTCGTATGATACTGTGTATACTCATTTTACACTATAAAACGAAATAGTGTAGAAAGAGTCAATGATGAGGAAAATGGAAGAAATTGATCTTTTTTTTTTTAAATTTTATACGTGGTCACTTCCTACAATATGTATTTCAATTTTTGAATTCGTTTTCTTCTTACTGAGAAAAGACTTTCGCTATCGAAATGTCTTCTTTGTTATTGTTTTTCGTGTCAATTATAATGATCTTTATTCATTTAGTAACTCGTCATAGCTAGTTGTACAATTTTTTTTCTTTCAACTTTATAGTTAGGATCATTTACAATGAAGTAATGTCCTTATTAGATAATTGTGGTCCTTTTTTTTAATGAAACTTGCACAAAATGATACATCTTCGTCAACATTATTGAGTTAATTTTCAATTTACATTTTTTATTATAAACAGTTATATCGTACAGCTGTAAACAGAGGAAACCGTGTAATAACATATATAAAAATATACATAACATATATAAAACATATATATACCGTGAGAATAACATATATGAAAAAAATTATAAAACTGCGAGTTTAATATAAACAGACGAAAATACCGTGCAAAACGGTATTAACTTTACATGTCGCTGTTTAGATTTAAGCTGCGTTTGATCAAGAATTTTTTGCCAGAGGCACAACGCAAGTTAGGATAAGCTTTCCCCTTTTCTCTTGCTCTTTGACTAAGTGCAATTACTCTTCTGTTTGTGCAGCGATGGAGATCGATGAAATCGACGACGACGATGTTATTGACACCGGTATCTGCAATGTTGGAGGAAGTGGTGACGAAGGCGAGAAGGACGAGCTGCTCCTCAAGCTGCAACAGTACGTAACATCGGATGCAAACTTCACACGGTGAGTGTCGTTCTTTCATCGTCACTTGTCGCCGACAACAATACGATTATTAGCCTGCTCGTGAATCCATCTCGATATCGTTGACTCTTTTAACATTGATATTAATCGTTTGGCTACGCTCGCGAAAAACATCGAGATCGATATATCATTGTGTCTGCATCCCTGTGTCTAAAGGTGACAAACCCTCACTCTATTGGATGCTGCGCGTCCCAAAAATCGCGTAATTTATTTATCCCTCGACACGTTCTCTTTCCCTATTTTTGTTGTTGTCGTTTGAAATTAGATCTCGGTCGTTTTTTCACTCAAACCCTTTTATATCGGCTCGCTTAGGATTACTTTTTTTTCTCTGTTCCGTCAGCGCTGAAATCAGTTGATACAACTCGGTATCTATCGAATCTGCTTATAAATGTACATCCTGCACGTGCATATACGGAAAAAATTGAAGAGTGACCGTATGAGACAAGAACAAGAACTGAATCTGTCGTTAAGACACGCGCAGAGTTTGCTTGCCGGATGACATTTGCATGAAAGTGCCGAAAAACGGACGAGAAACTTCACTCACACAGCGCCCCCCGTTTCTTACCAAAAGTCTCTTCTTTACATGTTTGTAACGTACCGTCTCGTATCTGAATCGCGCGGCGAATCCGAATCCTCTTTCGAGCTTCTTTCAAATTTCTTCTCCTCCCCCTCGTGCACTCGAAATTGTGCGTATTGCATCGTTTTCGAATTTCTCCGTGACTACGGTGTGCAGTGGGGGTGGCTAGCGGTAGAACGAAATCTCCGCGCGCGTAACGCGTAACATGGGAAGAAAATGCGCGTACACTGCCACCGATCCTTTGAACAACCCTCTCGGATGTCTACCGCGGCATGAAAGAAACGGGTAGAACAGGCACGAGGGCAAACGAACGATTTTAAGGGAGACGAAGGCCCCGGCGAAATTGTTGAAACATTGGAGCCCGTAGAACATCGACAAGAGGATAAGAGGAAAATATGACGGCGGAGACACGGTGCAGCCATTGAATGAGGCAGCGATGAAAGAACCTGCTCGTTTCCATACGCGTGGTTGGGGGGCAGGAGGGAAAAGAAAAATCTCTTTTGGTAGATCGGCGTTGCACAATGTAAACGTCGAAGTCCTCTCGTGCGGGTTACGCTTTTTCTGAGCATCGCCGAGGCCGGATACGCGTGTACGAGCAGCAGCAAGAGGGAGCGGAGACGGAAAGAGAGAAGAAGGGCTCGTCCATAAATTCTCGAAGCGCCACGCCGGTAGTCGACGACGAGCTGTTTCTTCTGCGTACGACGAGTCCTTCGCGTTGCTTACCAACCCCTTTCCAACGACTTTTCTCTTACTCTTTACACAGTCACCCCGTGCTTTCGTGCTACGAGACTCGCCGGGACGATCGCCGCCACGCGCCGTTTTTCCGCCCCTTCTCGTTTTGCATCCACTTCACTTTGCTCGCGCGCTCGAAGAACGCTACCTGTGGATAGAATCGGCGTCTCTCTCTCTCTTTCTCTCGGCGAGAGAGGGGAAGAAAACCGGATTGCATTCGTTGGAAACTCTTTCTCACTGATGTAGATCGCAATGGGTTGTCGAGATACTGTCTACGACAAAAATTTGGAGCCATTTTCTTCTACTCTTGTCGATTTACAATCAAGATCGCTGATTTCACTTTCGACCCGTGTGACTTTCAATGCACCGGTTAATGTCACGTTTCATTTCATTTCAAGGTAGGAAAATATCTGTAAAGTATGTATTAACATTTGTATTACAGAATACGCGTGTAACTTTGAAGATTCATTGCCTACGAATAGAAATTGAATGTTAAATAGAAAAAAATGTTCTGAGATGTTTGAGCAATTGCCAGAAATTTCGTTCAAGGTGGCATCTTCTGCATATCGATACACAATGGTGCTTGCGAGCTCGCCTCGACGCGAACGCAATATTTGAAAATCGCACGTGGAAAAACAGGGACGTCCTCGTAAATAAATTCTCTGAATTAAAAGATGCTGAGGACTGTACTAGAAGACGAAATCTTTAATTTCTTAATATATATTTAATTGAATTTCTTAATATATCGTTTGCTAGAACTAGTAGGTCAAAATGATTAATTCATAATTTTTTTTTAGATGTTTTATATATACATTACAGATGCAAAATAGTATATTTTTACAGGTTTATATGATTTTTTATAAAATACACGAACAAAAGTTTGTGTATTCTATTTTTTTTTTTTTTTTCACTTTAGCATCTCTGATGAAAATTGTAGTTTTAGTGTTAAGGACGCATAATTTTAATTTCGCGTGTACACGTGTATTTTAATACGCGGTCTCTGGTAAACAGCTACAATTAATTGGTGATCATTTCCTCCTGCAAGCAAACGAAGTTCTGATATAATCGTAGGACAAGATTAAAAGAAATGTTGAATGAGAGAAATAGAGATGGCGAAACGGAGCTTTTAAAGCCGGTACGATATGACCTGGGGGATATCAGGATAGTAGTTACTCGAGATTACCTACCGGGGAAAGAACTACACTACGATCGGACGTGGCGGACCCCTAGCCAAATATACACGGTGCGTCAGCGTCGCGGCGCGCGGCGTCGCGTCCTCCCTTCCTACACCGTCCAACAGCCGGGCGCCTCGTTTGAGGTCAACGTCATTCGCTTCTCTCTCCTTTCTTCTCCCCTTTTCCTTTCCTCTCCTCTACAGGCTGATTCACGCAACTGTAACAAGCTACATCCTTTCTTTTTTTTCTTTTCTTTTCTTTTTCGAAGATAGAAAAAAAGAATATTGGAGGATTCGAAATGGAATATTTTTAGACATTGCGCACGTGCAAATTTGCACTATTCTTTTTTATATAAATGATAACATGCTTTTCTTTGTATAGAGTCCTTCATAAAAGAGAAAAAGTATTAAGGTGAAAGTATTAAAGTGGTTTAAAAATGACTAGTTTGAAAGATGTTTTAATTTCAATCTCGTAGAATTTGCATCTCTTAGCAAATAGTTTCTTCTTGAATTTCCCCTTAAACAAGTCTTACAAAATCAAGAATTATGTTCACGTAATTTATAAAGTTCAATTTTCCACTGTGTTAACTTTGAAACAAGGGGGTTTGATACGTTGCGTGCAAAAGAAGAGGAAACGTGACACAATTGTAAAATGCTCGTGCAAGAAATACGTAGTCCATTCATCTTTTCCCTCCGATTTTTTTATTTTTCCTCTAATTTCAATCAATAAAAAGATACTGTCACTTGCTATGGTTGTTATGAATCGCCCTGTATGCTCACCTCTTTCGACGTCTCTCTCTCGCTTCGTCTGTTTCTCTCTTTTCCCCGCCAACGTTTCGGATGAGCGAACTTCGGAACGTACGACGAGTTCACCTACGAGCGAAACAGATCGTGTAAGAAAATCTGACGTCCGGTTCGATCTATCTCGCGGAAAGCAACGTGTGAGAAAATTATATCGGTATTACGTGTGTCGGTATCAATCGACGTTTTTAATCTTTTCCGCTACGTGGCACGTTGTCAGTTACATAGGATCGGAACGCTTGCTTGTTACATTTATCAGAAATATCGTATGAATGTTGCTTCATGCGATAGAGCGTCCTTTTATGCGAATGGTGTTTTAATCAGTGCGTGATTAAAACGTACTGTTACCTGTTGAATTCACGCGTCCGAACGTAAATCCCGGAGCCACGGCGAGAATGAAATAGTAGATTTATAATGGAATAATTAGAAAACGAGAATGGTAGAAGGCAATCGATTCGCGCCAATTATCAGTAACTGTCTCAATTATTATGGTTGGTAATTTGTATGAACGCCCTCGAATATTGAGCGACCAAAACCGTACACATCCTCTGTATTATTCACGTGTTACAACTAATTTGCGGGTATTTGAGGATATATTTAAAACAAAAAAAAAAAAAAAAAGAAAAGAACCTCGGTAGAAAATTAATATTTACATACGAAATGTTATATGTGCAAATATTACACGTCTATTGTGTAATAAAGAAATCTGCCATTTTTCACTCGAAATGTACCGAAATATTCACGTTTTCCAAGTGGCCCCATTAGTTATTAAATAAATTTAATTAATTTTCCGTCTCTCAGAGCAGACTACTTTTGGCAAAAGAGCCTCCTACACTAAAAACGTGTCAACGATATCTTCCGAATACTCGACGTAAGTTTGACCATTAACGAGTTAACAAAAACTACGATTTCCACTTGCGCGATAGAAATTACTTCAATCCCGAGGATGGTGAAGAGTTAACTCCTAAACTCTAGTCATTCTCTTGCTCTCCACCGAGCAAAACTAAACAGAGTCGTGCTCGAACGATATATTCAGCGAGGTATCACGATTTTGCAGCGATTTCGAGCTTCTTAATTGACGCAGCTGATTTATGCGTACAAGCGTGCCGCGGTGCGTGCGCGATGCCAGCTGAGAGTGAAGAGTAAATGGATATCGGTATTGCGCACGATTCTTGATCACTTTCGTCAACTTAACGTCCGCTTGGAAATTAAAATATTTATGCAACTGTTGCGCGTTTTTTGGCCTACTCCGATTCGACTTGATCTCGAGATTGGGCGGAACGCGGAGGATCCCTCGCGAAGAGAATAATTTCAACGCAAGGGACGTAGAACGATCTCGTCCAAGATTTATCGTGTAATTGCCCGATACTTAAACCCGCGGTATGTGTTTTTCACCGCGTCGCATTGAAATTCTGCGGTGGAGGAAAATCGACGTCGACGTGAAGCGTGCAGGTTTCCCTGGTGGACCGTTTCGTCGTTTCACAGGTGCCAAAGAGGCACCCAGACCGTGTAATTAAAGGCGTATTCCGTAACCGCACACGCTCTTGCATGGTTTCCGATTACCAGCTACCGGACGACAGCGTGCTTCGCGGCAGTTCACGCGCAATTAGAAAGTTCCTCCTTTTGCGGAAAGATCGCGCCTCTCGATAGGGAAATTTCGCTTTTGTTCGTACGTGCGTATCGATCGATCGGGGAAATTAGCATGATCCTACGCTGGAAATGTTACAAAACGCCCGAAAAAAATGGGAGGATCTACGAACGATCTTACTGCCCAATTGTTTTGGAAAGAAAGTACCTTTGAACCAGCCTTCTGTCATTTTGTCATGTTGTCTATACCTACCGTTATTCATCGTGACGTTATGATCAACTGTTGCTCGTTGGTCCGTGGTGGGTTAGGTGAAACTTCTTCACACGATTCTCGAACTCTGGTTACAATGTTCCACTCGGAAGGGGCTGGTGACTTCCACTTGCGGCTGGCAACTGATTGCGGACCATAACGAGCGACCAAACCGTGTATACAATAATTCGTCGCTTATCTTTTTGAATTCTGGATAGAAATGATCGAGAAGTATTAAATTGATTGTTCGTTTCGCCTATTCTGTTTTGCTTGAACGTTCTTGAAACTGAGGGAATATTACAATTTTGGGACAAAAAATACGCGGCACGTCATTCCAGCGCAGGAGGTTAACTTGTCGTTGCAACGATGCTTTTCGTGGATGAGGTAGCGCGTAATGAAACTTTGAAAGCGACGCACGTATATTTAAACACGAAGATCGTATCTCTCGACGCATCTTCCACTCTCGTTTGAATGCATTTTTCGTAAGTTTGCTCCACGGTTAAAGGGTTAAAGTATTTATACAACTATTATGCTTGGTCCTTAGGGAAGAACTTGTTCTTCATCTACTCGCGTCTACAGCTGTAACGTACGATTTTCCGACTCTTTTAGCAATCTGCAAATCGTGCAGTAACATTCGCGTTGGCTTACATCACGATGTTAATCATTAGTTGAAAAATTATTTGTTGACTTTATTACTTCAGCACTGAACCTACCGCGCGTGGTCAAATGATCCTTTTTAAAATTTCGTTTTGTACATCCTGCATACGATGCTATTGCACACATCGCCATTTAACTTGACGACTCTTCTTATATTACACGTACAATACATTTTCTAACATTCACTTGTTTCCTTGGTATTTATTTTTTGAAAAAAATTTGTAGTCTTGCCTACCGCCAACGTTCGTTTGACCCTATTTATATTCCTTGCACGAACGGTCTTATCTTACCTGCTATCCAAAGTATGCCTAGCCATCTTCTTGCTGCATTATAAATATGCAACGTTATAAAAACCAAAAAGAAAAAGAAATTGGAAATTCATTGAGAACAATCAAAACTGTTATAAACCAGAACCATATCTATCTATAGATGAACAATTTTGTTTTCAACGTAAGCAAGTGTACATGTCCAATAAACAGGACAGATTTGCTATAAAATTTTGGTTAGCTTCCAATGTCAAAAGCAAATATGTAATAAACGGTTTCCCATACTTGAGAAAAGATGAAAGGAGAGAGTTCTAGTTGGGTAGTTTATGAAATTAGTAGAACCCTATACCCTGGGAGAAATATAACCACGGACGATTTTTTTACAAGCATGCCATTATAATCGTTTCTAAACAACAACTTTATACGGATCAAATAAATAAGGTTAAACTTATTAAAAAGGTACTGATACTTAGTTCAATGCGTTCATCCGAATACCAGAAACAATACCAGAAATTCTACAATAGCACAAAATTCGGTGTGGATGTAGAACCGACCAAATGGCCAAAAAATACAGCGTAAAATCTAAATCACGGAAATGGCCTTTGCAGGCATTTTTCAATATCTTAGATTTAGCCGGGGTAAATTGGATTTTGTATAAAGAAACGACGTGAGAAGGAATTTCGAGGCATTTTTATTTCAATTGGGAGAAGAGCTTGCCACCGAATATTAAGAAGAGCAACAGTTAGAGAAAGAGGGACCAATAAAAACAATTACAAATATAACTACAGAGTCTTGTAATCGAAAAAGAATGTCAGATAAAATTTTGCAAATTCATTAAAAAATCTGTTTGAAATGTGAAAAATACGCATGTAACGTAAATGTACAATCAGGAATCCTCTAGTTTGTAAAAAATATGGTGAAACTGAATAAAATAAATAAAATAAACGTTATTTATTTTTAAATATGAAATATATTTCGTTCGCTATCTAATTGTTTATAATGTTCATTCTGTATTACCTTTACGGTAGGAATGAGTATACATGAAGCCTCGGTAGGTTGAATGTTAACTCGATCGCAAGTTAGGTTTAGGTTATGACCGAGATCGATACTTGGTTCGCAAGTAATGTATATATATATATTATTAAATATTATATGTACAATAATATTATTTTAATATTATTTTAATTTTATATATAATAATATTAGTATATATATATATATATAAGTAGCTTAAATGTCGTGGATACAGTCACGCCCGCGAAAGTTTAAACAGACTTTTCAACAAAATCTCTTTTTCGCCCGACGACTGCCGCAACCTCGTTGCCGTGGCACGTGGGGATATCAACGAACGTGGAAAACTGTCGGAACGGAAACCACAGAGCGATGGACGGTTCTGGCGCCATGGTGCGTTTCCGCGAAACACGGGGTCTGGCTTGCGTGGTGCACGTGCGAAATATTCTGGAATACCGACGTGTTTCTGACGAGCCAGCGGCTTCTTCGGCTCTCTCTCTCTCTTTCTTTCACTCTGTCTCGTTGGTCGCGTACAACGCGGGACGCAGCCGAAACAAAATACTGCTAAAATTAATCCAGACCTTAGGTCACGTCTGCAACAAGTCTAGACGACGAACTCGTTGACGACGTGGCTCGGTAGAGAACATGGTCGTGGTGCGGTAGCTAGTTCTGCTGTTTCCACGAATATTCAAATATGTTTTCTTGTTTTCTGCTCTCGTGTGGATTCAGTGGCCAGGAAAATGACATTTATGGCATTCATATGGTAATATGTCAATTGAGTGTTAGATACGATTAAGTTCGATGGCTGATTTTGAAGTCGTCTTCGCATTCTTTTACAGATTCAGTGTGCCACAAGGCATTTGTCCTCACATTTGTGTGATAAAGTTGAATGTTAGGTATGTTAAAAGTATTATTTAGTAGACAACGTACTCGTTAACGATACAGCTTGTAGAGAACCGTCGAAATTTTCACGTTTCACGGTTAAAGTATCCGGAAAAAGAGGCACGATTCTGTTTATTATAAAAATTTATCTAGAATTACTTAGTTACGTATTATATAGGCGTTAAGAGTATCAAATCTACAGTAGCTTTATATGGTTGTAAAAGTGAAGTGTATGAACCGACAAAAAGCACGAATAAATAAAGACGTGTGAAAAATTCTTTTCGTAGCCACTGTAAATATAAAATCACGTGCAAATAGGTTCAAACAGATATATTGTGATAATTGTCGTACTAAATTTTTATGAAAAGAGGCGAAGAAAGAGTTAGGACAGAAAAAAGGAGACGATGAAACGACGAAAGAAAGGAAATATCGCATCATGTCACGAATCTAAATAAAACAATTTCTCTTTTATAACTCTCTCCTTGTCAGATTCGTTTCCAAAGATGTTAAACAAGTACGTATTATAGTACAAACATCAATGTCAATATATTCTCTTGCAAAAGAAAAGAAAAACCAAAAATTTCGTTTCGCAGGAAATAATATCAGTACAATGACGTTTTTGCACCGGTGGTCACGCAAAAACGCGCAACGGGCACCAATTTCACGTGACGTCCGACAGTAAAAATCGCGTTTTCCGTGGAATTCTTCGTGGCTCGGTGGAAAACTGGGTCCGACCGGGTTGTTCGATCGCGCAGTCATTCAATGACTAGCCGATTTGTCTGGTGTGCCAAGCATTTGCCACGTCATGCCTCTTCCACCGCTGTGGAGAACAGATAATGCGGACATTGTTCGGTGTGAACGCAGCCTTCGACCAGATGGCACAATTTTCCGATTGTCGTTCTCCGCTTTTTCATCGTCGTCGCTGTTCGGCTCCGGCTTTCAATACGTGAAACTTGCACACACGCGCATACACACAAAAAGGTAGAGGGACACACAGATACACAGAAAGCGCGCCGCACGACGTAGGGCGGAATGGAGAAGGGGGCCAATATACCGGGATTAGGGTATTACCACGGATATTTGCGATTTCGATTTACGTTCTGGTAATTTTGTGATTCGGTTTCGACCGCTTGAAAAATGGCCGTATCAGCTATTACGGTCAGTGGGGCATCGCGTCTATCATTCGTCACGTTCCGTGTAATTTTGTGTGTGTGTGTGTGTGTGTGTGTGTGTGTGTGTGTGTGTGTGTGTGTGTGTGTGTGTGTGTGTGTGTGTGTGTGTAGTTTGTTGTTTTTCATTTTATTCTACAGAGACAGTCCCTCGAAAAAATACGAGAGAGGACATATCGACGACAAGTGAATAGAGCAAAACGGAACAAAATATTAGTGAAATTAAGTTGGATTAGTACGATCATTGTTACAAGACACAAACTGTGTATCTACATTGGTGATCGGCGAAATATATGTTTGGTTGTTTCCTTGATTCTCGTTATGTAATCAGTATTCTTGAAGAGCAGAACGTTTATTTTGAACGTTTAATAGAATACATATGTTAATTTTTACAAGAATTTTACGAATTAACAGAAGGGTTTGGATAGCAACCTATCCTCCGTTAAACTTGTGCGTCAGTGATTCGAGCGTGTGGAAAAACTGGCTTTTGAAAAGTCGAGATCAAAAATTGTAGAATGGAAATCATTTTTGGTCCATTGGTGATTAAGGATGACGAGTAAAGGATAAAGTCACAAGTGAGGTCAGAGGCTTCAGCGATTCAGAAAGACTGTAATGAAAAAGTTATTCACGTTGGTGTGACAACATGTTCTTCTTCAACGTCGTTAACGAAAAGTTAACGATCAAAAGTGTACATAATTACAAATTGTACGATTGATAAATATAAAAATTGAAAATAAGGGATTTAATCTCGTGACGTAAAAAAGTGTATGGGGAGACGTCAGTTGCTTGGTACGTCATTTTAGATGTAAATGTCTCTCCCTATCTATGACATAAATATTAAGTTATTTATTCATTTGTTACTCGATTATTGATTATTGATTATTGATATTGCCTATCAGCATCGTTTCTTCTTTTTTTCTTTTAATAAAATTGGCAATGTAAATGTTCTGTTTCGTATACGCAACTTTAAGTCAAACTGCATTTTTAATATACATCGAGTTCCATTTCGTTATTTTCGACATATTTTATATTTTCAACTCATAAAATCACAAAGTCTTATGACACAAACAATGTCGAATTCTTTAACAATCGTCCCCAGTGGGTACCGTACTATCATCTGAATTTTACAAAATTACAGTTGAAATGTATATCCTCGAATGTACTCCAAGAACTGAGGAATTCGTCGAATAGATAAATTCCATAGAAATCATAAATTTCGAAAGATACTGCGTGACTATGCTTGCAACGACGCGGATTGCATCATATTGCGCGACGTTACGATCTAGGTGTGCACTTTGATCTGTTCAGGATCGTGTCCAACTTCACTGTGCTCCTTGATCGATTATTATGTTTTTCAACCGCCAAGTGATTCAGACTCTTATGTACGATTCGATCATTATCCGCAATAGTGATGTTTTTCGTTATACCGACTGTAGCCTCGGATACCTGTGCATCATTGTCAATCTTCATTTATCCTGGTTACAACTTTTTCTTTTTTTATCATCGACTGCTTCACGTTCACATCGAAACAAGAACATCGTGCTATTATCATTCAATTTTTACAATTTGAAAAAAAAGAACAACAAATATACTTCTGAAATGTACGAAAATTTTTTTGCAAGACACTTTCCCTCCTCGATGTAGAAACTGGTCGCGAGAAGTCGAAGAAAACGACGCGCGCATGGTCTTTTCGAATGAAAAATGTATTTTTCTGAGGCTTGAGGAATAAACAGGCTTGCACAACAGGAAAAATTAAGACTTCTATTGTGTTTTAATAATGTTGCAATTACATTTCGGATAATTATTGAGCCAAAGTGGAATAGTAAGTCAATTCACGACGTTCGAGGTAGCAACGTGTTCTCGTCGAAAGCGTAAGATTCGAGAGCAATGCACGGGTAAACGAATCGATTGTCTTAGGTCACGAATTGTAAGTCGTGCACGAGTGGCGCACGCTTGGGAGAATAATCGTCGCATTGTTACTCGATGATAAATCTCTTTATTGCGCGCATGCGGATCCCCTTCGTTCCTGACATGGGTTTTCATCGAAGCTCGAGGTGCGTCTTCAAACTGCTATTAACTATCGGTAACTGAAGCGTAAAGCTTGGAAATCAGAGTCGAAAGAAATGTCTGCTCGTAGCAAAAAGAGGCAAGAGAAAGTTTATTAGTATAACGACAGGTTGTTCTCGATTGAGGTGATTCTAATTTCGATAATTCTGGTATCGCGTGACGAGGATGTTCTCGCAATCAGACGACGATTTTCCACTCACTCTTACGGACAAGTTTGCTCTTGTTACTTGAAATTCAAGTTCAATTTAGACGGGATAGAATTCACCAGCATGCGTCAAGCAAATATTGACGAGTTTAAAAAATACTGGAACGCAAGTGCAATGAAATGTGAGAATCGTTGCCGACAACGTCGACGTCGATACAGTGTAAATATTGAATATTAAATTGAACGGGTTAACGTTTCCGAAAAATAAATCCGCGATATACCAGAGTGCTCTAGAAAATTATTCTTTGTACAGAAGCAAGAAAATACATAGGCAGACAATTATTCTACAAATTTAACTACGAATTTAAATCGACAATGTAAGATAGAAGTTTCTCAAACTTTTAAATTAATTTTTAAAACGCTAAATCAATTTAGGAAGTTTTTTAAAGTACAGAGAGTAGGAAAAATTTATATTTATAATACAATAAAGCATACACACACAAGCGTCTAATTATATATTTTATGAAAAATCATTCGTCACTAAAAATGCACTGTCCACAAAATTTTTACAATTGATCATTCTAGCGTTAAATTTTGTCAACAGTTCGTTGATAGTTGTGTTTCAACGCGTTTCAATTTGTCTCTTTTTCTAAAAAGAAAGAAGACTTCATTCTTCTTATCCGTTTTATTTTTGCGTGTACAGAATATTTCACGTATACAGAGTAATTTTCACTTGCTGTTCTATTAATGAAAAAAAAAAAGAAAAAAGAAAAGTTCAAAGATGAGAAATTCATCGCAAGCCATCATCAAACGTTTTAACGACTCTGTTTTGGATCATCGACTGAGGGAGTCGAAAAGTTCACGGCGAGATGGCGAGAACGGAAACGACGAAAAACCCGTGGCACAAATAGACCGAGATAAATAATTCCCGGCGAGGAGGAGGAAGTTGGAGTCGCGTCGATACAACGTAATTCCCGTGGTAGGGTCAGATCGATACCCCGGGTATCCTAATAGACGTTCGTCAGGAGAGCAAGAACGAAAAATGGACGGGTAAAGGGGGAGGAAAAAGAGAGAAGATCCACGAACGCTTTATCAGCTAGCAAGATCTCTAATTATCCACGTCGACGTTCGAATGAGAGGAAAAGAAAGAACGAAGGAAAGAGGAGAAATCGTAAAAGCCAGTGTCCTAGGGCACGTGCCCTTTCGCCCTATGACCATCTGCTCGTCCTCTGCCATCTTCCTCTACGCATCGCTGTTCCACGTTTCCGTTTTTCGTTTGTTCTTCCCTAATCGTCGTCACGTCGCAAGTTCTTCGTGTTCACGCAGCTACGCGCGATCGATTCACGCCGCGATACCGCAGCATCTGCCGTGGAAAACAATCGTTAAAGGGTCGGTCACTTCGTTAGGAGGCGCTGTCGCGATAATGCTTGGTCGTTTCAACGTCGAAAACTCGAGAGCTGTCACACGACGCGACCAGCGGCAGAGAGTGGTAGAAAGGGAGAAAGAAGTTCGGGAGGAGAGATAGAGACAAAGAGAGAGAGCATGGAAACTTTTAATAATGTGGTCCTCCGCCAATTACCCCTGCAACCAAGCTGACTGGCGAGAGACAACGCGTTTCGTTGCATCGCTATCGGAGCTTTGCGCTTCACTGAGAAAAGTCCACCCGTGTACAATCGAACAAACGTACCACCACCACCATTGCCAGCGTCACCGTCATCAAGGAAGAGGAATTACACGTGTAACTTCCCTCTTGCACAGTCACGTTTCCGCAAAGCTCGTTTACCTTTTGTCACTTCGCCCGCTATTTGCGCGTTTTCTTTGAAACTAATTGGGACCGGGGGAGGGGGGTGATTCCAACTTGCGTTTTCCTTTTTCTTTTTTTTTTTTTTTTTTTCGATCGCACGCGTTTTCTTTCTTCCCTCGGTGGTCGTCTTTATCTCGCGACCTCACGTAACAGAGAGACAGACAGACAGAGAGAGAGAGAGAGAGAGAGAGGGGGGGTTCTCCTCCTCGGTTAGGTCCCGTGCAATTTGGAAAATGTTGTCGCCGAGTCGGGGAAACTCGTCAGCGTCTCGTTGCGAAACGGGCAAGTTTGCCAGGCGGCAAGTTTCAAAGGGGCGTAAACGTCAACTTCTTCGGTGATGCGCGCCAGCGGAAAAGGGATTAAGGGCGCATCGTTGGAATGGCAAAGTTCGCGGAGGCACAGAGGGCTGCAAATAGAGAGAGAGAGAGAGAGAGAGAGGAGGGGGGGCTAGGCACCAGAGAAACAGCCACGAGAAACGGTATCGTTCCTGGCAGCAACCAGCCGGCTTTTAGGCTTCTCTAGGCCTGTCTCTCCTCCATCCTCTCGCTTCGTCGCCTCTCCACCATCGTCTACTACCAAAGTTGCTTGCAATCACGCTGTGTTGTGCGGCGCGTCGACGATGAATCAAAGAGACTCGCTTTTTCACGACGTGCAGTTCATTGGTTGGATGTTACGATGTCTGGAAACAAGTCAATTGTTCCGACAGTTTGTCAACGACGCGTGGTAAAAGCATCGAGAAATTTTGTTTAAATTGCTAGAAACAACCTAAACAATTGATCGGGGTAGATTAGGTTGTTCTGTTCGCGAAGGACTTTTCGTCTATTCTGTGAATCGAAACGTTTCATTAACCCTCGACTAGCCGACATAAATGAGCGACGCCGGGTCACTTTTCACCCATAGCTGAATTTTTATCATACTTGCTTTGCACCTAACTTTTTGGTTGTTAAATAATAAACATTAAAATAACAGGATGTTATCTAATAGTGTTCATAATGTGGGGAGGAGTTTGTTTAAAGAAATGTAAAATTTTTATTCATGTGCACTGCGTACGTACAACGTTATTGCGTTTTGTTGAATGTTTTTTGCATCTCTATAAATCGTAAACATTTGGTACCATATTTATTATCACTGTCTATACATGTACATATATATACATGTATGATTCTGGGTCAACGGTGACCCGGTGTCGGCTACGCGAAGGTTAAAGACACAGTTTTCATAAATTTAATAGATATTGTCATTTCGTCGTTTTATGCAAAAAAAAAAAAAAAAAAAAAAATTCCACGTTGCAATTAAAGTCTCTGTTCAGTATATCATAAATTTCAGCAATGTAATTGTAAATTGTTATAATCGTATTATTTACGTTTCTCCACAAATACATTCGTCGTCTCATTCCCTTATGTACGCCGATACAAGTTTCACGCACTCGTCTAATTTTGAAGCATGCATTTTACGCACTGGTTTCAGTTTTGAAGCATGTTATCAAAGCCAATACCAATACTTGCAATTACACCCGTCATACACACGTCTGCGTTCCTTCGTAAAGATCTTCACCTGGTTTAACCTTCGGTCTTGAACTCTGCGAATCCATCCGGTGTCTACGGCGGATCCACGATCTAACAGTCTGGAAATGAGAATCGATTGTCAAGGATTTACGGTTATTTCGTCATCCCCGGGGCAAATTGAAACCGGTGGTGGTTGGTCGGCATTAAGTATACACACGCGTGAAGCTCGCCGGGCCACCCTTTTCTTTAAAGTTTATTCACCGGTCAAAGGACCCACGTCTCGAGTCAGACAGCAGACCTTCTTCTGTCTGCTATCCTAGGAAATAACATGTCGGAATTGCAGCGGGCTAACTATGTTTTAGTTGCGTCGTTGCCTCTCCTCTCTCTCTCTCTCCCTCCCTCCCTTTCTCGTTCTGTCTCGTCCACTTTCTGTTTCTATCCTCCATACCAGTGGCATCGCCGCGAGTAATCCGTGTGCATTTACGACCCTCGGGACTGGCGCGCACGTTCGTTGCGTTGTGCATGCGTGTCGGTGAGGGGCAGGTGTGTACATTTCGGGGAGGAAAACGAGACCTATCTGCACGGGGAGAACGGGAGAAGGGGAGAAGGAGAAAGAGAGAGGTCGAATAAGAAAAGGATAGACAGAAGGGGTAAGTAGAGGGAGAGAAAGAGAGAGAGAGAGAGACAGAGCAGCGCGTGCCGCCGTCGACCATCCGGAGGCCAGGTGTAGCCTTTATCCATTTTACTCGCGTTTGTTACCCTCGGACCTCTACGATTCCGATGCACCCTCTGGGTCCCGCTTCAGGGGCGCCCATCGACCGACTGGGTGTACAGAAGAAAAAAAAAATATATCTATGTATATGTACGATGTAGCAGCGCGATCGACGACCGATGCCCACGGACATCAGCCTTTCTGCTACATATGTACTCTAGTCGCTCGGCGAACCTGTGATTATCGAGCGTTTTTGTTGCTCTAGTTTTCGGATCGGGGCGTCGCGCGCGCCGTTCTGTATTTGTTGTTTCGCCGATTAGTCCACCAGCGGAAAATAGGCGAAGGTAATTTCGGCCTCTGACTGATGCCTCGTGAAAAAAGTCGCCGCATTTGTTAATTTTTCCTTTTTTTTTTTTTTTTTTTTCTTTTTCACGAGAACAACAGGAGTTACTTTGGATCACATTTTGAATTTCATTGTCAGACGCTACGTTACGATATTATAAATTCAGTAAGAGAACGTTTCTCATTTTACAATATCGTCTGTATTGTTTGAAATTTTCTCATCGGTTCGTTATACTAAAATCGGTCGACACTGCGAATCTTCTCTGATTCTCGACGCTATGAATTGTCGCGAATGACATCCACAGTTTACAAAAACTCTGGTAAACGAAATTTCACAGAGATATCAATCGACGCTTAAACGACAAATTAACAAAGCATTGCGAAAACGCAGCTACAAATGCCAGACACTTTTATCGTAACGATAAAGTTCAGTTCAATTAAGATATTCCAGAGGTAACCGAAATTGTCACCTTGCTCTTCAGTGTCCAACGATATCATCGCTCGTTGGATTGCACGAACTCATAAAAATCCTCGGCCCGTCGAAGGGTTCGCGATAGCTCGATAGCTCGCAGAATGGAATTGACGATGGCCAATCGTTCATCACGTTTGACATTAAATATTTCCGGTATCGATCGACTTTTCCGCGTGGTGTAGACGCCGCGAATAAAAGTTCGATCGAAATCGACCAGCAACCCCCTTCGCCGTGTCTATCCGATGGGAACACACTGTCTCGCGTGCGAATTAAAGTTCGTTTTACCCTGCTGTTGCCCGTCTCCGGCAACAATGTGCAGGAGAAACAAATCGATGAAATTCCACCGGAAGGCCGTCGAAAATAGGCAGCAGCAGCAGCTGGAATTTCAAAAATCTACCCCAGCTGTCGAGAGTCTGGCGATCGACCGGGTCTAATCGTGAAATAGCAGAAACGGGGGGGTTGTCCTCCCTTCGGCCCCCGGAGGCATACGCCCACGCGGAAATAACGTCCGCCCTTAGATAATCAGCCAGGGCCCCCGGTAACGACCATTTTCGAAGGGCGTACTCGCGGCGACGCTTCCGATTTTCTTCTTCGCTCACCTCCGGCGCAATGCCGTTCACCGGGAAGTCGATCGTCTCTGTGAAAGAGGGCGAGAAATTCCTCCGGATTGAACGTTATAATTATTTCCCGGAGCACTTTTACTATTGCAACGTAGATTACATTGCGCGTGTAATAAAAACCATTGGAAATCTCGTTAACGCGACAGCGAGATATATAATTCATATCGGTATTAATCTGATTGATTTTGTGTGAACGTCGCACGACATTAAAATACAGGGGCGATTCAATAATTATCCGCAGTCCAGTGAAAGTTTTTGGCATTTTAAATTCCCATGTATTTTCATTAGTCGTGGTCCTGTAAGGTTTTAACTAGCTATCTTCTTTTTCTTCCTGTTTATCGGGACAATGATGATTAAAACATCTTACGTTTGTATAAAAAAAAAGTATATTTTTGTAGTATATTTTATATATTTTATTTAGTATCAATTGTATATGAAATATAAGTAATAACTTATCAAACTGATAATCAGTATTAATTAATAATATATACAGTACGTACCAATACTACAAATATTTAAAAATAGATTAATAATAATATATATATATAATATAATATATATATGTTTATATATATATATTTATTATAGTATGTTTTATACAGTTTATTTCGTTTTTGTTCTACAGAAGACTTCAATGTTCTTTTACAAAGAATTGAAACAGTCTTGTTTCTCAGTAGAAAACACCTTTTTTATATGTAAAAGCTTAAAGAAAAGTATAAAATGCACCAAATATTTATATAGGTTCGCGTGTTACACGGATTCTATGCATTTTAGCATTTTCAAATCTCTACAGATATATAAACATCCATCTTTTTATTATTAATCTGTCCTTCGAGTTGGAGAAATCCTTCTCGAGTGAATGTTTCGCGTCTTCGTCTTGTTCAGAACGAGGAGGAGAGGAGAGCAAAAAGAAGAAACGTCCAGAAGCGTCATTGAGCAAATCCTCGCGTTAATTCCTCAAAACCAAGTTGTTCGAGGGTGGAGGAAATCGACAGATGGCGTTTTATCCCAGGGAATCGTCCGTCTAGCAAAGTGGATGGTTCACTTGAGATCATCGCACGCTCAATTGTCTCAACCCCTTGCCTCATGATTTAACTCCTCGTAATAATTCAGCATTTTAAATTACTTCTAATTCTGGTATTTTTGATTTGATTTGTTCCAAGCATGAAATGCCAAATAACATGAAATTTTTCTAATACAACTTTTCAAATACTCAGCGATACTACTTGAGGGTTGAAGTTGGAAGGGGTCGTTGCAAAGAGAAAATTTCAATCTTCGACGTCATGGCAGATTTAGCAGTGAAGAAATTTGTTCAGTGTTTCTAAAGACATTCCAATTTTTACAGTTTTTACAATTTTGGAAGAAAACTTTTCATTCGCTGCGTAATGTGAAAAAAGCAAACTCGGAAGATCTTCAAGCTTTAAAATGAGGCCGAATGAGATATTGTTATGTGATTCTTGTTCCACAACGTTGTAACAGTTTAAAATATCGACAATTTTTCATTAATTTTAGTTAGTATGACTGTATGTTTTTATATAGATTCTTCTGGACTTGCATGTTTTTAAAATTACCTACCAAGTTCAAGGATAACTGGCCGAGTATTATTTATTATACATAATCCTCTTGTCTCGCGGCTTAAAGATGGTTTCCAGTTGTCCTTACACTACTCGCGATATGATACTTAAACTAACACAAATGTAACTTCAACTACAAATCGTGAATTTCTAAACACATTAAACTATATAGCATGTCTATTTTTATCGCTACTTTCTTTCTTTGCTTCTTCTTTCGTTTTCGTCTATGTTAAAATGTTGTTCAATGCTCTATGCCCTGTCTGCTCTTCCTTTTTCCCCTCTCCTCAAGAATTTTCCTCACGGTTTCCACTCCTCTTCCATTTTTATCTAGAAATTCTCCTATAGCCAGGTCCGATAATTGGCCTGTAGTATTGGCTAGTTAATAATTCAGCAGTGACGAGAGAGATAAATAGAACATAAGAAAAGAAGGCGAGAAAGAAACAACGCGTTGGCGTTCTTAATAAAGCCCTTCTTTGTTAGCGGTTTAATATAAAAGGCGTGTTGCGCCGTTTCCATTCGCCTCCGCGAGCATGCAAAGCGCGAATCATGACATAAATATAACCGGGCAATGCGCATAAAGTTGCATGAAACTACGTGTTCACGGAACTGGAGCGATCCAGGGTGAAATAGTCGGGGCGGAAATATATCCGGTACAGAAGGGGCCGAGACTAGATGCGCGGATACGTGTACGTCCCCGACGATGTGTTTGAAAAGATTCAAAGGTACGTGACCTTATTTTTGACGAGAAGATATCTTCCTCGGCACGGAGTTTTCGCACAGTTCAACTTTATCCGGCGGAGTGTGTCGCGGAGGATGCACGCCCTTTTTCTTCTTGCAAGTTCACGTTCTGAAGAGAATCCTTCAGCGCGGATTCGACTTTCGATGGATTCGCCGTGCGAACACGTGTGTGGCATTATAGCTGCGTTCTCGTGGCACTTTTGATCATCTCGTCGTCACTCCGCGTGTTTGGAAATGTTCGCCTAGACGGAACTTAATTTCGCAGTGCAAGAACAAAATTCGTAACGGCATCAGTTTGTTCAATTTTTTTGTTAATCGAAAGTTGGATGCTTTAAGGCAGCGAAATGAAATAATTCGACGTTAGAAAATGATTAATACACGTTAGGGATCTCTGTCGTTTATAATCTCCATGAAAAGGTGTTGAATGAAGTTTTGAAGAGAAGTTTCAACTTTCACCTATTCTTCTTGAATTACTCCTTTGAACTACACTAATGTTTCCATCTGAATAAATTTATCACAAATTCATCTCACAGTGTCTCTCAAGCTCGAATTTATAGCAGACCACATTGTGCTAGAAGTTCATTTCTTAGCTTTAAAAAAATATTACCACGCTGTTATATTCAATTGTTTCGCCATAAATTTCTCTCAAAATTATCAAGTCCAAAAATTCATGTTACGCGATGTGAATACACTTAATACATACCGTATAAGGCGAGAGGAGAAAGAGTTGTGCACTTCATCGATGAGAGACACGCGCACACCAAATCGACGGCTCTTGCGCACGCACGTCAAGAATTTTTTGTCCCAAAATTTCAATATTTCCCCAATTTTATAATCAAGTATATATATATATATATTTACTATATATACATTATATTTAAGTGTATTTAAGTATAACCCAGGCAAAACAAATAATAAATTCATTACTTCTCAATAATTTCTATCCAGTCAGTATCATACCGACGAGTTCAAAGAGAAAGCGACGAATTGTTGTATACGGTTTGGGTCACTCGTTATGGTCCGCAATCAGTTACTCAGCGCAACTGGTTAAATACGTCGACGGTGGTGAAAAGGACATCGCGGCAGCGTTCGTCGTCGATCCTTTTAATCCTGCTCGCGTCCTTTCAACCCCTCATCGTCTCAAGAAACCGGGGATGGTCGGTGGATGGTGGTCGATGACGTTCCGTCGAGAGACACCTCCTCGTTCCGGTCGTCGAGTCTCTCTTCATCGAGCTGTTAAGGCCGGCGTTTTTCATCGGTTATCTCGTCCAGGGCATCTTCAGCGGCAGGGACAACCGTTAAATAGCGACGGAAGTACTAGAAGCCTCCGATGACGACAACGACAGCCCTTTGACGTACATTAAACGCGTCACCGACTAAGTGTTTCTCCGCAGTCACTTCTAGCCATCCTTCACCTCTTTGTGCCAATAGCAGTCTCCCTCTCTCTCTCTCTCTCTCTCTCTCTCAAGCCTTTCGTCAACCAGAGAAAATGACATCGGCCCGGCAATAACCCCGCCGGCTACTTCTTCGTGCACTATTCACAGACACGTCGAAACGAAGGAAAGAAAGAAAGAGGGCGAGAAGTCGTCAGGGTGGTGTACTGCGGCCAGCTTCTTCGTCTACTCGTTCACGACGATCGACAGTCCTGTAAGAAGGGCGAATAGCGGGCGTGAAGTACTCATCGAGAGAAGTGTTCCCTAGCAATAAAGACGGTGGAGTAAACTTGGCGGCTTAAGTTCGGTTTCTAGGACACCTCGAGCCTCGAGTGTGCATTGTCACGACCGTTATCACGATCGTCGTCCTTCCATCGCCGATTTCGCGAAAATATTCCGTGGTCGATCAGCAGGTGAACCACGGAGGCTTCTAATGAAACGATTCTAATTTATGGCGTGTCTGCGTTCGTGTCATCGTGATCGACACGAATCGAGTTCGCGTTGTGAAGCTTTTTATCGTCGATCGTAAGACCTTTTGCTGCCGGATCCTGGATAGGTTCGGTGTAACTTAATTATTCTAATGATATTCTAAAAATATCCAATAATAAAATTCCAACCCGAAAGACGCCAGATAACGAACATGTTTCTAAGAAACCAGCCAGAAATTAAAAATCCTTCGCCGATAACCAGTCGGAGTATTCCGTGAACTAAAAGATGTAGATTGTCGGTCGTTTTTTCAATGATGTCTTTCGCATTGATCGTTGCAGCGTTAAAAGTTGCATTATATATACTCGAAGCAATTCAAGAAAGCGACAGATGGAAGAATTGTAAGAGCAGAAATTAAAAATCAGACCGTAAAATTAGAAATCGTGCTGCAATAATGTTCACGAGACAATTTCGCAAATAATTCGCCGATAGCGTTGGAAACTCTCTGTTCCCATTCCCCAACACCGTTTTTCAACAGAAAGGAAATTCTTGCGTTATTGTCATCGCGCGAACTATGCTCCGAATTTTTTTTTAAATTCTCCCAGTTGTCGAACTTGCCACGCCAGAGTCGTTCAAGTTGTCTAAGGTGGACGGCAGCTACGGGGAAAGAGAGAAAGAAAGAAAGAAAGAAAGAAAGAACTACGGGAAGAGAGTTCGTCGACTCGATCCGTACAAAAGGCACCGTGCTGGGTCGCGGTCCCCCCCTTCTTTTTCGGTTGGACGATGAATATTCGATAGTCGAAAATTTGATCATATACGAGAGAGAGTCGTTAGTGCTGCTGGTCGCTGTGGGCTCTTAGGGGAACACGAAAGAGCGACCAGTTATCGTGTTACGACGCGCGTCTCGTGTTAAACCTGGTAACTGAATATATCTCTCTGCCCAATAGCCGTCAAACGGTCGACAACGATCGAATTTGTCCAGCCGGCCGTGGCCCGCCGCTCTTCTCCTCTCTTCCTTCTTTCGTTTCTCTCTCTCCTCTTCGCTCCTGTCGCCAATTTCGTTGCCCCCGGTCGCCGAAATATGTATATCAACGCCCCGCGGGCTCTCTTCTTCAGTCGCGCGGTGTGGCGCACCCTTAATTGATTTTCTAGCCAAACAGACCGATTTCGCGCGTATCTTTTTCCATTTCGTCTTTTCATTCATTAGCCGATGGTCGAGCGTTATTTTAATTATCTGTCGCTGAAGAAACGTAATTAAATAATTTTTTGTCCATAATATTTCTTTTTTTTGTTTGTTTGTTTGTTATTCGTTGTAGGAAAAGATTATGCTATTTCTATTAAGGGTGATTCGCGTAACTTGCGCATCTGAATTTAAACTTTTAAATTATTATGTTAAAATATTAAAATATAAATTATTTAAATTATTATTATTATATTATGTTGCATTATTATATTTAAACTTTTAAATTACGCATCCAACGAACTGATCCTCGTCCAATGGGGATTATATTCGGTGTGTCCAATAATACAGGTTCCATAAATTGACATTACCGCGATTGGCAAATGTTGCTTCGTCCGTAAATGATACATTTTCTAAAAGAAACTTTCGTCAACACTTGCAATACTTGTTGCAAATACCATTCAACAAATTGTACTCGAGTTTGAAAATGGAATCCGCGAAGCTCCTGATGAGGATACAGGTGATACGGATCCATTGAGAAATCATTTGACGGTTCTTTACTTTTTCAAAAGTATCAGGCTGACACGCGTTTAAAAGTGCTGAGTTTGAAAGATACTCCGATTTATAAATTTCACCAAATTTAGTGCGCGAAGGGCAACGAACAAATGTGTCTCACGAAACTAAGAAGTAACTCTGTGCTGAATAACAAATTACTCTGTATACCAGTTTCTTATCATCGCGACAAAGTATCAAGCACCACGTTCTAATCGTAGCAAAGTATTCGAATTAACGTCGTTCCCGGCGATCAGAAAACTGCGTACGATTCGTCGTTCTCTCGCGGTAGCTTGTATTATCGCATTTAAGAAAGATATCAGGACCTGTCAGGACGGCCGTTATCCAAGTCGGGAATCTTCCGACCGTGGCCATCCGACCAGGTTGTAACTTTCACGCTTGTCTTCCGCCGCGTGTCTTCCTCATCGACAGGATCGAACACGAGCCAACGTTTCTCCATACTTGCCGAGGCTCCAGGTGCGAAGCACGCCGAGCCAGGATCCCTACCCCTTCCCCGAAGGGACTCTCATCCCCGTTTTCGCGGCCCCACGGTGGCTGTTGAGTCACGGACCCAGTGCCAGATCAATCGCGATTTCCACGTTCAACGACTGAAATATCCATCCTACTTTCGTCCGTCGTATTTAATTCCCCGAACCTGCTGTTGGAAACATTTCTGTCTCGCAGTTGACCAATTGCGGCTGAACTGATTGCGGACCGTACACGATAATTCGTCGCTCTTTCCTTTCGAACTCGTCGGTACGATTGCTGAGAAGCAATTGAACATTTGTTTCGCCTATTTGAGATACTATTCCAGTCTTGGAACAAAAGGAAATTCATTCCAGGGCAAGAGGTTAAGGTAAATCCCTTCCTTCGTGGCTTTGCTCACTTTCGTGCTATTTTACACGATTGACCGTGCCCATTTTGTACGCGTATGAAACGTTACGTATGAGACATTCCCACTTGTATGTGTATTTCATGAAAATGAAACTCGTATGGAACTTGGGTCCTATCCAAGCGAGCAATAAAATTCGTGCCTGAAAGAGTTGAGGAAGCCAGCAGGCCCCTCTCTTCCAAGTTCTTCGACTTCGTGCGCAGCCAAGGGTGCCAGTGAAAGAGAGAGAGAGAGAGAGAGAGAGAGAGAGAGATCAGGGGTTTGGAAAAGGGGGTTAGAGGGCAGGGAGTGGCAATTTGCGGCGGTGGTGCAGGGCAGCTGCAACCTCACGAGATACGGCTTAGATCGTCGTGGCACGAGCCTTCCTGGCATGTGTTTCCTTTAGGCCCTCGACCCCTCCTCCTCCTCTCTCTCTCTCTCTCTCTTTCTGCTGTAGATTTTTGCTCGAAATCTGTCTCACTTTCCTTCTTTCTTTCTTTCTTCTTCGTCTTCCTCGTCATCTTCTTCTCGATACGCACATGTGTATAATTCAAGCGAAACAGACGTCGCGGTCCCAACTCTTTCTCCACACTCCGGCGGAGGGGGGGATCCGGACATTATTTCGCGCAGACGACGCGATACACGAGAGCTGAAGGGTCGGCTTCGTTCAACCTGCAGGTCAACTTTCCTCGAAAGAGTGCAGCGATCTCGTTGGTGCAGCTGGACCTGTAAGTGTATACGGTGGAAAAAGGGTTCTTTTTCTTGGGGAAAAGCGATCGTTGTCTCGAGTGGAGAAGATTGAGATATCGTGTCAACCCATTTGCATCACGACTCTACCTATGCTACTACGTTGAGACGTCAGCGGCATTCGACTGACATATAAATGAAGATGGCCGATCGCGGAATAGTCTTGGTGATAGGTGACGATCGCTTGCGGATGCAAATGGGTTAATGTTTAGTGATTGATAGTTTCGATGGATATTTTGGACATATTGATCATGGTATTATAAATACTGTTATAGAATAATAGTGGTAGTTGATAGCTCTTGAGAAATGGAACATTTGGTCTTTCTCCTTTTTTCTTTTCTTTTAGAAATTGTTTGAAGATCATACGAGGATTACCTTACGTCGAACAGTTGCTCCAAAACTGAGAAAGCTTGTTCTCTTGCAAGGATTATTTCCTTCTTTAAAATTACACTTTGAAAGTGGAGTTCTTTGGCAAATTCTTCTATTTTTATATTATCAAATTAATTCTCGAGATCACGTCGTATCTCTCAGCTGCTAACTAAAAGTACATTATGTTGAATTATTCCACTGGAAATTGTCAAAAATATCTTGTGTCTCGGAAGATTCTGTAAATGTCACCTGCCATTTTGCTGTTACTCCGCAAATGGAGCACTTACTCTTTCGTAAATTCTTCTATTGGACGCAGAAGGTCGTACAAAGATTACATCCACGTCACGCAGTTACTTTAAAAATGAAGCACTTGCGCCTTTATCAATCATCCTGTCGGAAATTGTTAGAAATATTTTAGTCCACGAAGATTGTACAAAGATCGCTTTCCCTTCGCAAAGTTGCTCGGAAGATGGAGCACTTGTCCTTTCGCGAGTCGTTCTTCTCAAAATTGTCAAAAATAATTTAATCTTACGAGAAGATCGTAGTAGGATCGCTTCCCATATCAGGATCTTCCCTATCGAAAATCTAGAAATATTTCGTTCCATAAGAATTACAAAAAGATCGTGTCGTACAGCTGATACAAAAAATGAGGCACTTGTTCTTTTATTGAAACTCGTCGAAAATACTTTAAGCCACAAAAATGTTTTGGTCACAGTTACTTAAAAAAAAAAAAAAAAAAAGAAAAAAAAATTTGTTCGTTCAGAAATCTCCCGATCAAAAAATCAGTTTAACAAACGTTTGTCGGGCAATTTGTCGTGTTACGATTCACGACTGGCTTTTTATTTACCCTTGTCGTAATTTATTCACTTTGAAGAACATGTGTCACGCTTATTGAACCACCAAGCGTAAACACACCCCGATCGCATTTAACGATGCCCATTGACCATTACGCCGGGCACGAAGATTCGCTCGCCTTTTCCCCACGGTGGTTATCTCGTCGCGAGACTCTCGTCGATATCGTTTCGATCGATCGATCGCGCGAGCGACAGCTGTTGTTCGCCTTTCGGACTCGAGTAGTTGCACGAGAATAAAATGGTAATACCGCGCGTAGTAAACCGGGCATGGCGGTTGTTTCCTACGTGAAATGGCACTTTACGCTCAAACGTGATCGATCGAACGCGAATCATGTATCATTGGCGACGATTTCGGACGATGGTTGTCCTTATTGTGCCAGGTAAATGGCCACGTATTTCGTGTCGTTAGGAACACTGCATATTCCTCTTTTAATGAGACTATTGCGCGTGGTGGTAGATCCGCCAATTCTGACGAACTGTTTTCCCAACTAGCTTTCTCTACTTGAGTTCATTTTTTAAAAAATACACAAATTGTTTTTTTTTCTTTTTTTTTAAATAATTAAAATTGCACGAGCTGCGTTTGATTTTATGGAGTCTTCTTTTCGTCTTGAATTCAATTAAAAGGATATTCTACTTGAAGACCCGCAAGATTTTTTTTTACTCATATACTTATTCTCGTTTAAAGCATACAATTTTTTTTCTTTTCTTTTTCTTTTTTTTTTAATGAAAAAAATTAAAGTCACACGTGATTTTATAAATAAGTATATCATCGTCTACAGTCCAACTTTGAAGCAGAAGAAAGAAGAAATATCTCGATAGCGTGATTATAGTATGAATCAGAAATAAAATAAAAAGCTTCGTTATTAAAAAAGTAGCGACACTTTTGTCACGAATATAATGCAAAAGAAAATATATATATATATATATAAATGAGTATAAACTTGTTATACCGAACAAACTGTGATATAAATGTGCATGGATTTCGTGCAAGTGAAAGACCAACTGCCCATTTAGCCTAAACACATCAGTCGAAGAATCTCCGATGCTCACGCGAGATCCTCAACGACACGATTCTCGAAACGTGATGTCTTTTGTGCCTATATATTTCGCGTTACGTAAGATCGCGATATATATACCTACGGAGTGCAGTTATACTCGCAGTTTGCAACGCCTGTGTCTCGCTCGGGGCTGAAAGTATATATCGAAAGAAAGTGGCACGTGCGGCGCAGAAGGTGAATCGTATCCCTCCTCTCCCGGTGGACATCTGTTTGGCTCTATCAACGCGAGGAAATTAATGCATTTTTTTTTCAGCCGCAAGCCCGCGTGCCCGCGTGCAGCAGAGGGAACGAACGAGAATAAGAGAGAAAAAGAGAGGCGGAAGATGCACGACGCTCCGCTCCCTTTCTCCTTTTACGACGAGCCTGCACGACGCGACGCGCACCTACCTCCGCCAGTGGTAGCATCTGCCGCCGATCTGCTTTCGATGAAGTGATTTCGTGGCATTGTACACCTTTTTCCTCCGTGGATCCACCTTTTCATCCCATTGCGCCGTCGTCGTTGCGCTCGCTCCTCTGCGGGGTGCTCACCACCACGTCGGCTAATAGGGACGAAAGAATTTAGTCTAATTTAACACTAGAACTAAAGTATAGTGTTTGTAGCGAAGAAATTGAAGTGCAAGGCACAAGAAAAAATTAAGAACACAAGCTTATTATTAATATATTTTATTAAAAATCACTCGAGTATTTAAAAATACATAGATGTATAAAATTTCGTTTTGTCTACTTTGGTAGGTCTAGTGTCAAATTTCCTACTTTTTTTTTTTACCAAAAGTAGGCAATTTAGGCCTTTGAAATTATTCCCGATTCTTGAGGCTACGTGAGATAATAATGAGTAGTAAAACAAACGTTTTATTGAATCGAACGTTTATTTGATCGTATTGTGTCCAAAGATCCCTGTGTGTTTCAGTTTGCCTTCACATTACCAATTCTTTCCAATTTGTCGTGCGACAGTAAACAAGTTGGAAACGTGCTTCGAAATGTTGGATCATTTTCCAACTTATGACCTCTTGCGCTGGAATAAACGTGCACGTCTAAAATACTTGGCCCAAAATTGCAATGTTTTCTCAGTTCGAAGTACAAGTCAGGCAAGATAAATAACAAATTTATTACTTCTTAGGAACTTTTATCCAGTGATATACCGATGAATTCAAAAGGAAGACGAATTATTGTATATACGGTTTGGTCACTCGTTATGGTCCGTGAACCAGTTACTAGCGGAAGAGGTTGAGCATTCAATAAATATTCTTCGCCTTACTGAAAGTTAGACAATTCTTTTTTCTTTCGTTCTCTAAACGACATGTCATACAAGTTTACAAACGGTATAAATTTCATCATAGTCCTTTGAAATTCAGTGACCTCCTCAAGTTAATAAATCAATCAGTCTCCTAATTTCAATTAATAGCACACGAAACTAGGAAACGTAGTGTTTGCACAAGCATATGAACAGAAACGTGTATTATCTACTCTCCAGCGCGCGCGGCCTCCCACTCTCTTTTCTCTTCGCGCGTTTCCTTTCTTTCTCTCGCAAGTCAGTCTCTGTGAAGAGGATCCACGGGCTTGGTGGATGGTCGATGGCGGCGGGGCCGTGTGTTTTGGGCCGGTGTCTCGGGGCCCGTCGATAAAATCGCCAAAGGAGGGCCGACCGACCATAGACAGCTTCCTTTGCGCGTGCACGCGCGGGCTCCTCGAAGAGCCGAAACTCCTCGTCGTATTGCAGCTGACACGCACGTGGCACGTGGCCCATGCACCGGGCAACACACAGATGCACACACGGACCCCGCGTATATTTACCGAGAAGCCACGAAAAGGTGAGCTGTTGGCTTCTTTTCGAATACTTTCGACCTATCGACCCCCCTCTGGAAGAAGTAACGCTGACCGGCGTCCCGCTGGAGAACAGCAGATGCGTCGAAGGAGGAACCTCTTGTCGATCGATCGAGAATCTTCGATCAGTCGGCTATATTTTTGCACCTTCGAATTCGGCGGAGAAGAATGAACGTGTGGACAATTTCTTGAAAAGATTAACTCTCAGCTAAGAATGCTCTTCTACTTTGTAGCTGATGCTATACACGTGTAGTTTGAAATATTTTAAAAGCAAGTTTCATAGTGGAAATGCAGAATTTCGTTCTTTCATCATAGAGAAATAAAAATAAAAGTCATATATCAAGAGTTCTTAATATGAGAAACAAATGAAATTCACTTCGGATCTTTTGTTTTCGTCTAGTAATGAAATCTGCCTGAAATAAAGTTTGATGCAAACCCTATTCTATAGCAGGTGGGTGGTTTCCCCATATTAGGGAAGCAATAATACAATTATTATTCGAGTTTAAACATTCATCGTGTGATAATTAATTAATCTCAAACTTCATTGCGTGCAAACGTACAACGATATTTATGAAAATAGTAAATATATATATATTTACCATTTATCTCGATATATATCTTGAAAATCTCGCGATGCGATTCGACAACGTGACACGAGTATTAAATACCTTGCAATACGCGATATCTACGGTGTGAATTATAAACGTGTTCGTCATGTGTTTCACGAGCTTCTGCGATCTGCTTTGTGTAGCTACGATACGGCTGATACGAATCGAAAACGAACGATTTCCAAGGATCGGCATGACGTACCGACGATTCGCAAGGACAACGACCATCGTCGTTCTATCTCGGAAACTTCTATCTCGAAACGGTATTTTCTTTCGCCGTCGACTAGACACGAGCTAAGCACAAAGATTCAAAGCATCCGATAGAGGCGCGCGGTATCACCGCGGATCGGCGTGTAGGCGCACGTTTCGTCCAGTTGCAGCACTAAGCATTCCACGAATTTTCGGGTAGCTCACGCGTGCATCCGTGGACCAAGATAAAACCGTCATCGCCTGCAGATCCGATTTCCACTAAGTTTATCTGCCGAGAGAGTGGCGATCTTTTCACTAAAAACGCCCCCTTCCCCACTTAACAACTGCGCTCAGCTCAGTTAGAAAGGACGCTTTGTCTTAATTTCACTGGGACGTTCGGGGATTCGAATAACATTTAATACCATTTTGTTTTAAATAAAACACGTGACTCTGCAACTTTGAGTATCGTAATTATAATCTCGTAATAATTCTGTTACATGTGGCGCACAGTAGTTTGAGACAGAAACTTCTTAGAATTTTTAAACTTAGAATTTTTTTTGTCATCATATTATAATTCGAGCATTTTAAATATTCTTGTGTAAACACGTACAGTGTGAAAATATTTTAAAGACATTAAAATATTTTAAATACAGAAGTTAAAAAGACGTGAAAATATTTTAAATACATTAAAATCGGCCGTAAGGGAAAACTAAGCGTATCGTAATTTATACATTGACTGGGTTACAGAGTGTAGTGACAAATTTTATACGTTCGTCTCTTTCCCTCTCTTTCCTTTCTTTTATTCTTTGTTCTGATTGATCTGCTTACGCTGCAACTTCTTTCTGTCAAAGTTTCTACCACTATGAACAAAAAAAGAGAATATCACGCAAAACGCGGAAAACTACTGCATTACATTTCTATGTCACGCTTAAAAATGAAAGCACACTTCGCAATTTTACCAAATGTACGTACCTGTCACTTTAAAGATATTTCTCGAGCATCAATGACGCCAACTCGTGTTTCTGCAATCTTCCACTCCACTCGTCCACGAATCTGCTGCCCCGTTCCCCTCCCTGCCTGATTTATTTTACCTTCTATGCTTTCGAAGAAGGGAAAATTCACATTCGGGTCAGCCCCCTCCTCCCCTTTCTGCGTATTACCTACGTTCCGCGTCATTGGTGGTCCGTGCGTATTTTTACCATATTTTCGCAGCCGGCAAATAATTTTCCTCGCCGTGAAACACGAATCGGTAAGTGGCGGATGGCCAAGGAATCTGAAAAGAGCGAGAGGAGAGAAGAGGGATCTGTGAAACGGGGCACACTCGGTTCCCGAAGGCGGCAGGCGGCTCCTAGGGTCGATGGTTATCTGACTTCCTGTCCGTTCGTTCCTTCGCGGTGAAACAAACGCATACACAAAGGAGGAGGATAAGGGAGGGAGCAATAAAAGTTCCGACGAAATAAATACAAAAGATAATCGACCCGAGAGGATTGTTGATTGCGAGTAGCGGTGCTACACTGTCGTCGCTGCCACCTTTTTCTCCTGCTTTCTGTTCGACATCTGTCGGCTTGGCCAACTCTCGGAAGGAAGGAAGAAACGGAGGAACGAAGGAAGAAGAAACGAAGGCTGTTCTTTGCCGGAATACGCGTTGAAAACAACGCGACGAAACCTATCCTCTTTTTTTCACGTAGTTGCCAAAAACATCAACGCACAGGATAATTTACGCAAGTGTAGCAGATTATAATTCTCCTTTGCAGAGGACGGAGGTTACTTTGTTAATAAATTTTCAACAGTGAACGACGTTGATAAGGTCAAGGTAACTGGTGGTGAATCCCTGAACGAAACGAAAGTTTCGTCATCTCTCCAAAATACAGTGGCACCTTGTTTCTTGACACGTTGCTTCGTCAATTTTATAGTTGCAATTTATCATTCTATTCGTTCGTTTGGCATTATTTGTCACCGTCGAAATGCTTGAGAGCTACCGCCTCTCGACCGTGCCAACAATTTCGTTGCTCCTCCGTGCACGTGTTTACCTTCCTTCGTGCGATTCAAAAAAAAAAAAAAAAAAAAAAAAGAAAGAAAGAAAAACGAAAAAAAGAGAGAACTCCTCCCGAAAAAACATTATTCCCGGTTTTCCCCATTATTCTTAGTCGACGAGCAACAACAGCCGCAGGAAACAAAAGGAGGTCGTAACAATAAAATTGGCTACGGCCAAAAGAAGAATAAGAATAAGAGAAAGAAGGGGGGAGGCGAGGGACATTTACTCGTGCTCGTGAATCATCGCGAGTATTAAGAAATCCAAAGTGTCGAGGTTGGTTGGCACACGGTGGATGAGAGACATGAAAGAGAGAGAGAGAGAGAGAGAGTAGTAGTTGGAACACTGGGAGAGAATGGATGGGGGCGAGGGGGTTGAGGCCGAGGCACGTGACCGGAAGGCGGGGGGCAAAACGGCGCACGCGCCGTCGTCCTCCACCTGGTGCATCACCTGCTGCCCCCTGCTTAAGCCTCCCTGCCTCCGCCTTTCCTTCTTCCTTTTTTTTTTCTTTTCTTTTCATTGCCTCTCTCTCTCTCTCTTTTATCCTGTCTTATCCTTCCCCCTTTTTCTTCGCTTTTTTCCACACCTCCTCCGTTCTCCCTGTTCTACTCTCGCTGTGCCACTCATCCTCGCCCATCCCTCGCTCACTTCGTCGCCACCTAGAAGCACTCGAACGTTAAGCTGTGCTCGTTCGTTTGCGATCCTCCTGATTCTTTCTCTTCTTTCGCCGCTGGTTTTAAATTAATCCGCGGTGATTCCTGCCGAATCACCCCCGCGCGATTACAGCCAGACCAACCTCCTTTTCTTCCGCCTTGGCACCTCCAGACGCGTGAGAATTGTGTCAAGAGCGCCGAGGATTTGCGTGATTTTTGATACAATGCGAGGGTAGCGAAGCTCTAGCGGAGAGGCGAGCAGTAAAATCGGACGAGTGTATTGCAACGCACCTTCTTCGCTATTTCGTCAACTTCGTCAACTAGAACTACCGAAATGGTCGAAATGGACTAATTCTTAATTTTTTTTTTTTTTAGATATATCACAGATGCAAAATAGTGTATTTTTAGAGGTTTAAGTGACTTTTTATATAATACGTGAATAAAAGTTCGTGTATTCTATTTTTACTTTATTTTCACTTTAATATCTCTGTTGAAAATTCGATGCTTTAGTCCTTGGTAGTTCTAGTGTCAAAGAATCCAGTGTGAGAGGGAGAGACCTGTCCAATTATTGGCCCTTAATTTACAATTAAACGCGGCACACTCTACACCGTGACTCTGTATAGAAATGAACATTTTTTCGCCTGTACGTTTGCAATATCCCAGTAACAATTACGTTCC